>CM029604.1:38103472-38222533 GCA_017311375.1 Mytilus coruscus | reverse complement strand
AAAGCCATCTCTATGTCTCGCTTTCCAAGACTTTTGTCGCAGGCGAGACAAATAGTTCAACCTTTTCACAGGTAAATGTACCTGTCCCAAGTTAGGATTATACATAAAAAAAAAAAACATAATGAAAATCATTTGGATGAGAGGAAGGGCTTACTTCCATCAATAGCAAAGTCTTATTTAACAGGCTGACAGTTGGAGTAAGAGTCATATGTATATACATGTACTCTAAATACAAAATTAGATGAGAGGAAGGGCTTACTTCCATTAATAGCAAAGTCTTATTTAACAGGCTGACAGTTGGAATAAGAGCCATATATATACATGTACACTCCATAGAGAGGAACATCTATTTACCTGTTTAACAAGTGTCCAAATCAAGCTTTTGTTTTCATCATCTACTTCTTCTGTTTGGCAGGCATCTCCTTGCTGCAAATATATGAATTTTTTATTTAATTTTCATGAGCTTTTCTTTTTTGGTTTTGTAACCTCAGAGCGTTTTACCTTACATTTATAAATAGTAAATAAACTGTTGACACAGAGATATGTCTCGCCTATTTGTAATTTTGATAATGCAAATGTTGAAATTAAAATAGCAATATTTAACATGTAAGTTATGCAAATATTCAAAGTCAATAAACCATGACTAAAGGTACATGGCTAAACAATCTCCATGGAAATCAGATGTGCCAGTGCTAATACAACTGCATCCAAATACCATTGACTTGAAGTCGTTTCCTTTAAACAAGTCTAAACACAAACATTAACTTGTAAACTATGTATAAGTTTCAAAGTCAATGAACCATGATGAGGGGGTGGGGCTATATAATCTCCATAGAAATTAGACTTGCAAATGCCAATAAATTTGCATACCAAATATCATTGACTTTAATAACATAAGTGGTTCATCTTAAACTAATCTAATCACAAACTAATACATGTAAACTAAGCAAAAGTTTCAAAGTCAATAGACCATGACTGAGGGGGCGGGCCAAGTATTCTCCATGGAAATGAGATATGTCAATGCTTATACAACTGCATACCAAATATCATTGACCTACTACTAGTGGTTGCCCTTGAACTGACCTTATCACAAACTAATACATGTAAACTAAGCAAAAGTTTCAAAGTCAATAGACCATGATTGAGGGGGCGTAGCCAAATAATCTCCATGGAAATGATATATGCCAATGCTTATACAACTGCATACCAAATATCATTGACCTACCACTAGTGGTTCCCCATAAACTGACCTAATCACAAACTAATACATGTAAACTAAGCAAAAGTTACAATGTCAATAGACCATTACTGAGGGGCAGGGCCAAATAATAACCATGGAAATGAGATGTGCCAATGCTAATACAAATGCATACCAAATATCATTGACCTAACACTAGTGGTTCACCACAAACTAGACCTAATCACAAACTAATACATTGTTGACGCCGCCGCTGCCGCAGACGCCGGAAACAGCATACCTATGTCTCGCTTTTTGACTCCGTCAAGGCGAGACAAAAATTGTATTGATGACTAGATTATGCAGTGCAGAGCTTATTGAAATAGGTGTTTCTTTTGTAGTGATTTTTATTTACATTTTTTGTTGTTTTTGCCTTCCATAAAGTATAATCTTATAGCTACCCTGCATTTTCATGATTTTCCAAGTAATACAGCTATTATCTAAACCCTTTTGAGTCTTTATAACTCAAAAATTGGCTTTAAATAAACCTGTTTCAAAATATTTATTTATAATGGTGTACATTATTGCTGTTACCGTTAAAAAATATGATTGAGTTTCAAAGTAAACCCTATCCATCTTAGGGCCATTCATAGGGCTCATTAAAATACCTTTATGCCTAAACAAAATATTTTATGCATAACTAGACATGTAGACTTAACATACTACAGAACACTAAGTGCATATAACTAGAAGTTTTCTGCGAACTGCTGTCTGCTGTCAAAAATTCAATTGGGAGAAAGGAGAAGAAAGAGAATAATAATAATAAGAACTCAGCTAAAGAACAAGAACCCTCCAAACTTTGTTTGAAGACTTAAATATACCCCTCAGTTAATTTGAACACGGAGATAATGTAGTCAAAAATGGACAGGTAAGCACTGAGAATTTTTAAAACATGAAAAAATTGACATGACAACAGTGAGATCAAGTAACCACATTAATACATATCCAACTTCTCATTAACTTATATGACTTGAAAATTAACAAACTCCAAACATGCCAAAACACATAAAATGAACCAAAATTCAAAAAAAAACCCAAAGACTAACAAAGGCTAGATGTTCCTTACTTGGGACTCCCCAACAATGTGGAACAATCACATGTTTTGTGAGATTTCAACCCTACCCCTATACCTCTAGCCAATGTGGAATAAATAAACACACAGCAATACTCATATCTTAATCACTAACTTAATGACTTATATTGCATATCAAATTCCAATGAGAGAAAAAAAGGCAATGCATTTATCTAATTGTTTAAAATGATTCTGATTAAATGAAACACTGTTTGCAAGCATGTCGAAACTTTACAATATATAATATATAATTACAGACTTAATCAGTTTTATTGTAACAAACCTGTCCCAGTTCTTCAGTGACATTTTCTACATAGGGGGTCTCCAATGGTTGCTGTTGATTATTGATTGTCTTGTCTTCCTCTTCCTCTGACTCAGTTTCAGAATCGGTCTTCAAGTCTTCTCTATCTGTCTTCATGTCCTCATCAAGTCCTAATAAAATTAAGAGTACATTTTTATCAATAGACTTGTCCCAATATAGCCTTTGGAGATAAGGCAGTGTAATAGGCAAAAAAATGATTAGTTAATTAAGAAAGAGATATGGGGTATACTCTTACAAGACAGCTACCTAATTAACCAATAAAACCTACAAAAAGCACCTACAGATATGAATATACGAAATGATAGACAAGGGTCTATAACATTTATTCTAGATGATATTTTACTATAATTTCAATGTCAATGTCAAGTCTTATTTAATTGGTATAAAGCATCATGGCAAAGTTCATACATTTATAAACCAGCAGTTTCATGACATCACAAATATGCATTCCTGCACAGGAAATATAGTTCCATAAGTATTTGTGAAATAATTTATTTGGGCATAATCAATAGTGCATCAGTTTTTATTTATAAATAATGAAGGTAATTTTAACATGACACTGTTTATTGGTGTGTAAACTCTGTCCTTCACTCACAACATTGAATCCTTTGTATTTTCTTCTGTTTGTGAGTGAGTCAGCTGACTTTTCACATCAATAAATCCTTTCAAAATAAATTTATTTCTATCATCTACTTTGCTAGATACTCATCATTCAACTAACATCAAGTCTTTCGAGCATGAAAAATATATCCTATTTTCAGACAGAGCTACATTAAAAGACAAATAAGCATCAAAGATTACAGTATCTTACTGTTCCGGACACAAACGACTTTAATGTCAGAACATGAACATTGACTTAAAAATGGTATTCACATGGTTCTCAATGACAGCATTTTCATACGGACTATTTCTTATGGTTAGGTGAAAATAAATGATCCACAATATGACAGCACTACAAACTGTTTGCCCAATGATATTAAAAAAGAGACTAAATACATTCAAGAGTCGATATATTCTTAATATGACATAAAATTATGAAAATCAATAGGAATTACTTATAATAAAGGCAGATAGTAAAAATCAATATAAAGGTGAATTAATTAAATCCCTTTTGGTGATCAATTGTTGATCTGACCTCTTCCCTCCATTGTACAATGTCAGAGTGTTTACTACATCCATGACTTTTACTTTTGTATGTATGTTTGTTAGACTGAAAACAGCATGCCACAAGTTAGAATTTTAGGGCATAGTTTTTAGCACAATTTACTTCGTCTTATCCTTAAATATAAAAGGCAAAAAATGATATACATGTACATACTGTAAAATTCAGAATTTAAAGCATTCATTTATTAGTGGTCATCTTCAATACACCTTATCGCTATTTGTCCGCCATTACTGGACATCACAAAGGTTCCCGTACAATTTTGACGTCATAATGGAAAATGTTTGACGCCACAAAGGAAAAGTGATTGTTGTATGACTTATATAATAGTTCAAGTGGTGCAGATTCTCGGGTCAAGATTCACAGATTCCAAAATAGCGATAAGGTCTATAACAAACAATGTAATGTGGAATTTAAAATACATGAGTTTTAACAAGAAATCAAATGACATTTTTCACATTACAGCTGCAATATTTGATTGTGTACTTCATGCATGAAAGTTAAGTTTGCTTGTCTGGTTAGTTAACTGTGAATTATTTATCAGATAATGTAAAAATAGAAACAAACTGGTTTAAGAAGTAATTCTGAATCTAAAGTAAACCATAAGAACAAATTTTGGAATAAAAGAATTATATTTCTAGTGAAATAAACAAAAATATAATAACTAATCAAACAAAAGGCTATTTTTTCAATGAAAAAAAAACTGAAATACTCATGCACCACTGCATGCAAGTGAGAGGCCATTTTCAATATCAACTGGTTGTGTAAAAGTTGAGAGAACACATTTTATGGTTTATTTGTAAAACTTTTTAGGAAGTCTTAGAAATCAATTTAACCCTGTCATATGTTATTGTGTCTGATCCAGGCCATGAGTGATAAATTGATTTGACAAATATCTGATGCATTTACAACTGTGGTATTACTGTGCTTATTCAGTAGGCTTTGGCCTATTACTATACCAATTGCTAAAATAGTTTACCAAATTGCTGTTTGAATTGATCTCCACAAACTGATCCACTGATAATATATTTCAAGTAATTGCTTCAGTGACAGGTTGTTAGTATAAAGTAAGTGCAGTGAAATAAGGTTATACTTACTATCCAATCCAACTTCAGTTAATTATTGTCGATGTCATCAGTTCCAAATAAAATAATGATTTAGTATAATATGAGGCGCTGGTTTAAAAGGTCTAACTTTAACATGAAAACTTCTATCCTTAATAAATCTTATAAATAACTAGTTCAAAACATTGTTTTGTTGATCAATAATTTATAGCTTTGTTTTCTAACAGGAGGTTATTGCGTAATTGTAATTTGGGCATTTTCTTTAAAGCAATTACTAATCTGCTAATAATAAAGGGAAATAATTTACATTATAATCAGCTAAATTTTGTCCTGTCAACTATCAACTTCCTTCATATTGACATTTTATAAGTAACTTGTTCTCAATATTTTTTCCATGATTATAAAACTATTTATCTATTTTTAAGATGATTAAAATTTTGAAAACACAAGAACGTGTCCATAGTACACGGATGCCTCACTAGCACTTTCATTTTCTATGTTCAGTGGACCGTGAAATTGGGGTCAAAACTCTAATTTGGCATTAGAATTAGAAAGATCATATCATAGGGAACAAGTGTACTAAGTTTCAAGTTGATTGGACTTCAACTTCATCAAAAACTACCTTGACCAAAAAGTTTAACATGAAGCAGGACAGACGGACAAACGGACGGACGAACAGATGGAGGGACAGACGGACGGACAGACGGATGCACGCACAGACCTAAAAACATAATGCCCCTAAGTGGTGCATAAAAAACTGTTGGAAACATATTATGGGGCTCATTGAAAGTTGTATAAATCATACAGATTCCTCTGTAAATTAAGAGGGTATCACCAGCCCAGTAGTCAGCAACTCTTTGTTGATCGACATGAATTATTATTCATATGGTCAAAATTATAAATTAACTGTTTTGCAAAAATTTGAATTGTTCAAAATACTAATGATTTTCTACCCCTGATGATTAGATTACTTATAAGCAGTATCTGGCAAAACCTTTTCGGAATTTTGTTTCCTCAATGCTCTGCAACTTCGTACTTAATTTGGCATTTCAAATATTTTCATTTGAGCCTCACTGATGAGTCATATGTAGACAAAATTTGCATCTGGCGTACAATTTCATCAGCCGGATATATTTGATTAAATTTTTTTTTACAATGACGGAATAAAAATTATTTCCCTTTAATGCCAGCAGATCAGTAATTGTTACAGAAAAAAATTATCCAACTTACAAGTACACAATAACTTCCTGTAAGAAAACAAAGCGATAAATTATTGACTAACCAAACAATTGTAAGAACTAATTATTTTTAAAATGTCATCAGGATAGAAGTTTTCATGTCAAAGTCAGACCTTTTTAAACCAGTGCCTTGTATTACAGTATGTGATTATTTAATTTCAACAACATTGCACAGACATTACTAAATAACTGAACTTGGATGGTAAGCATTATTTTTATTTCACTGCACTCTCTTCATACTGTAACAACCTTTCACTGAAGTAACAAGCTAAAATATTTTACCAGTTGATCAGTTTGTGGAGATGAATTCAAACTGCAATTTGGTAAACTATTTGAGCAATTGCTATTGTGATAGGCAAACGCCTTCAAAATAAGCACAGTAATGGCATCTGTGACATGAATTGATATCTGATTAGTTTCAGATACTGATGATTCATTCAGCAACCTTGTCATAAATTTAATCTGAATTTCTCTACCTCATCATATATCATCAAGTTTGAAATAGTGACATATTCCAGTGGCTCATCTTTACAACTCATTACATAGTAAATAAGTGACTTGATACCCAAGGCCAGGATAATTATTTGCTTTTATTGAAAATTTGTACATTGTCTCTTTGATCCTACTGCTTAACATTTGTTAAGATCATTGACAGGACATAACATTCAAAAATTTTATGTAATGACATCACATATTAACATTGCAGCAATGTCACTTTTCTCATCTCCATCTGTGATAATTCATCGATGAATGCACAGGACACCATTCATACAACTGGTAGTGTAAACAACTATTGTAAATTCAGAAATTATTATTGCGAATTTTGTAAAATGACCTATAATGCAAGATTAATTATTGTGATTTCAGGAGAATCTGCATACAGTTCATGTATCAGATATTAGAATGAAGGTTCTTATTATGGCGATACTCATTTAGTTGCATTTTTGCATTAATAATAAAATGCTTCGCTGAGCGCAGCCTGATACGACCGCTGAGGTCAAACCCTGAACAGTTGGTGCAAGTTTGGACACAATATTCAAGCTTGATACTGTCTGAATTTGGATTGTGATCAAATTTTTGACATAATATAGGTTTCTGACACAAAATAAATGTGATGAAAAATCTTAAAAATTTGAAATGGGTTGAAATATTTGTATCAATACTGTGCAATTGAATATTTCTTGCAATTGCGCAATACTATGCAATTGAAGATTTCTGGCTATTGGGCACTATTGTGCTTTTGCACAATACTGTGCTATTGGATATTTCTTGCTATTCTGCAATACTGTGCAATAGACTATTTTCATTTTTCATATTACCAACTTTTGACTCCAGATTATATGATTTGTCGACTGGTTACCTTGGATATCATGGTATTCGGTCAAGTAAGAGCAACCAAAATAAGTAAAATCAAACATATAATCGATGTAATTTGAGGGGAAAGTTTACTGTTTTCTGATGATTTTGTAGTGAAAAAAAAATGTTAAGCAGGTAATTTTCCCCCAAAATTGTACCGATTGAAAGCTTGGTTTTACTTTTTTTAGCTTGCTCTTACCTGACTTGGTACCATGATGTCCAAGGTAACCAGTTGACAAATTATATAATCCGGAGTCAAAAGTCGGTAATATGAAAATAGTCTATTTCTTGCTATTGCGCAATACTGTGCAATTGAAGATTTCTTGCTTTTGCGCAATACTGTGCAACTGAAGATTTCTTGCTATTGCGCAATACTGTGCAATTGAAGATTTCTTGCTATTGTGCAATATTATGCTATTGTGCAATACTATGCAATTGAAGATTTCTTGCTATAGCACAATACCATACAATTGAAGATTTCCTGCTATTGCGCAATAGTTTGCTGTTGCACAATACTTCATATAATAATTTACACGTCATGTTTGGCGTGTATCTCCTGCCATATCAGTATTTTTTGCTTTTAAATATAAATCAGAAATAATAAATGCAAAAATGGACAATTTTAAGAAAAAAAACCCAAAAATTATGAAACCCCCAATATATTTTTACCCCCCTTTTAGTAATTACCCCCAAACTCAATCCCAGCTTTCCCTTTGTGGTATGGTACCTTGCAGTACAATTTCAGAAAGATCCATACACTTAAACACAAGTTATTGCCTGGAAACTAGAAAAATTCTTGTTTTTTACCCCTTTTTGGCCCCCAATTCCTGAACGTTTGGAGCAATTACCCACAAACTCAATCCCAGCCTTCCATTTGTGGTATGATACCTTGCATTACAATTTCAGAGAGATCATAAACACAAGTTATTGTCTGGAAGCTAGAAAAATGCTTGTTTTTGGCCCCTTTTTGGCCCCTATTCCAGAACGTTTCGGGCATTTACCCCAAAACTCAATTCCAGCCTTCCTTTTGTGATATGGAACCTTGTGGTACAATTTCAGAAAGATCTATAAACTTACACACAAGTTATTGTCCGGAAACAACAAAAATGCTTGTTTTGGCCCCTAATTCCTAAACTGTTGGTACCATAACCCCCAAAATCAATCCCAACCTTCCTTTGTGGTATTGAACCTTCTGGTAAAATTTCATAGAGATCCATTCACTTGAACTAAAGTTATTTTCTGGAAACCAAATTTGTCTTCTGTCGACGACGCAGACGATGACAACGACATCATACCAATATATGACGCAAAAAAAATTTTTTGCAGTTGTATAAAAATCTTGCAATAATTTCTGAATTTACAGTATTCAAAAATTTTATGTAATGACATCACATAACAATGCAGCAATGTCACTTTTTTTTAATCTCCATCTGTGTTTATTTACCAATGGATGCAAAGGACACCATTCATACAACCAAACGGCAATGTTTTAGTACGTGTAAAAGAGTTTGTCTAACTACTTCATGTTATTTTATATTCTGCCAAAAGAAACATATTGCAAAGACAAATTTGTAAAAAAAAAATGGAATTATATTTTTCATACAAATTGTTATTGTCTGATAAAGTCAGTATGAAAAGCAAAATCTCATTCTTTTATATAGGCATTACCTCACTACAGACAACAAGACAAAATGTAAAATTACTTATAATGCATACTGTGGATTCATTTATTTTCATTGGTTCAAATTTTCGTGGATTGAGAAAAACTTACATTTTCATGGATATTTGATTTTGTGGTTTAAAAAAAAAATGAAATTAGTTGAAGATTTAATTTGTGGTTCAACTATGACCCCAAACAGCACGAAAATTGGTATCCAACTAATAATAATGCATTTACAGTACTAAAGTATAGTATGTGCTAGCATAAATCTATCATTCAATAATTGTACTTTACTGTGTAATACTCAACTGAGACAACTGTACACTTAACTTTTTGATACGAGGGTCACTGATGAGTCTTTTGTAGATGAAACGGGCATCTGGCATACAAAACTTTAATCCTGGTATCTATGATGAGTTTAATTAGACTGTTATAGAAATATGGCTGTTCAATATTAAAATATCTGACCAATTTGCCATTTCATAATCTAAAGGAATATAGGTTATTTCATTGGTCATATCACAAAATGAAGATAACATGACATCATTCATTGAACTTCTATTCTTTAGGCCATTGTTAAACCTATTATAATATTATGGTATACGCTTTTGAAAATATAACCTAGAATGTATTAGGTTCTCAAACAGTGAATTATGTTTATCTATTAGATTATCTTTTAAAAGGTGTTGCAAAAAATTGACAGGAATTGATTGTGTTACAGTGCATATATCAGTGTTGGATAATGTGACAGGCAAGATGCAAAAAGCTGCAAGGTCAAGGCATCACTAAGTGAATGATAAAGATATTTTTACCTATTTCATTTACAATAAACCAGAGAAATATATTTGAACCCGTATTTCATCAAATTTTGAAAACTGATACAGTGATTATAGTTTAAATCTTTGAATGATCAAAACTAATTGAAGAATCAAATTTAATTTTTTACTCAATATTCACTCTTTTAAAAATTATCTCCTTTTTTAAACAAGTCCAAATAATATTCGTCAATGTTTTTTGAAGCTACAAAATGGCATATTTAATTTTCAAAATTAAAATTTGTCAAAAATATGTACAAATACATGATATATGACTATTCGTTTACATTAGGCATTAAAAAGAATTAAAACAAAATGATAAAATTTTATATTATATCTATCATAATTTTAGTTGTTATAAAAATCATATAAAATATCCCAAACCCTCCAATAATGCCTCTGGTATAAGGGGAAACTTCTTTACCAAGAGCAGATATTCACATAAACTGAAAGAAGGGAATCAATCATGCTAACTAGCCTGTTCTGAATAACTCATTCTGAATAACTTAAGTTAGTAAGCAATATTTAGTGTGATCACATGCCTTACCAGGCAGGCAAACTAAAAATCATGCAGAGGCAAAGAGTTACTCCTCCGCCATTCAACAACATAATATTGATAAGATCAAAATGAATCAATGTATATGTGAGAAATACCCGACAGCATGATCAAAAGAAAATTTCTGAAAGCCTGGCAAGACTGATGTCCCATTACAGGGTTTTGAATAAGCCAGAGGAAAAAGGAATTATCATTTTAAATGAACTCACCAAAAACAGATTCTAAAGATGAAAAATTTCAAAAACTTCAATATGTGCAAATATATTTTATCTTTTTAAAATCCTTTCTTACTCTTTTATTCAATAAAACTTTCAACTTATCTCTTAATCTGTATTTTTAATTTGTGAGAAAAATAGCGATTCTTACAGCTAAACTATTACTTCTACTAGACTCTCCCTGCCTTTCTTGATTGATGAATTGACAATGCACAGTCTTAGCTACCGTGTATTTAATTAACAGCATCAACAAACAAAATCAAAACTGCTGTATAAATGTTGACACAAATTCTTACATTAAACTGGCATTGAGGTACTCATGCTAATACTGACCATATGGTCATAAAGGGACCAGGAAGTAAAAACAAAATTTACAACACCACATCAGAAAACATTTAATTTCCTCTAGAAAATTTCAGATTCAGTATATAATTTGTATACTGCTATGTAGTGTATACTTTTACATCTGCATCAAATTAATACTACTGTCTTTTTTCCAACAGTAATTTGTGTTTTTTTCATTACTTTCAATATCACACTGTCAAAGGTACACCTTAGAGCATAAATGTAATACAGTATTTCAGAAATCAGAAGTATGTTTTGTTTAATACTGTGTACAAATCTGTAAAAGGGTAAAATAACATATAAATAATGATTATAAACCTTACATTTACATATTCTCTTAATAGACCATCAACAAAACTTATCATCTATACCTTGGTCCTCAAAATGTTTTTCACAATCACTCTCATTTAGATTTTCACTGAGCTGTTGGTTACTGTCAAAGTTCAAATCAACATCAGGCTGACTGTCTTGTGATGTATCTAGGTCAACATCTTTCTTCATTGACCTCATTAACAGATTGGTACATTTTAATGACAGTTCAAGTGCATCCATCCAGCATTTCCCTAAAATTAAACAAGAATACATGTGTTGTCATCATACACCAACTCATAATTCAAAGTATGAGAAAACAGGAAGTAAATGTCTGACAAATCCACAAACAGCACACACACATTACAACTCATCACTATTGAGCTGTTGACCAACTATGAAGTAATTCTGTTCTTAAATATTGGAGAAATAGATGACAAATTTTTAAGTTAATTCAACATATTTTAGAGTGAGGTATAATTAATAATTAGAATACTGTTGAATTTTTAAATTTGAAACTTGTATAAAATGCCAAGGCATGTGAATATTAGTATACTGACTAGTTATCACAGTTTAAAAGAATAATCTGTCCCATTTAAAAGTCACTTGTGTCTCTATCTTACAGGCAGATTAGCTATTATATCAAACTTAATCAGCATAATCAATTAAATTAAAGAGACTAATATCAGCTTGACATTGCCTTAAAATTGAGTTCAGCAGTAGTATGCATTTCCAAAGTAGAGTTGCCAAATTAGCCAAGACATTAGAACTAACAAGATACGACAAAAACCATAATTTGCTTTTGTATATCTAGTTGGATTATACATCAATTATACTATAGTACTAATTGTTTCCACTTAAATTTTTAAGACAAATGAACACATATCAAGAATGATCATGAAATTGTTTTTACCGTATCAGCGTATGTCTGACATCCCCTGTTTATTCTAAATCAAAACAGGGCAGAGGTTATTATACAGCAACAATTGTCTCCCCTTTAAATCAAAAATATACTTAAAGCTTATATAGCAAGTATGAATATGGCAGTGATATGCTATAGCACCAATTGTTTTCTTTACCTGCTGCTTCAGATAAAGCCCTACATATCAAGTACGAATATGGCAGTGGTTGTACTATTGCACCAATTGTCTCCCCTTTTGGTCCCTGAAAATGAACAAATAATGATGATATAAATCTGAAATGCATATTTTACAGTAAGAATTTTTAAAAACTAAAAGTAATACTAAGTTTACACCTATTTATGTTTTTAAAAAGTGCTGTACCACTATAAAATCATAAAAGGAAATGTGAAGAAAAAATTCATAAGGGGTTCCGCAGAACCCTGTGTCTCGCCTGCAGTTGCTGCTGTCAGTGTTAAAGTGCAATTAATGTTGACTTAAAAAGTGAGTCCATTTATCAGTAAAATACAGAATTTTAAAAAAATTTAAACTTTTTCTTTAGATGTTTTTTTTTTTGTCTTGCAGATGAGCTTTTAGATAGATATAAGAAGATGTGGTATGACTGTCAATGAGACAACTCTCCATCCAAGTCAAAATTTATAAAAGTAAACCATTATAGGTCAAAGTACGGTCTTCTGTACATTAGTTTCATAACGATCCATGAAGGTTTACAAATTTATCATGTAATTTTTTTTTTATCCCAGACTGTCTTTAAATGTTAACTGTAAAAAATGAAGTCCATCTATCAGAAAAATGCTAAAAATGAAAAAAATATATTTTCAAAGGTTTGCTTCAGACATTATCTCTTAATCATTAAAAGCTGTTGCCAAACTTTCATGAAAAAGTAATTGATGTGTAACAAACTTTAACCCCAGACTGTGTCTACTTGTTAACTGTAAAAAAACTAAGTCCATTTATCAGTAAAATACGGAAAATGAATATAAATATTTCCAAAATTTTGCTCTGGATACTATATTTTGATTATAAACAAGCTTCTGTCCAAATTTCATATATTTTTATGAAGCTTTGACAAAGTTATTGATGACTGAAAACTTTAACTTCAGACTGAGCCTGAGTCTTAACTGTAAAAAATCTAAGTCCATTTATCAGTAGAAATACGAAAAATGAAAATAAATATTTGCAAAATTTTGCTCTGGATACTGTCTTTGGTCATAAACAATCTTCTATCCAAATTTTATAAAAATCCATTAAGGTTTGACAAAGTTATTGATGACTGAAAAACTTTAACCTTAGACAAAATCTGAAGTTAACTGTAAATAAACTGCTTCGCAGAGTGCAGCTGGATACAACCGCAGAGGTCCAACCCTGAACAAGTTGGGGCAAAAATGGACACAATATTCAAGCTTGATACAGGTCTGAATTTGGATTGTAATTAAATATGTGACACATTATAGGTTTCTTACATAGAATAAATGTATTCAAAGAACTTAAAATTGGTTATATGAATTGAATTTATATTCAATTGAAGATTTCTTGCTTTTGTGCAATACACTGTGCTGTTGCGCAATACTTAGTAGATCTGTCTTCAGACTATATAACAAGAAATAGCAATTGTGACCCCCAATTTTTCTTTGGAAAATTGACAATTTCTTAAATCTTGAAGCAAAAAAAAAAAATTACCCCCCCCCCCCCCTTAAATCTTGAGAATAAAAAATTGCCCTCCCCAAAAATATTTTGTTTGTACCCCCAAATTTTTATTTAACCTTCCTTTGGTTATATTTCATAGAGATCCATACACTTAAACTAAAGTTATTGTCCGGAAACCAAATGTCTTCCGAAGACAACGACGACGACATGATAGCAATATATGACCCCAAAATTTGTTTTTGCTGTCGTATAAAAAACAGTCCATTTATTACTAAAATTGGAAAAATGAAACTAAATATTTTCAAAATTTTGCCCTGGATACTGTATTTTGGTCATAAACAAGCTTCTGTCCCAATTTCATAAAATTCCATGTATGTTTGACAAAGTTATTGATGTCCAAAAAAACTTTAACCACAGACTGAAACTAAATGTTGACGCCGCCAACACTGCCGCAGACGCCGCCGGAATCTAGGATTGCTATGTCTCGCTTTTGCTAAATAAATTTCGCAAGCTCAACAAAAATCATGCACATGAATTATGCCACCTGTTTACATCATTGTACATATGAACAAATAAAATACAATTAATAATTCCAGAAGAAAATTTGGAGTTGGATGAAGAGCCATTATTCCCTATAAATGAAAATACTAGCCAATACATACAAACAGAGGACCATAAATGAAAGCCAATAATATACATTTAGAGTCCACTTACTCTTCCTTTCAACTATTATTGTAATAAATTCAAGGGAAATTTCATTTTTAATCAATCTTATTTTTATCTTACCAAAGCAGCTATTTAATTAATACTTTTTATCAACCATATCCATCATTAATCAGCACATGTTTAATGATAATGTTAACCCTCAATTATGTACAAATGACAAATAACACAAAAATTATTGTTAATAAGATGCAAGTTTTTTTTTTATATACCATTTACACATTTCTGCATTTAAACAAGAAGTATCATACTCAGTGTTCTTTTTTCTTATCTTATTCTGTTTGACAATATGTCTCAGTGATCTATGTAGTTATTTCAATTATTCAATTAGTACTTAGATCCTAAAAGAATGACTAAACTCATATAACTCATATAATACTGCACCTTAGTAGCCCAAATAGATTGATCAAGAGGATGAAATAATTTAAAACAGAATCCATCTTTCTTTGAAGGTCTCTCTATTAGTCTACATGTATTCAGCAGTACAGTTCCAACCCAGTGACTACTCTGAAATAGAATAGAAAAACTAATTGAAAGTCATTCTTTTAATACATTCATATAATAAATAGTCAAAAAAATAACATTTCTAAATTCTATATTTTGGTTGAAAATTTCAGATTTGTTTTATCTCTCATAGGCAATTGCCTGCATTCAGATGTCCGAAGAGGACAGAAATTTTGAAGCAAGAAATTGCTGTCACTGTAAGCAGGTAAGAGACAAGAGAAACCTTACTCTTTTTTGCATAGCCTAAATGTTATGGAAAATTATACAATCTGGAGGGAATATGCACTTGAAAGGTATGCTATTTTGCTCATTGTTGAAGGTCGTACAGTGACCTATAGTGGCTAGCTTCTATGTCATTTGGCCTTTGGTGGAATGTTGCCTTGTTGGCAATCAAACCATATCTTCATATTTTAATATCAAGTTAAGTCCAATGTACAATGTATAATGAAACTTTCAATTTTGTGATCAATGTCAATTTGTAAATAGGTTTTTGATAAATAAAAAAATAGTTTCTTAATATTTGGTTGTTTACATAATCTTCATTATCTGTCAATATACATGTCAGAATAACCTAAGTCATTAACATGCAGGCAACCCATGTTAAAGAATGTCTAAATATTTCCAATGCTCTTAACCCTTTCAACACTATACAGGGCATATGCAGCGATGACGTACACCGCCCGCCACTGCTGTTCGCGGCATATGTCGCGATGACGATGGATTTTTCATCCAGACTCGTAAGCATTCAGTTTTCATTCGAGTCCTCTATAATTTTTCCTCGTATGAATCAAGGATATACAAGGTCCCGTTTGCGCTTGAAATCGCAGGAATTTTAATGGTAAAAGCATGCAGTAGAAGAAAAATTTTTAAAAATATTTTGACAAATGCAAATGGCGGAAATCGAAAAAGACGCTGTAAATATGGAAATTTTTCAGCATTTCTATGGCAAAACTGACAAAGAGGAATAGTTAAAAGGTTTCCTGTTATCTCAATGTATTAATTACATTCAATTCGTGTGGGAAAAATGATTTGGGTGATCTTTACGAGACGTAGGAAAAGGGGGGGAAACGGAGGTTGAAACGGAAAATTTTGAGGACGGAGCCACTTATTTGCGCCACGTTTACATTATACATTTTGTATGGTGCAAATACGCTACGGAATCGAGCAACTGGTGTCTTCTTCATTATATGGCAGATAAAACAACAAAATAAATGAAGGTTAAAAGTTGTTTTTATTCAAAATTCAACACAAATATAATAACTTACACCTTTTACCTGTTAATTACCTGAAAATGCAGGTAGCTTGATGAAAATTTTACTAAAATAATTGCATAACATTACAGTTTATGCTCTCCTGAGTATTTTTCATGCACTAACTTTGTCTGTATCTCTAATAATAAAAAAGATACAGCAGTCTGAAAAGGAATACACTGTTCTTATGAATGAACTAAAAAAAAATGCAGCAGCAGCAGCAGCAGCAGCAGCAGCCATTTTTCCATTTTTTTGTGTAGCGTTGAAAGGGTTAAATTTTCCAGGTTTACACTTCTCATAAATAAATGTGTTTAAAATCAATTGTAAAACCAGAGTCAACTTGGTCATAATAAATAGCTCAAATTGAACTGAGAAGATGAGTTCTCTTCCAAACATCTATTTTCTTTGCTTGACTATAAAGTTATCTTTCATGTCTTTTCTTACCTTTTGTTTTTCACTTTTGTATAAGACAAGTAGACCTGGTTTAATCACACACCATAATTTGGTCCAACCTTTTAATGTCCCCCTGACTTTCAGCCAGTCAGCCAATACAATGACAGAAGCATCTTTTAATGTACTCAGCAATTCTTTGGTCGCTTGTTTCTTCTGGTTCCTATAGTATTTCTTTTGTACCTTTATAAATATCATGGTAGGGTGTATAAAAGGTATTTGATTATTACATTTGCACACTATACAAAAATAATTACTGTAAATTTTGAAATCATGATAATTAATCTCACATTTTGTCCATTAATTAACAATTTCAATAATAAATGTTCACAGAAATTTTCTGGATTTACAGTATTTTTCTTCACTGAGAAATAGCTTTGTATTGTATTATTAGTAACGTACAGATCATTTGATTTTAAAATAAGAAGATGTGATATATATACCAATGAAACAACATTTAATCCAGGGCTTCCAAAATTATTTTTAGCCAGCCGGACATTTTATATATTATCCCGATTTTAATCCCTTTAGACTAAATAAACAAAAGACAATTATGGTAATCAGTTGCCGAGTTGGCCATCCCAATGATTGACATTAAAAAAAAAAAGGATATTAAACTTTCTTTGGTTCAAATTCGAAGTTCTGACGTAAACTGTTAAATTGGCAGTGCATCATTCGAAGTGTGCAACATCAGCGTACTTATATCTGCCTTAGACTCTTTATTTGTGCAAAATAACGTTGTCAAAAACTTTACTTTCGTTTTTAAATCTAATACCGGATGTTATCTTGACAATGGTAAAACATGGACCAGAGACCGATACGTAAATTCCGTGTACGTTTGCAAAGCATGAATGAGTGTAAGAAGCTCTTTCTACGTTATTTCTTCAAGAAAATATTCGAAATAAACGTGAGACAAAGGTATCAATGACAATTTAAGCATTTTTTGAAGAAATTAGGATGCATAATTAAATTTCACACCTGCGCACATGCGCACACGTGTACTATTTCAAACAGAGACATGTCTCTGCTTCAAACAACGTGGTTATGACGATTTTTCATTTTCACCTTTTTAATTATTTCATCAAATCATATTTGTAAACGTATTTCTGATAATTCAAATCTTCTTGACTAAATTAATTAGATGCAAACAGCTGAAATGTAAGAAAATAACTCTGAATAGACCGATCAATGTCCATTTCAAAATAGTTTACCTGTCACCTGAACAGGTAAATTTCAGCTGTTCGACAACTAATTAGCCTTGATTAAAATGAGAAGGTTAAAGTAGGGGTTGTTTTGATAGTACTTAATGATCATGTCACTTTTATGACCGGAAATGTGTGGCTGTTAAAGCCAAAAGGTTGGGTCGAAAAGATCGCAAAATATGGTAAAATGACCGTCTCTTAAGAAAGCAAAAGTTTTTCATGCTTTGCCCAGCCGGACTTTTACCGGACATTATACAAATGTCCGGAATATATGACCGTTTTGGAAGCCTTGATTTAATCATAGAACACAGAATGAGGATGCAAACAATTACAGTCGAACCTCGTTGTGTCGAACTTGGTTGTTTCGAAAACTCGGATGAGTCGAAGTAATTTCTCGGTCCCGGTAAAATTCCCGTTTGATCAATGCATAATTACCTCTGATGAGTCGAACTTGGTTGATTCGAATACTCGGTTAAGTCGAGTAAATTTTATAGTCCCGTCGAAGTAAAATTAATGTAAATTGACCCCGATGTCTCGAAGTTCGAAAGTAAGAATTTTCGAAAGATGCCGGCCTGAATGATTAAAATTCAAATCGGATGTATTTCTTATGTCACCTAATCATTTTCAAAAGAGATTAAACCTGAGTAAACATACTTGTTTGTATAACAGTTAAAATGACATGTTTATGAAGACTGCTAATTAACACCTTTGTTGATCGTTCAAGCGGAATGTTAGTGTGTTGAACATTTTTCACCTGAGATAAAAACGAAACGAATTTAAATGACCCAAGCTGAGATTAAACGAAACATTAGATTTAAAACTCATTAGTTACAATAAATAAAAGGATTAGGACAATTATAATAAATTCATGATAATTTAATGTAAAAGCAGACGACCTCATCAGAGACCGTTCTGAACTTATTTCGTGCCGTGAGGGATTTCATAATTTATAGTGACTGACCTTTGTAAATATTTGTGTAGACTATTGATTTTATTTGTGCATGATTTGTATCTGTACTTGTGTGTTTAATTATTACGAAGGACCAAAAATGGAGATTGAATACACAATCATAAAGTGTCATATCGAAAAAATGCACACTGTTCATTGTATCTAGTTTACACAAATCTCATACCGTATTTCATGCATTCCAAATTTATGAAGACACACTCGACTTCGGATGAGTCGAACCTCGGATGAGTTGAATACTTTGGTCCGGTCCCTTCGACTTCGACACAACGAGGTTCGACTGTATATTGTTCAGGTAAGTTTTTAATTTCTTCTTTATATGTGGTTCTTTAAATCTAATCTACATAAATATAAACGGTTGCTGTGCACTATAAATTCTCGTCATATTTTGTGTCTTAATAGAAGTTTAATAAGGGACCATGGTGGAATAGTGGTCTAAATAGTGTATATGTTGCAAAGCTAGCCTGTCAACACTGAGGTTGTAATTAAGAAAGCCACACTTGGCAGGTGTGTTAAGACTCCCATCTTACTGACTTGGTTTGCCAGTTTTCCTGATGAAGGTTGGTGGTTCTCTCTGACTTCCTCCACAAATAAAAACTGGACGCCACAAATTAGCGATGAAAATAGTGTCAAACACTAAAGATCCATCAAGAAGGTTATCATCTACTCATAATTTACCTTCAAAGATTCTTTCTTCAACAATTTAGATGAACTGTTACCAGTTTTATCTTGTGACCCTGAGACAACTTAGACTCTGACTGAAATACAAAAGTTAAATAAGGAAACAATTCCTAAAAATTATCTACTTAATCCATAACATGATCACACTAACCTCATCTCTTTAAGACTTTTGTACGAGATAAATTTTTGAATCAAAAGTAAAAGTTATCAAAAAATGAATCATCTAAATGGCTAAATGCTTCCACATAAATTATTTGTATGATTTGTAGCTGGAAACATTTGGCAGTTTAACACATGTTTAAGCCTCAATTTTGTACACAATATCTAAAACCAATCAATTATTTAACATGTGGTTCAATTTAACTAACAAAACTCATTATTCATGTAACATGTACTGGTGTATATAAGGCCTATAATGCACATGTGTGTGTGTTTCATCTGCTCAACAGTTCAAGATTCATGTTTGATTTATAGAATGGGAACAAAACAAACAAACAGAAAATATACAAAAATACTGAACTCCAAATTAACGGTAGGTAAATCAGAAAAAAAATATTACTTTCAAACAATCCTGTAATGAACTCCAAGTAAAGAATATCTGAAAATAAAAATGTGTCTCGCCTGCAATTGTTGCTCTCAGTGTAAAAGTATAATGGTGACTGTAAAATTAAGTCTTTTCATCAGTAAAATACAAAATCATTTTTTTTAATCAAATTTTTTCTTCAGATGCTATTTCTTGATCTTGAAGATTAATGAAGATTATCTTCTGTCCAAGTTTCATAACAATGCATGAAGGTTAACACATTATCATGTCAACAAAATTTATTTGAGACTATCTGTAAATGTAAACTGCAAAAAGCTAAGTCCATCTATCAGTAAAATACTGAAAAACAAAGTATCTTTTAATCATAAATTAAAAAGCTTCTGTCAAAGTTTCATAAATCCTATTAAGATTTAAAAATGTAATTGATGTCTAACAACTATAACAACGGATGATTTTTACATGTTAAAACGGCTAAAAAAAATAAATGGGGAATGTGTCCATGGGACACAGATGATGCCCCGCTTGCACATCATATAAAGTTATAAAGGGACATAACTGAAGAACGGTAAAAGTGAAGCTATCGAAATTTGTACTTGATCTGAGTTTTGTGGTAATAACAATTGTCTATAAGTCTCATAACATTTGGTTGAGGCAACTTAAGTAAGAGAACGGAAACGAATAATTCAGCAATTTTTCCATTTGTAAAGGAGCTTAACTCTAAAACGGTAAAAGTGACACCCCAAAAATTCATACTTGATCTGTATTTTGTGGTAATAAGCATTGTGTATAAGTTTCATACCATTTGGTTGAGGCAAACTAAAGTAAGAGAAGGGAAACGAAAAATTTAGCAGAAAAATTTAGCAATTTTTCCAATTGTAAAGGGGCATAACTCTAGAACGGTTAAAGTGACGCCCCCAAAATTCAAACTTGATCTATATTTTGTGGTAATAAGAATTGTGTATAAGTTTCATACCATTTGGTTGTGGCAAACTAAAGTTAGAGAATGGAAAAGAAGATTCAGCAATTTTTCCATTTGTAAAGGGGCTTAACTCTAAAACGGTAAAAGTGACATCCCAAAAATTCATACTTGATCTGTATTTTGTGGTAATAAGCATTGTGTGTAAGTTTCATAGCATTTGGTTGAGGCAAACTAAAGAAAGAGAACGGAAACGAAAAATTTAGCAATTTTTCCAATTGTATAGGGGCATAACTCTAGAACGGTTAAAGTGACACCCCCCAAAATTCAAACTTGATCTGTATTTTGTGGTAATAAGCATTGTGTATAAGTTTCATACCATTTGGTTGAGGCAAACTAAAGTAAGAGAAGGGAAACAAAAAATTTAGCAATTTTTCCAATTGTATAGGGGCATAACTTTAAAACAGTTAAAGTGACGCCCCCAAAATTCAAACTTGATCTGTATTTTGTGGTAATAAGCATTGTGTATAAGTTTCATACCATTTTTCTTATATCATTTAAAAGTATATGTGGCTGATAAAAATAAATTTGTTTTTTCAAGAAATGTTCCCTTGTCCAATCAGTTGCTAATTTGTGGGTTTATATCAAAATATTGCAATAGAAGCCTGTCTATTGTTGAAGATAAAATGTTTATGTTAATCTTTAAATGTTTTTTTTCTGTGTGTTGGATTGCTGTCTCTTTGAAATATATCCCACATTTTCTTTTATTTATTTTAATTTTATTCTAGCTTCCTTTTTTATAGTTTGAGAGTTGATGATAGTGTACATATGTAATGATTTTCTCTAACTGGTGTCACATGTTTAGCAGGATCTGCTAACCCTTCCATAGCACCTGAGATCACCCCAAGTTTTTGGTGCGGTTCATATTGCTCAGTCTTTAGTTTTCTATGTTGCGTTTTGTGTACTGTTGTCTGTATTTTGGTCTCTTTCTTTTTTTGCCATTGTGTTGTCAGTTTATTTTCAACTAATGAGTTTGAATGTACTTTTGGTATCTTTCGCCTATCTTTTGGGATCTATTGCCTCGCCTATAGAGTTCTCTGAAAAGGATAAATCGCCTCTCCTCTAAAGAGTTCTCTGAAAAGGAAAATTGCCTGGAACAATTCAAAAGAAACATCGAAATTGATAAACAATAAACTGTTGACACAGAGATATGCCTTGCCTCTCTGCAGAAAATTCGAAAAAAGACTATCTGTTGGACAGCAACATTGCAACAATTCAAAGTTGCTGGACCATGACCTAGGGGACAGGGCCTTGAAATAGTCATCAAACTGATTTGTACTGATAGTAATGCAACATTATAGAAAATATCATTGATCTATCACAAGTAGTTCTTATCAAACTGACTTAAGCAGAAATGATTATATTGAAAATTGCTTATTAATTCAAAGTCACTGGATCATGACCTAGGGGGCAAGGCCTCGAAATAGTCATCACACTGATATGAACTGATACAGGGATCACCATAGAATTTATTTTAAGGGTGGTGTTCACGAAAAAAAATTATATTGAAATTACAATCACACAAGATCTTTATTGTAGATCATAATCTGTTAATTAGGAAAAAGATAAACAAATTAAAGCCATTGTAAAAAAAATTGTAATTAAGGCATGAATTTATACTTTTGAAGTAAAAAATGTCAAAAATTTTAACTTTTCATCACATTTTTCAAAAATTCAAGGGTGGTGCTGAGAAATTCATGAGTGGTGCTGGAGATTTAAGGGTGGAGGAGCTTATTGCTTATTAATTGAAAGTTACTGGACTTTGAATTGCTTATTAATTGAAAGTTACTGGACTTTGACATAGGGGGTAGAGACTCGAAATAGCCGTCAAACTGATAGTTATACATTTTTAAAGAAAACTTCATTGATCTATCACAAGTAGTTCCTATCAGTATCAAACTGACTTAAGCAGAAAACGTAACAATTGTTGATGCATCTCCTCTGTTATGGCCGCCGGAAAAGCAATTCCTATGACTTTCATCACAGGTGAGACAAAAAACAGGTACATAAAATCTAGAACAATGGACCATCACAACCATGCCATTATCCACCTTCCAGGTATGCCCACATTTCAGACCTTTTCAATTATTATATCGAGATATAACTGAACATGATTTAACTTGTATTAAACTAGGGTTGCATCGAGTGAACCAACACCTTCTAACGGTACTGGTTCACTCGATGCAACCTTAATTATTTTTTTGTGAACCCCTGCATCTAGACGATCCACCTTTGCCAAACCAGCGTTGTATTTGACAACCACACCGCATTGACAATATCGACCCCTTACGAGATTGCCGGATTATTCTAGAAAGTCAACAAATGAACTACTACCACTCTAGATCAAAAGAAGACCACCGCAAAACGTACTGAACCGCAGAACCGCACGATTATTGTTGAAATAAACTTTCAACTTGGATAGTGTACCACAACCGCAAAATGTAACAAATTCACCACAACTTCCACCATGCCCTACATGTGCGACTACCATACATCTTACAACATTCCCTACGCAATTGGAAGAAGTACCTCTTTCCGAGTGAAGCCTTTTGGAATGGTACGGAATGTCCTGTGAGGTGTTGTCCATTTTGGAAAAGACACTGACAATTCATTATTAACTTTTACTTTCACTTTCATTTTAACGTCGTCAAATCAATTATTGTGACGTTACGTCTTGTTAACCTTTGTAACCCCATATGCACCGCATTTTATGTACTTCAGTATTTGTTTTCTATGTTTAAATTGTCCTGAAGACGCCACCATAAGTGGCGAAACATGTAGACCATAATAAAGATTTTCCTTGCAGTAATCTACGATATTGTTGTCTTTGTGTAGCATTGTATTAAACTAGTACACTGAGTCTGATTGTTTTTAAATTCTAGCTATTGATGTAACACAGTGCATGGAACTCCAAAAGAAACATTATAGTGACTTGGTAATAAAGGGAACTAACTCCCCACCAATAACTGACACTTATGTTTACCCTGGTAAGAGAAAAGATAAAGGGGACTTATTACCATCTATAGCTTACACTTACACTAGCTCTTGACCTGGTAGGAGAAAAGATAAAGGGGACTTATTACCATCTATAGCTTACACTTACACTAGCTCTTGACCTGGTAGGAGAAAAGATAAAGGGGACTTATTACCATCTATAGCTTACACTTACACTAGCTCTTGACCTGGTAGGAGAAAAGATAAAGGGGACTTATTACCATCTATAGCTTACACTTACACTAGCTCTTGACCTGGTAGGAGAAAATACAGGAGAGGATATCGACTGTGTTATACCTCCAGTCGACTCCAGGGAATTGCTGTCTTCACTGGTGCCTGAAAACAGAATGTTTACATAGAAATACATTTCTTTCTGAAATCTTAGTTAAAAACAGGATTTATTCAAACTACATTTAAAGTTATAGTAATGAGATAATTATACAAAAGAGCATATGTAAACATATTTCACCATGATGTCATTACATGAAATTGGATATCCTGCATTTATCATGCTTTTCTGCTTTACCATAAAATGATCAGAACTAAATATCTTGGTGTAAATAAGATTCACCCAATTGGGCTAATACCCTCAGTCATGGGTGTATCTAATACATACATTGTGAAAAAGTAACACATAGTATGTCACATACCACCATTTGTAATATCCATAGCCCTACCAATTTTTGTTTCTGCATTAAGTGTAATACCAATAGTACTTCTAAATTCATTAATGAAGAGAGGTTACATGTACTTTTAAAGACGACTTACCATTGACAGGATTTTTGCCACCTGTATCACCTGTGCTACCATGACGAGGCATACTTTTTAGTCTTCATTCACTGAAATATAAATGTAACTTATTTAGTTAATAGATCTGAAAAAAATACATTATGTTTTCATAATTGCCTCTTGTGTCAAATAATTCAGAAATCCCAGTAAGTAGAATAGGCAATAATGTGCAGATAAGGAAACAAATTGAGATTTGTGTAACACTTCCAATATAAAATGGTTATATACATCATATGCATTTATATATACATGTATATATATATATTCTAAATATGATTAATTAAAAGTTTTTCCTTCCTGGTTCAAATCAATAAAGAGCCAATTATCAACAATTCATTTCCTTTAGCTTTTTCACCAATAATTTGCATGTACATGTACAAGCCAGTAGAAAACACCACGTTAATAAATTATTGGCCTATACAAATACCATACATAGTGACAAATCTTCAATCTTTTATGTTATGTCTGTATTGAGTTGGTAAACAGGTTAAATATTAACTGCTAACAATTTGTAATCCATGGCCAGCTGGTGTACAAAGCTGGAAATATTAAACGGTTTAATCATGATATAAACAATCAAAAGACATCTAGAGGTCAAGTTCAACATAGTCTTCCCCAATAGACAGGTGTATAGGGTATGATTTATTCATTTTTTATAATTGGCTCTGAACCATGTGAATACTCTTATTTTGGTGGTTTTTGTCTATTGTTTTTATGTTAGTTATTTTGTGTGCCTCATACGTATACCGATCTTTTGAGTTAAGCCAATTACAGCTGATTTTTACAGTTTGTTCTTATGTTGTGCTGTTACACCAATGTCCCAGAATAGGGGGAGGGTTGAGCCCTCACAAACATGTTTAACCCCACCACATTCCTAATGTGCCTGTCCCAAGTCAGGAGCCTGTAGTTCAATGGTTGTCGTTGGTTCATGTTTGTCTTATTTGTTTTGTAAATTTGCTTGAACATTATAAATTAAGCTGTTAGTTTTTTTGTTTGAATTGTTTCACATTTTTCATGCCAGGGCCTTTTAAAGCCAATTATACGACTATAGGTCTTTCTCATTATTGAAGGCTGTATGGTTGCCTATAATTGCTTACATCCACTTCATTTGTACTCTGGTAGATAGTTGTCTCATTGGCAATCATACCACATCTCCTTACTTTTATACATGTATATATCAACATGATCAAGCTCCAGAACTTCCAGAGTGAAAAAAAAGGCTGTTCAGCATTTTACGATCATCCAATCAATTTTTTTTTTGTTGGACATCTTTTGATAAGATATAAAACAAAGACCACATTTAAAGGGAACTGAGATTTTTTTTTTAGCTTTAAGCTTACAGAACAGCAAGAATGTCATATGATTACTTTTGTTTTTGAAAATGAACTAAGACATTACCAATTATGTGTCAAGATAGGATTAATTCTTCAATAAAGAAGTAATAATTGGGATAATTATGATAAGGTTATTAGAATTACAATTAAAACATGTATATGGAAAAAAAGATAATAAAAAATTGGGAAACAGTAAATACATTTGGGCATGTGGTTTTCACTTATCATTTTGGACAAGAATAACATGGCAGTGTCAATAGTGTATCAGTAAGTGGTAAACCTTCATCCCCTGGTGTTTGGTAAGATTTCTGCAGCTCAATCTACAGTTTTCTCTGTTTTGATAATAAATTTTGTTCAAAATGTAGATTTAGGGTGTGTCTAGTGATCTTTAAACACAAAAATAAAATATAACATACACTCCTGTCATTTTATATACATGATACATAAACAATTCAGACTAGTTTGAGAATATGAAAGGGTTTAAGTCAATTTTAGACAACTTTCATAAATTGTCTCTTTCTTATATTAACAGAATTCTACATGGACAAATGGTGGACAGTGATTTATTAGAAAAAAATGGAGAATGTGTCCCCATGGACACAGATGATTCCCCCGCTTGCATAAAACATTATAAAGACACATAACTCAAGAACGATAAAAGTGACGCTACCCAAATTTGTACTTGATCTTATTTTTGTGGTAATAAGTATTGTGTAAAGGTTTCATAAAGTTTGGTTGAGGCAAACTTAAGTTAGAGAACGGAAACTATACATTTTGCAATTTTTCCATTTTAAAAGGGGCATTACTCTAGAACAGTTAAAGTGATGCCACCAAAATTCAAATTTGATCTGTGTTTTGTGGTAATAAGCATTGTGTATAAGTTTCATAACATTTGGTTGTGGCAAACTTAAGTTAGAGAACGGAAACTAAAAATTTTGTAATTCTTCCATTTATAAAGGGGCATAACTCTGGAACGGTTAAAGTGACGCTACCAAAATTCAAACTTGATCTGTGTTTTGTGGAAATAAGCATTGTGTATAAGTTTCATAAAATTTGGTTGAGGCAAACTAAAGTAAGAGAACAGAAACTAAAATTTTGCAATTTTTCCATTTATAAAGGGGCATAACTCTAGAACGGTTAAAGTGACGCCACCAAATTTCAAACTTGATCTGTGTTTTGTGGTAATAAGCATTGTGTATAAGTTTCATAACATTTGGTTGAGGCAAACTCAAGTTAGAGAACGGAAACCAATTTTGGGACGTACGGACGTACGTACAGACGGACAAAGGTAAAACTTAATGCCCCCTCCGCTACGGCTTGGGCAGTGCTCTCCCCAGGCCGTTTTAGCGTCGCGGCACAGAGACGCTATATTTTTTTCCCTGTGATGCTATAATTATTTTGAGGATACTATTTGTCTTGTCTCTATATCGCAAAACCATGTCATAAATTTTGAACTTTCATCTAATCACTGCTTGTGATCATAAAAATCATATCACCTTTAATTGTAATCCCTTAAGCTTCAAGTCGGACAATAGAGGCAATTTAGAGTGATTAAATAGGTGTTAATTGCCCTTTGGGTGATAACTGAAGGGATACGAATACCCCAAGCTGACACTTGTGACATGACTAATACCACGTGGTCCAATCGCAAATTTGGACATGGAGAAAATGTAATCAGAAAATCAAAAAACAATTCGAAATCTACGTTTGCATAATCCAAATTCAAAGATACAAACGATTTCTCTCTTTAGAAAAGAGGTTAGGTCGTATATTTTAACAACTTTTAATAAAATGCTCCGCTGGGTGCAGCTTGATACGACCGCAGAGGTCGAACCCTGAACAGTTGGGGCAAGTATGGACACAACATTCAAGCTTGATACAGCACTGAATTTGGATTGTGATTAAATATTTGACACAGCATACATGTAGGTTTCTGACACAGAATGAATGTGGTTTAAGAACTTAAAAATTTAATTTACCTATTCAAACCATATCATTATTTCTTACTTTTATCATGTTTATATATAAATCAGAAATAACCAATTTAAAATGGAAAATTTTAAAGAAAAAAAATGAAAAAAATCTCCTCAAATTTTTTGAACCCCCTTATGATTCATCACCCCCAAACTCAATCCCAGCCTTCCCTTTGTGGTATGGTACCTTGCAGTACAATTTCAGAGAGATCCGTACACTTAAACACAAGTTATTGGCCGGAAACTAGAAAAATACTTGTTTTTTGGCCCCTTTTTGGCCCCAAATTCCTAATGTTTAGGGCAATTACCCCCAAACTCAAACTCAGCTTTCCCTTTGTGATATGGAACCTTGTAGTACAATTTGATAAAGATCCATACACTTACATACAAGTTATTGTCCTGAAACTAGAAAAATGCTTGCTTTTTTGCCCCTTTTTGACCCCTAATTCCTAAAATTTTGAGGCAATTACCCCTAAAATCAATCCCAGCCTTCCCTTTGTGGTATGGTACCTTGCAGTACAATTTAAGAGAGATCCATACACTTGAACACAAGTTATTGTCTGGAAACTAGAAAAATGCTTATTTTGGCCCCTTTTGGCCCCTTATTCCTAAACGTTTTGGGCAAATACCCCCAAACTCATTCCAGCTTTCCCTTTGTGATATGGAACCTTGTAGTACAATTTCAGAAAGATCCATACACTTACACACAAGTTATTGTCATGAAACTAGAAAAATGCTTGTTTTTTGCCCCTTTTTTTGCCCCTTATTCCTAAAATTTGGAGGCAATTACCCCCAAAATCAATCCCAGCATTCCCTCTGTGATATGGAACCTTGTGGTACAATGTCAGAGAGATCCATAAACTAACACACAAGTTATGTCTGGAAGTTACAAAAATGCTTATTTTTGGCCCCTTCTTGGCCCCTAATTCCTTAACTGTTGGTACCATGACCCCCAAAATCAATCCCAACCTTCCTTTTGTGGTATTGAACCTTGTGGTAAAATTTCATAGAGATCCATTCACTTAAACTAAAGTTAGAGTGCGAAAACCAATGTGACTTCGGACGACGAAGCCGGACGACGCCGCCAATGTCATACCAATATACGACCGCAAAATTTTTTGCGGTCGTATAAAAAATTACTTACTTTCATTTCCGGTACTACTAGTTGGCCCGAGAACAGTTATTTCGTAGTGCATTTCTTTTAGACAATAAATTCAAATTAAAAAAATCGCACCTGCTCTATCTCAAAAAGATTTTTACAGTGTAGTGTACTACTATTGGAACAAATAATATCAAAATTATAGAAAAGTCTACCAGCTCTAACTCAAAATATTGACAATTCTATGTTAAGGGGTCTAAAATAAAGTCTGACAGCTTCAGACATACTAGTTTTGACCTTTTAACTGGACCAAATCATAAGTCAATTTTAGACAACTTTCATAAATTGTCTCTTTCTTATATTAACAGAATTCTACATGGACAAATGGTGGACAGTGATTTATTAGAAAAAATGGAGAATGTGTCCCATGGACACAGATGATTCCCCTTGCATAAACATTATAAAGACACATAACTCAAGAACGATAAAAGTGACGCTACCCAAATTTGTACTTGATCTTATTTTTGTGGTAATAAGTATTGTGTAAAGGTTTCATAAAGTTTGGTTGAGGCAAACTTAAGTTAGAGAACGGAAACTATACATTTTGCAATTTTCCATTTTAAAGGGCATTACTCTAGAACAGTTAAAGTGATGCCACCAAAATTCAAATTTGATCTGTGTTTTGTGGTAATAAGCATTGTGTATAAGTTTCATAACATTTGGTTGTGGCAAACTAAAGTTAGAGAACGGAAACTAAAAATTTTGTAATTCTTCCATTTATAAAGGGCATAACTCTGGAGCAGTTAAAGTGACGCTACCAAAATTCAAACTTGATCTGTGTTTTGTGGAAATAAGCATTGTGTATAAGTTTCATAAAATTTGGTTGAGGCAAACTAAAGTAAGAGAACAGAAACTAAAATTTTGCAATTTTTCCATTTATAAAGGGCATAACTCTAGAACGGTTAAAGTGACGCCACCAAATTTCAAACTTGATCTGTGTTTTGTGGTAATAAGCATTGTGTATAAGTTTCATAACATTTGGTTGAGGCAAACTCAAGTTAGAGAACGGAAACCAATTTTGGGAGGTACGGACGTACGTACAGACGGACAAAGGTAAAACTTAATGCCCCCTCCGCTACGGCTTGGGCAGTGCTCTCCCCAGGCCGTTTTAGCGTCGCGGCACAGAGACGCTATATTTTTTTCCCTGTGATGCTATAATTATTTTGAGGATACTATTTGTCTTGTCTCTATATCGCAAAACCATGTCATAAATTTTGAACTTTCATCTAATCACTGCTTGTGCTCATAAAAATCATATCACCTTTAATTGTAATCCCTTAAGCTTCAAGTCGGACAATAGAGGCAATTTAGAGTGATTAAATAGGTGTTAATTGCCCTTTGGGTGATAACTGAAGGGATACGAATACCCCAAGCTGACACTTGTGACATGACTAATACCACGTGGTCCAATCGCAAATTTGGACATGGAGAAATGTAATCAGAAAATCAAAAACAATTCGAAATCTCGTTTGCATAATCCAAATTCAAAGATACAAACGATTTCTCTCTTTAGAAAAGAGGTTTGGTCGATATTTTAACAACTTTTAATAAAATGCTCCGCTGGGTGCAGCTTGATACGACCGCAGAGGTCGAACCCTGAACAGTTGGGGCAAGTATGGACACAACATTCAAGCTTGATACAGCACTGAATTTGGATTGTGATTAAATATTTGACACAGCATACATGTAGGTTTCTGACACAGAATGAATGTGGTTTAAGAACTTAAAAATTTTAATTTACCTATTCAAACCATATCATTATTTCTTACTTTTATCATGTTTATATATAAATCAGAAATAACCAATTTAAAATGGAAAATTTTAAAGAAAAAAAATGAAAAAAAAATCTCCCCTCAAATTTTTTGAACCCCTTATGATTCATCACCCCAAACTCAATCCCAGCCTTCCCTTTGTGGTATGGTACCTTGCAGTACAATTTCAGAGAGATCCGTACACTTAAACACAAGTTATTGGCGGAAACTAGAAAATACTTGTTTTTGGCCCTTTTGGCCCAAATTCCTAATGTTTAGGCAATTACCCCAAACTCAAACTCAGCTTTCCCTTTGTGATATGGAACCTTGTAGTACAATTTGATAAAGATCCATACACTTACATACAAGTTATTGTCCTGAAACTAGAAAAATCTTGCTTTTTGCCCTTTTGACCCCTAATTCCTAAAATTTTGAGGCAATTACCCTAAAATCAATCCCAGCCTTCCTTTGTGGTATGGTACCTTGCAGTACAATTTAAGAGAGATCCATACACTTGAACCTACTTAACATAAAGATTCAGCACCCAAATTTTTTAACATGTAATTTCATCCACTTACTTAATATTTCATGCATAAAATATAAAGAAATAAATTTGGAAAGTGTATGAAAAAATTTGCAAGTTATACACTATCCACACTAGGGACTTTATTTGTAGACAACGAAAATCAAAGGACAATTAGTAATTTAGTAATTATTCATGTTAATAGCTAATAAAACATACCAATAGATATAGAGAAGAAAATGTGGTGTGAGTGCCAATGTAGACAACTCTCCATCCTTATATGATTAACAATCTTTAATAAAAAGTAAACACCATTAACATTTTATATAAACTGAATTATCGAAAGGAATAAATTTTAAAATGAGATTTAACCCATCTTCCAATGTTTTAGTAGAGATTACGTCAAAGAACCATGAAAATTTCAATTCACCATAGTATTGACCAAGACGAGAGTAGCAGTTACCGTGGCAGTGAATACAAATAAGGTTGGTATTTACTGCCCAAGTCTTGTCCATTATTTAAAATTTATCGAAAATTTCAATAATCAATATATTTTCACTTTTAAATCGCTAATTGGTATATCAAAACTTCACAGTGTCTTCACTACTTGAAACATGTTCATTTAATTATCACAGTACACCAAATATCATGCACATGAAGACACAGAAGAATGAAACTACAGATCATAAAGACATACAATCTTCTGAAGGAACAACAGCAGTGTTGTTGAACAGGGAGAGATGAAAATCTAAACTATAGAAACCTGAAACTTTAATATGGCTATTGCCATTTAAGAACATTTAGATGTGTTACTTATCAGTCCAGTGAATATTATTAGTGCTACTTGTATTTTCTTAACATATATTTCTGCGCAAATGTGTTTGCTCCTTGCTGAAGGCCTTACTGTGACTTTTAGATGAAGAACAGTTATTTGTAATAAAAGGGCTGTACCTCTGATTTTTGTGTTTTTTGCTGTGCATGTACTGATTTTGTGTCATGGATGGATATCCCATGCATCCTTTCTTTTCTATAATGTTTAAAACGGTCAGAGATGATTGCTAATGGCTAAAGGTGCAACAAAAGAGGCCTCAACACTAAATGACCAATACAATATCAGATTTAAGAAGTGCAGTAAGGATGTCAACAAAACTAAAATGGCAAAGTAGAACCATAATGAATGGAAAAATTGTACTCTCCTATTGTTGAAAGTTGATCGAACAAACCCTGAAAGGAAATTTTGTCTGATTACAAAAGGAAGCGTTAGGATGCCATTGCCAATCTCACAACATAAAAATTGGCAAGAAAAAATATAACATTCCTACTAATTAAAGAAACAAAAAAAACAGAATGTACACGTATAACGTAGACTTGAAATCGGATGGAAATCTGGATTAAAAAAAGAGACAGAACAACAATTATTGAGGATAATTTGATAAGGGAATGAAAAAATGCCTGAATCGTCTTCACCTAAAAGATCTCATACCAGAACAACTTGAAAAGATCCGTGAACCATCATTAAAAGTAAGGTTGCAAGGTTTTAATTAGTCAGGTTTCTTTGGCTGATGCTGTAAAAGGCTATTAATCAAAAATATAAAATTTGCCTTTATCAATGTTTAAAATTCATATCAAATTTAAACCAACCAGTCAATAAAAAAGAAATTTAAACAACTGATGATTGAAGACAGAAAGGATAAAATTATATACCGTTGTGATATGATGCATTAAATTATACCAAAATTAAGCAAAGGGGTCAACTATATCCGACAGTCCCAAATCCAACACCTGTGTCTGAAGTCTTATATCTGACAATCTAATCCAATCTTAAGACAGCCATACCACGAAGTTTAAATATGCCTAATAAATTAACGTGAAATTGGTATATTTTCAGAATTATAAATCTAGTCATACAACTGAAATGAGAGGTAAATTAATAGCAACTGGTGAACGTATACTATCCTTTTGACGAATGGTCTAAAACGTAAAAGCTTAAAATGTTTAAAATATAGTTTTTTTAATTTTAAAATCCTTAAGAAATAATTAACGAAAGAATTCGGTCAAAACAGATAGCTATAAGGGTAAATATCCTTAAACTTTCAATTTCTGCATTTAGAATTAGTTTTAATCATGATTAAAACCAGAAATATGGCATGTTAAAGGTAACTGTTTATAATTAACGATAACTGTGTCCTCGGACCAGTTAATCGAGAGCGTATATTTAACATTTGATTTTGAGTTAAATAAGATTGATACTTCTTTAGAAAGAGATCATAATTGGCTTTAGTTAATGGTTCATCCATTTAATGCATTAAAAGCATCATATTCATTCCCAATCTCTTGTCAAACATTTATTTTCGTAAATTTTTCTTCCGCCGCCATTGAAATATGTGTAAACTACGGATCGGAACCGGACCAGATATGACAAAATTCTGCATTTTTACGATAATAACTACAAATGCACAAATGGCACAGTAGACAGAAAAAAATTATCACAAAAGAGAAAACTATGCATTCCACACGCATTAACAGACTATTTATTAGATATCTTTGCTAAATGTATTCTTTTTGAAAATACATCGTTTTAATATACTGACTAAAGTAGCTTCATTTTGTTAAAAATATGTATCATTTTGATATAAAGAAACAACTGGGACTAATTCATTGAGTACCATGAAACAATGAATTTCATAGACATGATAAAGAAAAAGTTTTTTAATTGAAATTTTATTGCTATATGATACAGGTTGTACTATAATAAACCATTCACTCACTCACTCACTCACTCATTCATTTAGTTGAGTAGGTAGGGTAACTGGAACCACACATATATTTTTATTTGGCCAAAGAGGAAAAAAATAATTCTGTAACTATAAATGAATATAGAAAACATAAACTGAAACAACTGTTATCATGGTTAAAGTTTAATTGTATTCTCAGTTATGAATTGAACAATATAAACATATATAACATAAAGGAAATAGAGCATCGCCCCAACGCTTCAAATGACATTGAAAAAAAACATTTTATTTTTTTACGCCAAATGTGATGCTATCCAAATTTTCTGGGGAGAACACTGGGAAGGGGCATAAAAATATCAAAGTAAAGATAAAAACAGAAGCTATAAGGGTAAATATCCTTCAAACTTTCAATTTCCTGCATTTAGAAGTCAAGATTTTAATCATGCTATTGAAAACCAGGAAATAATGCATTGTTAAAGGTTAGACTGTTAGAATAAAATACAAAAGCCATATGTGTATAGATTCTTCAAACTTCCTATTTCCTCCATTTAGCAAGTTAAGAAAATTTGTATTATGCTGTTGGAAAGTTAGGAAATAATATATTGTTTAAGGCAGTCTTCAAAAATTACTTTAATTACTTTTTTCCTGTTATGTCAACATTTATAAGTGGGCTGTTGTTAAAGTATTAGTTATTAAACTTTGACTAATGCTGGTCTAAGTCACCTGTAAAAATCTAACAATTTCTTGACTAAATATATCCTGATTTAGACATCTTGAGCATGTTGAAATAATTAATAAAGAAATTTTATATATATATTAAAGCAATGCAATGGCATTATCCTAAGAACTAAATTAGTAATTTAGTAATTATTCATGTTAATAGCTAATAAAACATACCAATAGATATAGGAAGATGTGGTGTGAGTGCCAATGAGACAACTCTCCATCCAAATAACAATTTATAAAAGTAAACACCATTAACTTTTTTATAAACTGAATTATGCGAAAGGAATAAATTTTAAATAATTTAACCCATCTTCCAATGTTTTAGTAGAATTAGTAAAAGAACCATGAAAATTTCAATTCACCAGTATTGACCAAACGAGGAGTAGAGACCGGGGCAGTGAATACATAGGTTGGTATTTACTGCCCAATCTTGTCCATTATTTAAAATTTATCGAAAATTTCAATAATCAATATATTTTCACTTTTTTAAATCGCTAATTGGTATATCAAAACTTCACAGTGTCTTCACTACTTGAAACATGTTCATTTAATTATCACAGTACACCAAATATCATGCACATGAAGACACAGAAGAATGAAACTACAGATCATAAAGACATACAATCTTCTGAAGGAACAACAGCAGTGTTGTTGAACAGGGAGAGATGAAAATCTAAACTATAGAAACCTGAAACTTTAATATGGCTATTGCCATTTAAGAACATTTAGATGTGTTACTTATCAGTCCAGTGAATATTATTAGTGCTACTTGTATTTTCTTAACATATATTTCTGCGCAAATGTGTTTGCTCCTTGCTGAAGGCCTTACTGTGACTTTTAGATGAAGAACAGTTATTTGTAATAAAAGGGCTGTACCTCTGATTTTTGTGTTTTTTGCTGTGCATGTACTGATTTTGTGTCATGGATGGATATCCCATGCATCCTTTCTTTTCTATAATGTTTAAAACGGTCAGAGATGATTGCTAATGGCTAAAGGTGCAACAAAAGAGGCCTCAACACTAAATGACCAATACAATATCAGATTTAAGAAGTGCAGTAAGGATGTCAACAAAACTAAAATGGCAAAGTAGATAGACCATAAGTGAGACTGGGAAAAAATTGTGTGATCTCATACCTATTGTTGATAAGGTTGTCAAACTCGATCATCCAAACCCTGAAAGAGGGAGAATTTTGTCTGAATTACAAACAGGCTACAGCAGATTAAGGACTGCCATCAAATATGCCAATCCCTCACAACATATCACAAATGTGGTCAAGAAGAAAATACTGAACATTTCCTACTCAACTGTACAAGAAACCAACAACGAAGAACAGAAATGATACGACAGTCATAACAGTGAGAGACTTGGAACATCCAGGCAGACATGGCAACACTACTGGCATTAACAAGCAAAGAGACCTACGAAAGAACAGCACATATTATTGGAGGATAATTTGAGAGTACAGGGCAATTTCGAGAACTAAAATGCCCTGAATCCCGATCCTTCACCTAAAAAGTATACTCAAGTACCATGAGATACAACTTAGAGAAAAAGAGTACCAGATGAAACCATGCATTAGCACAACGTGACAGGTCGTGTCAAGGTTTTGACATTAGCATCAGGATTTCATTTAGGCTGATTGGCCTCTGGTCAAAAGGCATAACTTAATCATAAAAAATACTCAAAATTTGCCTTTTATCAAGTGACTTTAAAATTCATTATACAAATATTAAACCATACCAGTACAATAGAAAAAAAAATGAAAAATATGTGCAGAACAAACTAGTATGATACTGGAAGACAGAACAGGAATAAAATTATATACCAGAATTGTGATCATGGTGATAGCCGAGTACTAAATGTATACCAAAAAAATTAACAGCGGCAGAAAGGGGTCAGACCTATAATCCGACAGTCCCATAATCCAACAGTCCTGTAGTCTGACAGTCTTATAATCTGACAATCCTATAGTCCGACAGTCCTATAATCTGACAGCCCGATAGTCCAACGCGCGGTAACTTGTCTCTGAAAAATATGCCTATATAGACATGTAACGTTTGTAAATTGGTATATTTTTTCACACAGAAAATTATCAAATCAGTCAGTAGCCATACGAACTGGAAATGAACGCAGTGGGCTAAATTCAATCAGCAATCCTCGGATGAATCCGCTAATACCCGCTAATCGACCGAGTTTTGACGAATGGGTCTAAAACAGTAAAAGGCTAGTAAAATGATTTAAAATATGAGGGTTTTTTTCATCAATATTTATGAAAATCCATTCAAGAAAACTTGAAGTATCAAACGACAGAGGAATTTGCGATGTTCATAAACGTATGATTTTACACGTGACGTCTTTGACGTGAAAACATTTACTTGCAATGTAGAGCCCTGATTGACGGGTATCATACTGGGGGCAACCATATGAATGTTATGGGGAAGGCTAAGAAAGAAACTATTTTCACTTACATTTGTTCACATCACATTTTTATACACACAATATTCTTCGTATTATAATAGAGCTGTTTGTTTGTGAGAAAAAAGAGGGTTCACTTCGCATTGAAGATAATACAGTTGGAGCTTGTGGTATCGTATGACTATGTATATACTGGTAGAATCCTTCGTTATTCAGAGCACCCCTCTAAAGCTGCGAGGGAACAGTGGAATCCGAGTACACTCCCTATCAGGATTAATGAAGATGTGTCACTAACGTATTTACAACAATATGTACAAGGGCAATCCCCACCCCAACACAAAGGGAGCGCTAGAACATCGGGAAGTCTGTTATTGTTGTGGAAGAAGCCGAAGTACTCGTAGAGAACCATGGGGCTGCTCGGCGGGAACAGACAAACCGAAGACTTATCAGCAGATTGATTTCCAAGTCAAAGTTGGGGGCAACTTTGACCACCGAGGCCCCAAAGTTTAAACTCTGGTCTGGGTACCAGAGATGTGAGAGGGAGGGTGAAATTCACCCTTCTGATTAATGAAATGTCTCGCCCAGAGTCAGAATTGAACTGAGACCGTCAGCACTGCAGCCATTGGTCTTAACTACTATCTGCTTTGTCTGCTGTGTGTGAATAAGTACTGTCTTCACGTCATTGCCCATCATCGTTTCGTTCTTTTTCATATAATTGGTGTCATGTCGTGATGATTCTATGACTAGGAATGCTCAGATCCATATTATAATTTACATAGAAGTGTTATCATTTATCAGCAAAAAGTTCAGGTTTTGGCAATTAAACCAGAAATAGACAAGATAGTACAGCGATTTATATTGCCATACAAAAGCAGTGATAAGGTATCATTTTGATGACAGAAAAATAGACGCAATCTATTAAGATTTCATTCCAAATCCATAACTATGAAACATCTTCTGAAAGTGTTACTGCATCTGGACAATTTGAGATAATGACACTATTCCTATTTTATCAAAACTAATTTCTCTTTTAAGAACAAGAGAACAGATAAACAAAATTATTTATTACTTCTATGTAAAGCAATCCGATGTAGTCGTCTCATATCTTCGGGCTTACGCCCCTCAGATATGAGAAAAATATATTTAATACATGTGACATTTCACATTCAACCACATAATGTGTTACATGCACGTGCATGCGCATGTATGTAAACAGACATTCTCGTTATCAACTTCGTCTTAAAGTGAATCAGTAACATTTTAGATTTCAGACTATTAGAAAAATTTCAGCATGAAACAAAGTAACAAAGTGAATAACTTTTAATATCTTCCGTGTAATGTAAGCCCATCATTTTTAATAAGCAAGTGCGTTTTATAATGTAAAATATCAAAGTGATTTTTAGCTATTTTCGTCTGTGTAATATAAGCCCACTGTAAAAATCAAGCAATTGATGAGCTCCTATCCACAGGAGGAAGTTACAGCAAGAAAAAGAACATGATGAACAGGAATGGAATCTTAAATTAATTGTTCAAACAGCATGAACAGTATAGGATTTAATTTAGATCCCATTACAACGCATTCCAAATTTTTAATTTTAAACACTGCTCGCGTTTCGACAGTATTCTAATAAGCTTGTATGAAGACGACTGAGATCCATATCCTTTGCAGCAGCAGTGCTTCGTGTCGGACCATCGGACTGTTGGATTAACGGACTATCGGATTATCGGACCGTCGGACTATTGGACCCTCGGACTAACCGACTGTTGGACTATCGGACTGTCGGAATTTCGGGGTGTCGGATTATAGCTACGCTCCCGGCAGAAAGTTGTGCCAACACTCATTAGTTTCATCATCAGCTCATGGATGCCTACACAGCTATTTCCTACAATGACAGATTACAATTTCTGTAAAAATGAGAATATGTATGACCATTTCAAGGACTAGGAGTTGTGCGTTATAATTAGAAGTAATCCAAACCAGCATACCAAGTAAAATAAGTTGTAAGCGATTTTTCTGATTTTGACAGCTTGTAAACAGGAAATCGATGACGACACCTAGTGGAAAATTTTGTGGAAACCAGTAATTAGAACCAGTATTCGGTGAGATTGGCGCGCTGTAAAATATGCAGTTACTTTTCTTTTAGAATTTTTTATAATTAGTATAACTAATTGCACCTATTTTGACAGTTTTTTCACCCAAGTTTTTTTATGATAAAGACAAAAATTTCCATTCTGTGTTTATTTTGTAGCCGTATCATTCTTTATTATATAGGTACACCAATTTGATTATTAATCCCTATACTGAGTCATAGAAAAATGGGTTTGAATCGAACTCGAAACTATCCATGATTCCGTAATGAGGAGTACCCAAATTGCATCCAAACTTAAATTCACATCATTAAAAATCAAATAACAGATGTTTTGTTTTATTTTTTCAAATATTTAGAACAATTTGACATTAGTACATGCATGCTCACTATTCATTTTTTTTAAGGGATGCTTGTAACATATTTTTTTTTGTTCATTTTTAAAAGATGACTTTTTGTGAACGTCGCATGGCGGCGTTTTCGTACATTTTTCTTTTCCAGGGAAAGCTTCATTTGTTGATATAAACTGTGAACGTTTAGTGTATATTTGAATATATTCATCTATTTTGTAAGAAGTATAATGTCAAATAACTAAAATACAAATTGTTTAGTCTCAAAGAAAACTTTTAAGAATTTCTCAGCTGTTTATGTTGAATAGGTGCAATAGACGTATTTACACTTGTATGCAAATTTGTCCGCCATTACGTAAAATCACACAGGTTCCCGTAAACTTTGACATCATAATTCAAAACATTTGACGTCACAATTAAATAGTGATTGTTCCCTGACGTCAAAAGGTGATTCGGAGTAGATCTAAGGTCATTCGGAGGCAAAATATAGCTAAATACCAAAAGTGTAAATACGTTTATTTGGGTACTCGGTGCAATTTGGGTAGCGTGACGTTATAAGTCAATCGAAGAAGTTGATTGTACCTTTAACAAACACATTTTTCAGTTTCTAAAATACTTTGGTTTTGGGTCCGTATAGCACTTAATTTAATCTTAACTTTTGATCAAAATTTTGAAATATCAAAATTCCAAATTTTTTATTCTTTTTTAAATTTTGAAAATTTCACCAAATAATTAAAATTTTAGAATTATAAACTTCGTTTTAAAATTTAATAGTTTAGATATTTAAGCAAACTTAAAAATACGAAACTGAACGTACAGTGTTGATCATTTCGCTTTTTTAAAGTTTGAATTTTTTGATTTTTGATTGAAATATAGGAAAGGGGGAAAGGACTAAAATGTGGATACCTGTTACAAGTGCGAAACGGAATAAGAATGGAAGGAAATGAATTGAAATTTACCAAAACAAATCAAAACGAAAACAATATTTTCTGAAAAAAAACTAAATATAATGAAAATTATAAAACAAGAGAATAACTTTTGACCTACCGAATTACGTTTTACTGGGTTTATAATAACATGAGCAACACGAAGGATGGAGCAGGATCTGCTTACCCTTCCGGAGCACCTAGTGCGGCGACGGAATAGTAAAAAGTCGATTATTAACAGAGTTTAATTTCACTTTATGGTACACGGCTTAAAATTGGTATATATCTAGAAAAATGATTTTACTTTAATTTAAGACTGGTCGTTAAAAAGTCGTATAGTGCAGTTTTTTTCAATTTGTCGTTTTGTTAGCAAAAATGACATAAAATATGAACTCTACGAGGCATGTAATTTTGGCCGTTTTTTTTAAATCGTTGCCATTTATATGTATTTCTTATAGGATTTAAATATTGCATATAATATGTTATTTATTAAGCAATAAAACTAACATCATAAGTCTTTTGTAAAAAAAAATATGAACATACAAAGCTCTAAAACTTTGGACATTTTGTCGATTCACCGGATTTCAATACTTTGCAAGAACGCACTAATCTTTAAATTATGAACTAAACTTATACAACGTGAAAATTCAGCAAATACTCTTTTCAGTGACATAATTTTTGATCATATAAAATTTCTCAAAAAGACTTAAAATAGCATCCAAAATATTCACTATCGATTTACAATCTTACTTAATTTTCCGGAAAGTCGTGTCAGGTACGGCTCAGATCTAATATTATTATCCTTATTGATTTTGAACTTCGAGCGCACCATATGTTCGATTACTATATAGCAATTATCACTTGATATTACTTGTATTTGTTCAAGGTTCTTGGTTTCTTAGTTTATTTTGTTTTTTGTTTTCTATTTTGAGGTTGTGTTGATAAGGTTTAATTCATTTAAGAGGAACATTTTTTTTTAGTTGGAAGTTATTTTTAGAAATTGAGATCTGGCCAAACCCCAAAAGATGGCACAACAGGGAAGTTCGTTGAAACTTGGCCCTAATTCTGCAAAGCGGATGAAACCGAGTTTAGTCTTAGAAAAATGTATTATTTGCCAGAAAAGCAGTAATGAAACAGTTGTTTTATTTACTAATAACAGTAAATCGCGGTTTTTTGATGCAGTTGGTAAGCGTAAAGATGATATTTACATGAAATTGATAAGTGAATATGATTCATTCAGTGATATACCGAATGAAAGTCTGGAAATGGTTTATCATAAAAGTTGCTACAAATCTTATACAAGTGAACATAACATTGCGGTGTTTACTAAGAGACAAGATGATGAATTACCGGACTGTTCAATACAGGACAGGACAGTCACGAGTATCTTAACTCGATCTATGTCTTCTCCTACCAATTAGAGTGCTTGTATATTTTGCAATAAGAAAAGCTACAAGCAAGACAAAAAACTTTTAAAATTGAATCAGTTGACAGGGTTACTCGCATTACAAACGCTGCAAACCATAACGGTGATTCAAACTTGCTACATTAAATTAATCAAGACAATTTAAAACAACAAGCTTTTTACCATAACCAGTGCATAGTAAAATATCTAAAGTATTCAAATAAAGATATTGAGGTCATTGGTAACTCAACTTCAGAATGTGAATCCATAAATACAGCTGCTTTTTCCAAATTAATCTCTAGCATAAATGATGATTTATTAAAAAATAAAAAAGCATTCCTATTATTCTCTTTAATTGAGAAGTTTGTTTCATACCTACCCGAAAATATGCCTACCAGCTTTACAACAAGGAAACTGCAGCGATATTTGGAAAACCATTACGGTGATTCTGTTGTCATTCAATCACAACAAGGTCAGGGTAAGTCCAACATTATTATGAGTAGCAATATAACACTAGGGGATGCAATCAAGGCAGCCAGTAATTTGAAAGCAGAGTTAAAATGGTCAAATGAAAAACGAACGAGTCGTATGTATAACGAACAAACGGATGACCAACTCCTTTATTCAGTAGCAAGTATAATACGGAGAGACATTGACAAAGTAAGATTTTTTAAAGAGCACTATCCAACTTCAACGGAGGTATCATTCGAAAATTCTTTACAGTCAATGCCCGATTCGTTGGTCAAACTACTAAGTTGGATTACGGACGAAAAGGCGTTTAGCACTTGCACTGTTCCTTCTAATGTCAAAACAGAAAGAGTGAGGAAAAGTTTGGCTTTAACGGAATGTATTGTTGCAACTAGTCGTAGTATCCTTACACCTTTTCATCTTGGTCTTGCAATTCAAGTTTACCACGAGTTTGGGTCGAAGCGTCTTATTGAAATTCTTAACGCGCATGGGTTTTGCGTTACATATACTGAATTCCGGAGATACCTTACCAGTGTTGCAAACCATGAGATCAGTCGTATCAGTGGCGATCGATACATCGCAGGAGGTATTCGCCCCATTTCAGAAGGAGGTCGATTGATTCAAGAGGGTTCCGATAATATTGACATAAACGCCGAGACAATAGATGGAAAAAACACCTTCCATTCTCTTGCTAGGGCTGTATTTCAAACTAAATCAGCTGGCGTTTATGACTATGGTTCAGAACGAATCAATTAATTGAGAGATCCTTGGCTATAGATGATACAACAGCATCATTGACCGATGCTATTCCTTACCTTAAACCAAAATGTAGATCAGAACCACCACGACGATCGGATGCTTTCGATAAACTTCAATTATGTGATCATTATAAGAGTAATGATGTTGACCAGATATGGGTGTTCTCCAGACTTTTGTCGAGGGATGTCATAGAGTTCCCAATAGAAATAAAAGCGAATGAACAAAAGATTCCTTTTTGGACAGGGTACAATTGTCTTTTGTCTAAAAAGGGCGCCGATGTTACAGTTGTAGCATATCCTCCAATTATAGATTCTAAACCGAATGACATGGCCACAGTGTATACTGCCATGAAGAAATGTCTTGACATGTCTAATGAAGCTAGACAGGATTTCGCTATTCAAACATTTGACCAGCAACTCTATGCAATTGCACAACAAGTCAAATGGTCGAAGCCGGACATTTTTAATCGCCATATTCTCAGACTTGGTGGTTTCCACAGCTTGTCGTGTTTCTTAGCCTCTATCGGAAAACTTTGGGCCGATGGTGGTCTTCGCGATTTGTTGGTGGATTCTGGTGTGTATGCTGGAAATACAGCTGAACTTATGTTGAATGGTAAAGAATTTAACAGGGCTGTCAGAGGGTTCACACTTGTGTGTGAAGCCCTACAAGTTCTTTTTATCTCAGCATTTATACACTGGTGTAGGACCTTTGATTACTTCGATCAGATGCCATCTGCGTTCTGGAATGTGTTGTTAGAGTTCCATACAAGTATATGTGATCAAACGGACCAAGCCTCAGACATTAAAATTAGACTGGAAAAATTGTTTGAAGACCATGTACAGCCTATTATCGGTGTGTTTAAAGAATGGGGACACGATACATCACTTACTTTCAAATATTGGGACATGTTCCTGGTTGCCGTCCAAATTATGTTGTGAAATGTACGAGCAGAACGAGAAGGTAATTGGTCGGCACATTTGATGTCTTCATCCAAAATGCTGCCCTATTTTTTCATTACCAACCGTACAAATTACTCTAGATGGATGCCTGTATATATTCTTGATACTAGTATGCTCGAACTACCAGCAGAGATCGAATCAGCTTTTAAACTAGGAGAATTTTCTATCAGACAAAAAATAGGCACATTCAATAGTATTTGGAGTGATATGGGCACTGAAAAAAACATCATAAAAGATTCAAAGGGTTCAGGTGGTATCGTTGGAATTACAAATCAGAAATCTACTCTGATAAGATAGACTCTGACTCGTCATTTATTAGCGTCCTTTAGTAATGCAATGAATGACAGAGCAGGTATTACATGCAAAAGTGACAATTCGCATGAGGAAATCAAGCAAACAGCTTTGAAGCGAGACGAAGAACAAGTACAAGCAATAGTTACCCATTTGAACTAAACTATGACTGATCCCTTTGATATAGATGCCCACCCTCCTTGTCTCATCAATATCTCTACAGGCATGCATGCTACTAGAGAAGTTCAGGATTCTTTGCTTTCTGCTGTCAATGAAGGAGAAAATATGTACAGAAAATTTGTTAACAGTGCGCTTTCTGTAGACCAAATCGGAAGCTTCTATAGCCCTATTACCAAGTCCAAATTGAAAACATTTGAACATATGAACGCTAAGACAACCCTCAAGTGTAAATCTGGCGAAATTATAACCGGCCATATCAATCCAGAAATTGTTTTCAGGCGTGCCTTGGTTTTAGCTAACAGCAGAGATGATGTTACTATTGACAGTATTCTCTCACTTCCACTTGGGCCTATCCCAGTTTCTTTGTTCCATGAAGATGGAACAATGAGAAAATCTTGTAAATCAGATTTAGTAAAACAGTTTGAAAATGAAGTCTCACCAATTCTTTCTTTGCCAGATTTTGATCCTTCGTTGACAACTTACATTAGAGATGGTATGGCTATAGTTCAGTGCATGGATGCAAAGAAACATAAAACCTTTGGAGAAATTGCTCTTGCCTATTGCAATTATTTAACAAGTTGTTTTACAAAAGCACACACAGTAGCCGATGTTTTTGATCGATATGATGTAAAACACTCCACTAAGTCAGCTGAAAGAGAACGTCGTACCAAAGTCACTGCTCATGCAAAGGTGTTTCAAGTAATTGAAGGAAGAAATGTCCCCGACTGGAAGAAATTTCTTTCTGTTAAAGATAACAAGCAGGCTCTCTTTTTGGTGACTTTATGGTCAAGTTTATTAAAAGCAATCCTCTATTAGTGCTCCCTGGACATACTTATTATATGGCAGGTTCCTTTGAAGATCCTGAAATTGCTAAAGTTATTTCTGACCAGGAAGTCGTTGAATGTCCTGAATTGTTCAGTACTCAGGAAGAGGCAGACACCCGCATGATCCTCCAGGCTTTACATGCAGACAAAATACTGAAGGAATTAGGAAAAAAAGGCAGGATCATTATAAAATCATCTGATACAGACGTCATTGTTCTCTGTATTCATTTTTTCAAGCAGATGACCAACACGAGAGAATTTTGGGTCCAAATGGGAAATATTGGTACTATAAATGATAATCGAAGGTTTTTGCCAATTCACCTACTGTGTTCTTCTATGACTGAAATCATTTGTAGAGTTCTTCCTGCCGTACATCTTCCCTATTTGGAATTGGTAAAAAGTCAGTGTATAAAGTGTTGAAAGATGCAGCACTTGATTTCAGTGATTTGTACAATTTAGGAGATTCCGACACAGAGACTGCCATATCATGCTCTAGACGGTTTGTGGCAAGGCTTTACGACCAAAAGAAGAACTATGCATCCTGCCATCAGGACATCAACAAACTGCGAGTTAAGCTTGCTACAAGCAAGGATTCAAGTCTTGTCAGACTGCCTCCCTCTGAAGCGGCGCTTCGACAGCATATCCTTTGTGCCTCATTTCAGACCAAAATTTTGCATGCTTTCGGTCTTGCAAAACCACCCCTCCCTTCACCGTTAGAATACGGATGGAAATCATTCAAAGATTCCTTGCATCCTGTCCTCTTTGAAGGAAACATGTCAGCAGATTTTCTACATGATCTCGTGTGTTTGTGTCGCCCAAAACCTTGCATGTACCGACTTATGTTCCTGCCAAGGATCAGAATCCTGCAAGAACGTTCATACGCATGCCCCTACAGAAGAGGTTTCAGAATTAAATTTTATTTGTCAGTAAGGCTTTTGATGCGATTTGCAAATTGAATGTGCATATCTCACTAAGGCCCTTATTAAAAATCTAAAAGTTTCACACAGTTGAATCCGGTTCTAGTAATCCAAAATACTTTTTACAGTTGTTCGTATGTTTGCACTGACTTATGTTCCTTGTAATGCATGTTATAACATACATTTTTTTAAAGCCAAATATCAGTCTGTGTTTAGAGAGTTTATTGTCATTTTGGCGTGTACCAACCCTACCCTAAGTGTTCAAAACTTAATTGTTAAACTTATATTGGGCAATTAAAGATATTCATCTTAAAGCAAGCATTTTTTATCGGATTTTCTTTTCATTTTTTTATGGTTTTGATGCTCGTAATAAAAATTATTACGAAAAAGTACATCATTTTAAGATTAAAATCACCCCCTTTTATAAAAAATGTTTCACTTTATCGATACAATTTATTTTAGGATGATTTTTTATTTTTTGGATGAAAAATTGAATGAGAAAACAGAATCCATGCCGTTTTGCTAAAAAAAAAATTTCGATTAGGTATTTTAGTTGTTATCTTATATCCATTGCAATTGTGTATGGAAAATGGTGGTTGACCTTTGATCTTGATTTTTGAAAAACTGCACCATATTTAGTTTTGACGACCAAATTAATTTTAAAGTACACATATTTTCGAATCGAATGATATATGATACAGCCGTGTACCATTTTTGACGATTAAATTAAAAAAAAATCACTCTGGTCACCGGACTAACCTGAGATCACCCCCAGTTTTTGGTGGGGTTCGTGTTGCTCAGTCTTTAGTTTTCTATGTTGTGTTTTGTGTACTATTGATTGTCTATTCGCCCCTCTTTTGTTTGATCTACAGGGTGAAAAAGAGAAATATGTTTCTTTAAGTCTAAAAAGTAATTATTAAAACCTGATTTTGACACACTTTGATTCTCTAACTAAATGAACAATATGCAGAAATTGCTTGTCGACTTTGTGATTGTTACTATTTTTAAATAGCGAATAAAAGGATTAAACGGGATATTCGATTTTTTAAATAAGAGATAGTTCCGTATTATTATTTGCACTTGTGTAAGTTATCGTGAGACAATCAACTTTGAGCAAAATACAAGTTCGCACACACGCCTAGTCAGAGTGGGGCGTGTAGAGGGAGTGCCACGCTGTCTGCAAGTTACGAACCGTAAGTTAAGCCGGGGTCACACATTCACGATTTTTACTGCCGTCATTGATAGGACTATTTCCGATTAAAATTTATCAAAAATCTGATCAAGATCCAGTGAATCGTGGCTGGAAAGTCAAACTTTTATTAAAATTTGTAAAAACATTTATTTAATCACGACAACAATCAGATATTGTTCAGGAAGCGTCCAAATTCAGCCGTTTTCATCCGCATTTGTCCCGATTATCCCATTCTCAATTCGATTCTAATCCGATTTGTATCTTTCCCATGGTAAAAAACGACCGAATCTATCCCGACAGCGTCCCGATTCTGCCGAATGATATCCGACAGACATTAGACAGTGACCAGACAGTGAACAGACGCTGACGCAAGATATCCGTTAGAAAACTGTCGCCATATTCGGGATGATCAGGTACTGTTGAAACGCAATCCTATCACAGTATGCTGTATCGCATTGCAAACGGCTTTGTCTAGACTCAGTCGTATCATGTTCTGCAATTGTCGGGACTCTGACGTGGCTATTATTGCCGAATTTCGTATTAATAACGGAACTGTTCCGGAACGGTTTCGGCAAAGACGGTTCGCATTCGGGATGCAATCTGGACTCAATCGGCAGAAAAATAGAATGACAAATTTCTCCAGATCATTCCCGTTCCACAGGACACAGTCCAGAAAACACAGAACATTGTTACGATTTTGATCCGATACAGTAAAATCTGTCACGACATAGTCACGATTGTAATCCGATTAGACAAAATCGGCTAAGTTTCCCCCGAATGTTACGCGACGCACCTAACTGTCGGGGGTGCTTGGCCGACCTCTCCGATCCGTAGGAATCTGTAACGAACGTATACTACAGCGTTCAGGCAATGATAGGACATTTCAGATCATTGAGGATAGTTATCCGACTTTTTCACTTTCTATGTCTTAGCGCTGTCTGATCTCAAACGGGAGCCATAATCGGCACTGTGTGAACGCCACATTAACAACAACTTTTTGAATAATTTATATATAAACGGCTTATTTTAAATGATTGATTGTTGGTTACCAGTGGCAAATATTTCATTAATGTTCAGGACGATAACAAATTAACAATAAATACAATAGGTAGGTCCTGTAATAGAGTCCATTCAGGATGAAGGTCGGCAAATTTAGATCGCCACTGGAAAATGAGGGTATATTGGATAGGGACAGAAACTTTGCAATCAACGAACGACTCAAAGAGTTGTTGTTACGGTTCGTAATGTGCAGAGAGCGGGGCACTCTCACTACACACTCCATTCTGGCTGGACGTGGCTGTGTACTTATATTTTGCTCAAAGTTGATTGTCGCACGATAATTTACAAAAGTGCAAATAACAAATACGGAACTATCCCTTATTTCAAAAATCGAATATCCCGTTTCCTTTTATTCGCTGTCTAAAAATAGCAGTAATCACAAAGTCGACAAGTAATTTCTGCATATTGTTCATTTAGTTAGAGGATCAAAGTGTGTCAAAATCAGGTCTTACTAATTATTTTTTAGACTTAAAGAAACATATTTCTCTTTTCACCCTGTAGATCAAACAAAAGAGGGACGAAAGATAACAGAGGGACATTCAAACTCATATGTCGAAAATAAACAGACAACGCCATGGCTAAAAAAAAAAAAAAAGACCAATAGACTAACAATAGTACACAAAACACAACTTAGACAACTAAAGACTGAGAAACACGAACCCCACCAAAACTGGAAGGGGGATCTCAAGTGCTCCTGAAGGCTAAGCAGATCCTGCTCCACATGTTGCACCCGTCGTGTTGATCATGTTATTATAAACCCGGTAATAATTAATTCGGTAGCTAAGTCACAAGTTAGCCTCTTGTTTATAATTTTTATTACATTTTTTTTTTAGAAAATATTGTTTTCGGTTTGATTTGTTTTGGTAAATTTCATTTCGTTTCCTTCCATTCTTATTCCGTTTCGCACTTGTAACAGGTATCCACGTTTTAGTCCTTTCCCCCTTTCCTATATTTTAATCAAAAATCAAAAAATTTAAACTTTCAAAAAGCGAAATGATCAAAACTGTACGTTCAGTTTAATATTTTTTAAGTTTGCTTAAATATCTAAACTATTAAATTTTAAAACTAAGTTTATGATTTTTAAATTTTAATTGTTTGTGAAATTTTCAAAATTCAAAAAAAAATAAAAAATTTGGAATTTTGGTATTTTAAAACTTTGATCAAAAATCCAAAGACTAAAATTTGAAAACTTTTGAAATTCTGAATTAATAAGTGTTACACGGACCGTTTTGACTATGTCTGGAATAATAAAGAAACGCTGTCAGAGGGAAAACTCATATCTGCAGTGAAAAATAGATTACAAGAAAGCAGAGACATGTATATATATGAGGGTAGGAATTTATGCCCTTTACCGTCAGGCGTCAAACTGGTAATTTTCGGCTACCGTTAGCGTCAAATTGGTTAAAATTTTACCGTGATTCGTCAGAGGTCTCAAATAATTATCGTTATCGTTATTTTTGGGAGACATTTAACGTGATTCGTCAAAATCTGTCGATTTTTTATGCCCCACCTACGGTAGTAGAGGGGCATTATGTTTTCTGGTCTGTGCGTCCGTCCGTCTATTCGTTCGTTCGTCTGTTCGTCCATCCGTCCGTCCGTCCGTTCGTCCCGCTTCTGGTTAAAGTTTTTGGTCGAGGTAGTTTTTGATGAAGTTGAAGTCCAATCAACTTGAAACTTAGAATACATGTTCCCTATGATATGATCTTTCTAATTTTAATGCCAAATTAGAGATTTTTCCCCATTTTCACGGTCCACTGAACATAGAAAATGATAGTGCGAGTGGGGCATCCGTGTACTATGACACATTCTTGTTTATCGTCTAAAAGAAAGTGTACATTTTATCGTCATGCACCAAAAATTACCATTAACGTCATTTGGCAAGAATTTTTACCGTTATTCGTCATGAAGGTACCCCATTACGACCCTCATATATGTCTCTGAAGACAGATATGAAAACTATATCGTTTCACGTTTATCAGGTGAAGACCAAAACAAATTATGTAGTTACATATTTAATACAAGCTAAAAATGAACATAAACCTGAGACTTATACAGAGTTGAATGTCTCGAAACAATATATTAGACAGTGGTGAATTTCTGATTATTGTAGTCAGAGACATATATTATGTCTCTGTTGTAGTCTAACCATAATTTACACATCGAAAAAGGCGGATATATAATACACCTTTGGGTCAAGACGATAGGACAAAGTTTTATGATGATGACATTGTTAACATTATACCATGTTGTTGTAATTGTTTTTGTTTTTATATATTAATGAACTGTACTGAGACTGATGTTCTCAGCAGATTCCTTATATAGATAAATGTACAAGAATCAGAAATTCATCAGTTGAAATAATTGCATAATTGATGCGTGTGTTTTGTCTTTTGTTCGTTAACCGTGCCAAAATTGTTGTTTTGTTTGTTTCAGTGGTTGTATAGTGGTTGTCGTTTGTTGATGTGGTTCATAAGTGTTTCTCGTTTCTCGTTTTTTATATAGATTAGACCGTTGGTAGCTTTATAGCTTGCTATTCGGTGTGAGCCAAGGCTCCGTGTTGAATGCCGTACTTTGACCTATAATGGTTTAGTGTTACTAATCGTGACTTGGATGAAGAGTTGTCACATTGGCACTTATACCACATCTTCTTATATCTATATCTTTCTATGTTTATATGTATTTCAGCGATGATCCTTTTGCACTCTTTCTTAATCTGGCATTTCTCTGAAATCAGTCATTAAACCTTTAGAGAAAGATAGTTACTCCTTAATATCATGGTACTCATCCAACTGAACAAAATGCAGGCAAACCCAGAAAAATTTCAAGCAAGCGTAATGAGAATGGAAATGGGGAATATGTCAAAGAGACAACAACCCGACCAAAGAGCAGACAACAGCCGAAGGCCACCAATGGGTCTTCAACGCAGCGAGAAAATCCCGCATCCGGAGGTGGTCCTCAGCTGGCCCCTAAATAAAATTGACATTTTGTGTACTAGTTCAGTGAAAATGGACGTCACACTAAACTCCAAAACATATAAATGAACTAAAATTAAAAACATACAAGACTAACAAAGGCTAGAGGCTCCTGACTTGGGACAGGCGCAAAAATGCGGCGGGGTTAAACATGTTTTGTGAGATCTCAACCCTCCCCTATACCTCTAGCCAATGTAGAATAAAGAAACACATAGCAATACACACAGTAAAACTAAGTTTAAAAGAAGTCCGAGTCCGAGTCCGATGTCAGAATAGGTAACAAAAGAAACTAAGGAAAATGACAATGATACATAAATGAACAAAGGACTACTAGCAGTTACTGACATGCCAGTTCCAGACGTCAATTAAACTGATTGAAAGATTATGTCTTCATCATATGAAAATCAAGTACAATCCCTCCCGTTAGGGGTTTAGTATCATACCATCATAAAATATATAAGAAGAACATAACCCGTATCATGCTAACAACTGGTTTTAGAATAAATGTGTTTATTTCCGATGCAACGACCCTATGAGTGAATCAATATTAATACCAAAATATGCAATCCTTAATGACTTGACAACAGTATCGTAACTATATCCTTTCCGAATAAGTCTGTTTAAAAGTTTGGTTAGCTTTTGAGGTGAATGCCGACATTTTGTACCATAAAATATTGGATGTGAAATACCTGAATACGAAAGCCTATTAGGGTCACAAAAAAAAATTATTTATCTCGTAATTACGAGATAAGAAGTTTTTTTATCTCGTAATTACGAGAAAAATATTTCGTAATTACGAGAAAACTATCGCGTAATTACGAGAAAATTATCGCGTAATTACGAGATTATTATCGCGTAATTACGAGAAAACTTTCGCGTAATAACGAGATAATTATCGCGTAATTACGAGATAATCATCTCGTTATTACGAGAAAATTATCGCGTAATTACGAGATAAGAAGTTTTTTTATCTCGTAATTACGAGTTTAGATTTTTTTTATCTCGTAATTACGAGATAATTATCTCGTGATTACGAGATTACTATCGCGTAATTACGAGAAAACTATCTCGTAATTTCGAGATAAAATTACATATATATATATAGTCGTAAGAAGGTTGTTATAGAAAGTAAAAGATGAATTTCCAAAATAAGTACATTCAGCTTTACTTTAAAGTTGGATTTAATAACAAGGAGATATTATTGCTCTTAGCCCATTTGAACAAATTAGTGATAAGTATGTCAACACTCAAAAGAAGATTAAGATTTCTTGGATTATTCCGGAGAAAAAAATATGCTGATCTATTAGAGGTTGCCGTGTTTATCTTACAACAGCAAGAAACTTCAGGAAAGCTTCACGGTTATCGATAGATGCACTTAAAATGTATACAATCTGGATTTAACATTCCTAGGGATACTGTCAGTCAGTTGATGAAAATTATAGATCCCGACGGAGTCAAGTGTAGACTAAGCAGAAAATTGAGACGTCGACAATACGCAAGTCCAGGACCTAATTTTGCTTGGCACATAGACTCTTACGACAAATTAAAGCGATATGGCATCGCGATAAACGGCTTTTCAAGGTACATGGTTTGGTTAGAAGGTGTATAGACGGCTTTTCAAGGTACATGGTTTGGTTAGAGGACTACTAACAATGATCCTAAAGTAATTTCAAATTATTTTTTCAACGCAGTAAAAGAGAAAGCTGATTTCGGAACTGAAAATGTATACGTAGCGAACATGCAGAAGTTTTTATGTCGTAACCACAATGATGAATTTGCCGGTGATAAAAGTTACCTGTCCGGGAAAAGCAAACATATCCAAAGAATTGAAAGGTTTTGGGGTATACTTAGAAAGCAGATGGTACAATATTACATGGATCTTTTTGCAGATCTTTGCAAAGATGGAAATGATATGTTTTGTGGAGACTTCGTTGACAAGAGTGTTATGCAGTTTTGCTTTATGGATATAATTCAGGTAAAATCGTGATTACATTTTAAGATATCATTCTAAGATATTTGGCAGAAATGCATTTGATCTTTAATTCGTTCTTTAAGTCGTTCACCAACTTCAGAGTTCATTCCTGACAGACCAATCTATAAAGAAATACGCGGTACAAATGTCATTTAATGTGGGAAATCGGGATCGCTGTTTAACAGACGAAATGGAAATGCCTGTGCTCGAGAGAGAAACAACACAACAACAGTAGCTATTAAGAGTTTTTTTTTTACCGACAAACATTTTAATTTCCTTTGAACTAGATATGTTTTGCTCGAAGATCACAATCGCATTCATGGTATATCCAATTTTAATTTGTGTTTTTTTTTTTTTGTGTTAATTCATAAGCATTATTTCATTTGTTTGTTTGTGTCTTGCACACTAATCTTCATTTAAAAAATGGTAATATTGTTTTGTTTGTATTTCTTTATAATATTCACTGTCACTGCCTTTCATGTACATTAATGTAGTAAAAACTACTAAGACCGCATGTGTACGGGTGGAATATATAGGCATATAGAAAAAAAGCGAGACATGGAGAACGTCGCTGACATAACAACCCTACAAAAATATCATATTATGTCACTGAAAATCCTTCAACAATGAGCAGAAACCTACACCGCACGACGAGTTCTTTGAAACCCCTAAAAAAATATTTGTGTAAACATTCCTCCAAAACTTCAAATACGCTGACGTAAGCAAAGTATATACTGATGTTGCCCAGACCATACGAGTATGGAACAAAACACATATGAGCCACCCCATGTGAAAAGGTACGGAATCATAAAATATCGGAAAACGAGATACTTGCTTTTTTACGCACAAATATACACGAAAAGGTTGATTTTACATGTACCATGTGAATTTTTTTTGCATGAAATATAAATATGATGAAACCACAGGCGCTTGGGTGTAGGATACGATTTTTTTGTTTGATTTTACCAACTCTGATACAACCCCCATTTTACTGTTTCTTAGTGTGGATAGTAAAATGGGGGTTGTATAAGAGTTGGTAAAATCACTCGAAACTAGATAAGACATGCGCAGAAGTGATAGATATGTAGTATAATGATATTTAATCAACAACAAAAAAAAATCAAAAAAAAAAAAATTGTATCCTATACCCAAGCGCCTGTGGATGAAACACCGAATTTTGTCGGCACTTATCAACTCATGTATTTTTAACAACGATTAAAGTGTATCTCCCTCAAGTTTTCATTGCAGACTTTTCACACCTTTCCTAAAAAATTGTATTTCATGGGTTTTGTACCTTTTCGCACGGAGCGGCTCGTATGATCAAATTAACACTGTTTTCATGATTATCACGCTTTTTGATGAACCAATACTGCAGGGTATGAGAAATTTCTAATATTATTCCATTACCATTATTTTCATCTTGTATAAAGGATGGAACAGATTTTCTGAGGCTTTTTATATGTTCGAGATAACGTTGAATAAAATGGTCGTCTGAGAGCCAAGCCAAACAGACACAATACATATACACGCAATGATTTACACTTCGAAAGGTTTATCCAAAAATGTATGTCTAACTATATAGCCCAGCCTACAGTTTGTATTTCATAAAAAGAGTTAACATCGTATTTTATTCTACTGATAGCATGTTATTTTTACCTGCGTCACCAAGGGTGAAAGCAGGTCTAGTAACCGCTCGACTCCGTCCGTCATTCCGTCATTCCGTCTTTCCATCATTCCGTCCGTCCGAAAGACCTTGCATATCAACTTTCGTCAAATATTTCTTGGCTTCTATGAAATGGAGTGATTTTATATTTGGTCCAAGGCTTGATCATGTTGAGTTGTAACGTATAAACAATTTTAAGAACTGCGGTGCAGCCACTTCCTGTTTGCCGATAGTTTGAAATTTAGCTACTCATTGTACAAGGAAAATTTTTCGTCAAAGTTTTCTTGGCTTCTATGAAAGGGAATGATTTTATATTTGGTCCAGAGCTTGACCATGTTGAGTTGTAATGTGTAAGCTATTTTTAGATCTGTGGTGCAGCCACTTCCTGTTTGTCGATAGTTTGAAATTTAGCCACTTAATGTACAAGGAAAATTTTTAGACAAAATTTTTTGATTTCTATTGAAGGAATTGTTTTAGATTTGCTGTAGAGCAAATATATGCAGTGACGCAGGTCCAGACAAGTATTGGTCTTGAATGCTGGATACTATCCATGCATATCTGTGTCCACACTTGTTTTCTTTATGTCGATATGTTCTAGTTCTTACTAGTAATATTCGTCTTCGGTGTAGTATAAAGCTGTTAATGTCGACCTCTATACTGATATTAAAAGCTTTTCTTCATTTCCAGTCAGATCTAGATGATCTTCGGTGCACTTGGAATACACCGTGACCACCCATACTATGCTGAAAAAACCTGGCAATGGAAGTGGCAAACGACCTATTTTACTGTATAGTATACCACATATCTACAATGCAGAGGATCGCTTATGTTCAACAGACGAAATGGAAGTCCTTGTGTGCGAGGGAGAAACGACACCAAAAAAAGATGTGTGATGAAACTGTATTTGAATTATGTACAGGATTGATGACAGAAAACAACTTAATGAAACCTTCTAATGCAAATGAATGCAAGAAACTCTATGTTACTTTGAGACAGATTCTCAAACATGAATTGGATGAGTTGTGAATTTGAAAAAGCAATTTTATATGAATATGTACTTAAAGTTATAAAATCGGAATGCCAGGTTCCTTTCAATTATTCAGATTAAAGAATGAAGTACAAATAGTAGTATCATAGTTTATTGCCCTCTTTCATTTGACTATAGAATATATATTATACGAATTCGTTCTCCGAACCTTTAGTGCTTGCTTTCTTAAATGTTTGCATTGACTATCTTCAGCAATTTTTCAACTTGAAAACGATGTGGTATGAGTGCCAATGAGACAACTCTCCATCCAACTCACAATGTATTTTAAGTTAACAATTATAGTACGGCCTTCAACACGGAGCCTGGTAAATAAGCACAGTTTGCGAGAATTTAAATCAAGTTAGGTATCAAATTGAAACGACCAGATCAACATTTACCGGCAATTTAACTACTCTATCCTCGTGGTAACGAATATAAGTGTTTGCTTAGGAACAACCATTTAACTTCAAAAGGGGGAGGTTGGTTCTTTTAGTTTTGGAAATGTTTTTAGTCTCTTGATCAGATTTCTTTTCTCCACAAAATAAAAGAAAGAATATTAAAGAAAAAAAAACGACCCTTACTTTAAATGGTTGCTCACTTGGACCAGTAGGTTGCTTATCAATTTGTCTAGAACCTTATATTGTCCCTACTCATGCTAACCAGTTGTGTTTCTCGAGTATTGATGTACATTTTTTATTGGCAATCATTATCTCTTTGTGTGGAGGATGAGCCTGAAATCAAACTTAACTTTCAGCAATGGTTGTTCTAGTGCTTCATTTTTATTGTGATGTCTTATTCAGAATGTTTGTTGTGCTGGACGAATCATAATTATGTCAGTTTTGCTTGTTTTAGGTGCCAGCAACAGCTTGCAATGCGATGTTGGCTTAATTAATTGCTGAAGGCTGTATACATGTAGTACTTTGTGTTTAAATACAGCATTTATTCGGATGGCTTTGGGTTTTAACCCATATCTTTTACAGAAACATCAAATAAAAAACTGCTTCCATTATGATCCTAATATAAACATTTCTGCCTCAGAAAAAAAGATCTGCAGTGAAATGCAGGGTATAACTCCTCACAACTGTCAAACTTAGGGGATTATTTTCTAGCCTCTTGATTACATGAAACCGGAAGTGGGGTCAGTGGTTTTGGTGGTATTACACCTATATATACACAGGGGCCGGTAACAAACGATGGTCTGATTGACCGGGTTCCGAGTATCTATACAAAAATGATATAAATATATCCTCGGGATCCGGTCAATCAAAACATCGTATGTTACCGGTCCCTGTGTTATTATAGTACAGTTGCCGAGAAAAAGACTTGTATGAGAAATTTGGTCGCCAATTTTACAAAGTATTTTTTAGCTCACTAGATCGTGCATCTGAGGCCAAGGTCAAATAACAAGTAGTAGACTGACATGTATCCACCAAAATACCTCAATAGTGGTGTTGTCAAATATGACGTGTTCTATGGCAAGCCGTTCTCGTCAAAACTATGTTTAAGCCATTTTCCGAGAAAGAAAGAGTAGCACACCCGAGGTTAAAAAAAATAAAGACACACTGAGATTTATAAATCACACACTGAGAATTACACACTGAGATTTCAAAAAGACATACTGAGATTAAAAAAAAAAAAAAGAAAAAGAGTAGCACACCCGAGGTTGAAAAAAATAAAACACACTGAGATTTATAAATCACACACTGAAAATTAAAAAAAAATTACATACTGAGATAGTAAGAATGGTGGTTTTAGTCATTGGATACCAATTAGGGTCTCTCATGGACATTTTGAAGAGTTACGTCCGAAAGACGCATTTAAAAAAAAAAATGTTTTCTAGTTTTACATTTTGGTCAAAGTCCAGGACTCAGGTTTCTAGCCACGGTTGCACGGTTGTTGGCCTGCATGTCTTGCAGGGGAGATCAAGACCCAATCTTCACGTTGAATGGTACAGTTTACCATCTCTCATCATCGGGGAGGCGAAAGTGCGTCTTCTAGAGCCACACACTGAGATAAAAGACACACTGAGATTTATATGCACTACGAAATTAAATGAATTTTCATTACATGATTAACATCCTAGCCACCGGAACTCTCGGTACATATTAATATCAACCGGAACACATCGCTTGGCTTTACAATCGTAACTACTCGGACATTCTCGCTAAGCGAACAATATTAGGTGGATGGGTCTCAAAGCGCCCCAAATAATGGATTATAATACCAAAAAGACGGTAAAAAATCATTTCCGGGTAATGTATAGCTTTTCACCTCTACGTTGCGAGTTCGCGCTGTGTAAACATCATAAAAGGGTGCACTCGACATGCAACAGTTAGTGATTAGTAAGGGTTGTCCAAGGTCGGCGGTTTTCTCCTCAACTGAAAACTGACAGCCATGATATAGCTCAAATACTGCTGCAAGTGGCGTTAAATTTTGTGTTCACATTTCCCAATAGGATCCAATGTTAAACTACAAATAAATGGTCTGCGCTGGTGGCCATCTTGGATGCAGGAAGGACATGTCAGACATATTTTATAAAAAGGACTACCAAAGCACTTTTTTGACGAAATTGGGTTCCAGTTGGCCAACAAGTTTCAGAAAAGATTACCATTAACACGTTACCCTTAGGGTCTTTATGTTAAAATATGTTCTGCACTTGCGATCATGTTTTTGGCGGATCGATACAAAATGAGCAATCTTTGTAAAGGACCTTCCATATATACGTCATTCCTGTAAAGTTTGGTTCAATGTATCAGTATTTTCGGAGGAGTTGATCAAAATATTTCTCCCATAGGGTTAATGTTAAAATTTTTCCTGCACTAGCGGCCATGTTTTCCATGGATCGGAACGAAATAAGCAATCTTTGTAAAGAACCTTCCATACCCTATTCCCGCTAAGTTTAGTTCAATTTGCTTTTGGGGTTTAGGAGGAGTTGATCAAAATATTAAACGTTAACAGACGGACGACGGACAACGAACGCAAAGTGATGGCATGGCTCACACTGACTCTTTGGGTCAGATGAGCTAATAGTTATTGATTGCTGTAAAATCCCTTTTTTGAATAAATTATACTATAAGACGAGATTAATAAATTTGATATTTAATATGCGGTCCTTTCTATGGTTAACCAATAGTTATCAATAGACTTCATATGGTGGATCTAGATATTACAGTTCCTGAGAAATGAAATGGAATTGAATTTGAAAGCATGTTGTAATGTTTATGAAGTTAGAAAACCACGAAAACAAGATAATCTTAAACACATGATGCTGGAAAGTTCATATCACAAGGTATATGTAGATCAAAGAGGATGCAATTTTTATACTGCCACCATCGCCGTCGCCGCCGTAGCATCCGGAAAGTAATACCTATATCTCGATCTACGTTGGCTAGATAAAAACTGGAAGACCAAAACCTGAAAGAAGCACAATGTTTGATGGAGAACAAATCACCTGAAGGACCTTAACAGTAGTAAAAAAAAAAAAATAACTAAGAACAGAGCTTTGCACGAAGGAGATAATCCTAATCAAGAAAAAAATACTTTCTAAACTTTAGATGTTGTTAATTTATAATAATAAAATCGGTTTCTCTGGACTGCAACGAAGTACTCAAAGTTAGTCAACCAAAATTATAGGAGCTCGTACTAAACAAGTTTTAGTTTTCAGTGTTGAATGGTCTTTAAATGAACACTTGCCTTGGTCCATTTCTTTGATTGTCTCGGTTTTAAATTTAAATATTATAGCCTCTTCGTATTCTAAGCATGTAATCTATTCATTCCAAATAAACCGAATAGCAAGACACTGAGTAAAAGACATACAAACATAAACGACGAGAAATAAAAAAACAGGCAAATAATAGACATACAATAAAAGCAGGCATACTACAGTTACAAATATCAAACCCACTGTCTTTAACATAAATAATGCTCTCAGGGGGCATGTGATCATTCGCTTGGATCCAAGTTGTGTAAGCTTGTTTCAAATTGGTTCAATGATTTTAGAGCAGTTAAACCTTTAATGTTGTTCTTGTAGGGTCCTATGTTCAACTGTAGGTTTATTATACCCAAGAGTCCTATGCTAAATTAAGTCAGGTCATGGCGGCCATATTGATGGCGCCTGAGTAAACCGAACATAATTTGTAAAGGGGGCTATAATACGACTATTTTGACCAAGCTTTGTTTAAATTGGTTCAGTGGTTTTAGATGAGTTGACCTATGAAGAAATTCTAATATGGTCCTATGTCTCTTTTTTTAAAGTAGGACCATATGGCGGCTATATGGGTAGCGCCGGTGTAAACTAAACTTTCAAATCCGACGGCTATCCATTCAACATTCGAGCAAAATTTGATTTGAATTTGTCTGGCGGTTTCATAAGATGAAAATGCGAAAAATTCACGACAACAGACGCAAAGTGATAGCAAAAGCTCACATTACCCTTAAGTGAACTAAACAAAGAAGTAACTGACTATGGTAAGATATACTCGCCTCTACTCTACAGCTAAAAACATATTTACTGAATTAAGTTTAATCGCCCGTCTGATTACTACGAAGCCCTGCTTGTCTCACAGAGATGAAATAGTTCTCATATATAAACTACAGCGCTTAAGGCTGCAGATATGAAACCCACCGCTTCAGATGTAAATTCATGCGCTGAAGCTGTTAAGGGACGGACCATTTAACTTGCAAAGGAGGGGCATGGTTTTTGTAAATAAATATTTTGATTCTGAATTTTGAGAAAAGAAATAATTTGGCCAGCAAGGGGAGAGAAAAAAATATTCTGACAGAAGATATATACCATAAAAAATAATGAAAATTTGAAAAAAATAATTTGTCTTGCCACTTCCCCAAAATAAATAAATTTGAGCGCATAGCGCACAAAAAAAATATTCTGACCATAAAAAAAAACCATGCCCCCCTCCCCCCCTGCAAGTTAAATGGTCCGTCCCTAAGTTCAGCGCTGAAGATGCAAAGTCCAACGCTGAAGATGCAAAATAGTTCTCTTATATAAACTACAGTGCTGAAAGTTGCAGGTATAAAACCCACGCTGCAGATGTAAATTCATGCACTGAAGTTGTTAAATCCACCGCTGAATTAATTTTTATGAAATTCCATTATGATTTAATGATTTTATTTAATTTCTAAAAAAAACTTGAATTTGTGTGTTAACAAACATTATATCAACCTGTTGAGATAACATACTTTATTAACCAATCAAGGGTCTAAAAAAGGGGAATATGTTGACGACGACAACGGAATTTTTACTGCTATGTCTCGCTCCCGCGAATTCAAAGCAGGCGAGGCAAAAATAAAACAAGAATTTATCTAGCAACTATCATCGTTTTAATAAGAATGTGTAAAATTTTTTCTAGTTCAGCAATCATTAGAAATGTCTCTTCTTGAACTGCGCATGCCTGACAACATATTACCTGCGACAAATATTAAAAATCCAGACACCTTTTTCAAAATTTCTAAATTAAATGTCAAATTTCCATCTCCTCACAGAATTTATAACGAAATAATAAACTCGATTATTGGTTTTAAATATTTGAAAATATGTACCTCATTTCACTTCGAAAATAAGTTTCTAGTCTCAAAGTATTTTCCAGTCTAAAATAAACATTATACATGCCTCTTACAAAATATATAAAGATACATTTACTTTTGTTATAACAAAACTTTCAGACGACAAATTCAGTTTCGTTGATAATAAAACTGTGTGTAAAACGTATCAAATTAAATTTAAAAAAAAATGACGTTCTCGTAAATGATAGAGAGTAACCGTCGAATTCCATCTTCTTGAAGGAAAAAAATAGGCAAAACAATGAAAACGTGTACCTAAGTAATGTTCATATCTATGAAATTACAATCAAAATACCCAAATATCTAGAGAATGTCAAGATTCCTTGATAATTATAACACTCAGACTTAGACGATGTCCATAACCCAGACATTAGATTCAAGGACACTCACGAACTCAGCTCTAAATTCCGGAAAATTGTCATAGGTCTTTGGTAATTCTAACATACTGTTACAGGTATGGGAAACAGGGCGTCTAGCTAGACCGCTTACATTCACAAACTCAACTGAAATTTTCTTTGAAATCAGCAAGTCGGATCCAGTACAATATCTGACAAATCTTCCAAGTTTGTCTTCATTAAGCTCACGAATGATCACTAAAAACGGCTAGGCTCAAGCTAGCAGCCACTAGATACCTCCGATTTTCTTTTATAGTACCAATATTTCCCATTTGGACCCAAAATTCACTCGTGTTTGTCATCTGCTTGAAAAAATGAATACAGAGAACAATGACGTCTGTATCAGATGATTTTATGATAATCCTGCATTTCTTTCCCAATTCCTTCAGTCTTCTGTCTGCATGTAAAGCCTGAAGGATCATGCGGGTGTCTGCCTCTTCCTGAGTACTGAACAATTCAGGACATTCAACGACTTCCTGATCAGAAATAACTTTAGCAATTTCAGGATCTTCAAAAGAACCTGCCATATAATAAGTATGTCCAGGGAGCACTAATAGAGGGTTGCTTTTAATGAACTTGACCAGGAGTCACCAAAAAATTTAATGAGAGCCTGCTTGTTTTCTTTAACAGAAAGAAATTTCTTCCAGTCGGGGACATTTCTTCCTTCTATTACTTGAAAAACCTTTGCATGAGCAGTGACTTTGGTACGACGCTCTCTTTCAGCTGACTTAATGGAGTGTTTTACATCATATCGATCAAAAACATCGGCTATTGTGTGTGTTTTTGTAAAACAACTTGCTAAATAATTGCAATAAGTGCAAGATCTCCAAAGGTTTTATGTTTCTTTGCCTCCATGCACTGAACAATAGCCATACCGTCTCTAATGTAAGTTGTCAATGAAGGGTCAAAATCTGGCAAAGAAAGAACCGGCGATACTTCATTTTCAAACTGTTTAACTAGATCTGATTTACAAGATTTCCTCATTGTTCCATCTTCATGGATAAAGAAACCGGGATAGGCCCAAGTGGAAGTGAGAGAATACTGTCAATCGTGACATCATCTCTGCTGTTAGCCAAAACCAGAGCACGCCTGAAAACAATTTCTGGATTGATATGGCCGGTGATGATTTCGCCAGATTTACACTTAAGGGTTGTCTTGGCGTCCATGTGTTCCAATGTTTTCAATTTGGACTTGGTAATAGGGCTATAGAAGCTCCCGGACTGGTCTAAAGAATGCGCACTGTTAACAAATTTTCTGCACATATTTTCCCCTTCGTTGACAGCAGAAAGCAAAGAATCCTGTACTTCTCTAGTAGAATGCATGCCTGTAGAGATATTAATGAGACAAGGAGGGTGGGCATCTATATCAAAGGGATCAGTCATGGTTTGGTTCAAATGGTTAACTATTGCTTGTACTTGTTCTTCGTCTCGCTTCAAGGCTGTTTGTTTAATTTCTTCATGCGAATTGTCACTTTTGTTTGTAATACCTCCTCTGTCATTCATTGCATTACTAAAGGACGCTAAGAAATGACGAGTCAGAGTCCACCTTACCAGAGCAGATTTCTGATTTGTTATTCCAACGATACCACCTGAACTCCTTGAATCTTTTATGATGGTTTTTTCAGTGCCCATATCACTCCAAATACCATTGAATGTGCCTAATTTTTGTCTGATAGAAAAATCTCCTTGTTTAAAAGCTGATTTGATCTCTGCAGGTAGTTCGAGCATGTCAAGAATATAAACAGGCATCCATCTAGAGTAATTTGTACGGTTGGTAATAAAAAAATAGGGCAGCATTTTTGATGAAGACATCAAATGTGCCGACCAATTACCTTCTCGTTCTGCTCGTACATTCGACAACATAATTTGGACGGCAACCAGGAACATGTGCCAATATTTGACAGTAGGTGATGTATCGTGTCCCCATTCTCTAAACCTACCGATTAGAGGCTGTAAATGGTCTTCAAACAATTTTTCCAGTCTAGTTATAATTACTGAGGCTTCGTCCGTTTGATCACAGATACTTGTATGGAACTCTAACAACATATTCCAGAACGCAGATGGTATCTGATCGAAGTAATCAAAGGTCCTACACCAGTGTATGAATGCCGAGATAAAAAGAACTTCTAGGGCTTCAAACACAAGTGTGAACCCTCTGACAGCCCTGTTAAACTCTTTACCATTCAACATAAGTTCAGCTGTATTTCCAGCATACACACCAGAATCCACCAACAAATCGCGAAGACCGCCATCGGCCCAAAGTTTCCCGATAGAGGCTAAGAAACACGACAAGCTGTGGAAACCACCAAGCCTGAGAATATGGCGATTGAAAATGTCCGGCTTCGACCATTTGACTTGTTGTGCAATTGCATAGAGTTGCTGGTCGAACGTTTGAATAGCGTAATCCTGTCCAGCATCATTAGACATGTCAAGACATTTCTTCATGGCAGTATACACTGTGGCCATATCATTCGGTTTAGCATCTATAATTGGAGGATATGCTACAACTGTAACATCGGCGCCCTTTTTAGACAAAAGACAATTGTACCCGGTCCAAAAAGGAATCTTTTGTTCAGTTGCTTTCATATCCGTTGGGAGCTCTATAATATCCCTTGACAAAAGTCTGGAAAAAATCCATATCTGGTCAACATCATTACTCTTACTATGATCACATAATTGAAGTTTATCGAAAGCATCCGATCGTCGTGATGGTTCTGATCTACATTTTGGTTTAGAGTAAGGAATCGCATCGGTCAATGATGCTGTTGTATCATCTATAGCCAAAGATCGCTCAATTCCTCGCTTGATTCGTTCTGAACCATAGTCATAAACGCCAGCTGATTTAGTTTGAAATACAGCCCTAGCAAGAGAATGGAAGGTGTTTTTCCATCTAATGTCTCGGCGTTAATGTCAATATTATCGGAACCCTCTTGAATCAACCGACCTCCTTCTGAAATGGATCGAATACCTCCTGGGATGTATCGATCGCCACTGATACGACTGATTTCATGGTTTGCAACACTGGTAAGGTATCTGCGCAATTCAGTGTATGTAACGCAAAACCCATGCGCGTTCAGAATTTCAATAAGGCGCTTCGACCCAAACTCGTGGTAAACTTGAATTGCAAGACCAAGATGAAAAGATGTAAGGATACTACGACTAGTTGCAACAATACATTCCGTTAAAGCCAAACTTTTCCTCACACTTTCTGTTTTGATATTAGAAGGAACAGTGCAAGTGCTAAAAGCCTTTTCGTCCGTAATCCAACTAAGTAGTTTGACCAAAGAATCGGGCATTGACTGTAACGAATTTTCGAATGATACCTCCGTTGAAGTTGGGTAGTGTTCTTTCAAAAATCTTACTTTGTCAATGTCTCTCCGAATTATACTTGCTACTGAATAAAGGAGTTGGTCATCCGCTTGTTCGCTATACATACGACTCGTTTGTTTTTATTTTGACCATTTTAACTCTGCTTTCAAATTACTGGCTGCCTTGATTGCATCCCCTAGTGTTATATTACTACTCATAATAATGTTGGACTTACCCTGGCCTTGTTGCGATTGAATGACAATAGAATCACCATAATGATTTTCCAAATGTCGCTGCAGTTTCCTCGTTGTAAAGCACTGAGCCATGTTTTCGGGTAGGTATGAAACAAACTTCTCAATTAAAGAGGATAATAGAAATTCTTTTTTGTTTTTTAATAAATCATCATTTATATTAGTAATTAATTTGGAAAAAGCAGCTGTATTTATTGATTCGGATTCTGAAGTTGAGTTAGCACTGACCTCAATATCTTGTTTTAAATACATTAGATATTTTACTATGCACTGGTTATGGTAAAAGCTTGTTCTTTAAAATTGTCTTGGTTAATTTTATGTAGCAAGTTTGAATCACCGTAATGGTTTGCAGCGTTTGTAAGGCGAGTAACCCTTTCATCTGATTCAATTTTCAAAATGTTTTGTCTTGCTTGTAGCTTTTTATTGCAAAATATACAAGCACTCCAATTGATAGGAGAAGACATAGATCGAGTTAAAATACTCGTGACTTGACTGTCCTGGTTTGAACAGTCTGCTAATTCATCATTTTGTCTCTTAGTAAACACCGCAATTTATGTTCACTTGTATATGATTTGTAGCAACTTTTATGATATACCATTTCCAAACTTTCCTTCGGTATATTATTGAATGAATCATATTCACTTATCAATTTCAAGTAAATATCATCTTTACGCCTACCAACTGCAGCAAAAAACCGCGATTTACTGTTATCAGTAAATAAAACAACTGTTTCATTACTGCTTTTCTGGCAAATTACACATTTTCTAAGATTAAACTCGGTTTCAGCCGCTTTGCAGTACTAGGACCAAGTTTCAACGGACTTCCCAGTTGTGCCATTTTTTGGGATTTTGTCAGATCTCAATTTCTAAAAATAACTTCCAACTAAAAATATTTTCTTCTTAAATTAATAAAACCTTATCAACACAACCTGAAAATAGAACAAACAACAAACAAAAGATCAAAGAAACCAAGAACCTTGAACCAATACAAGTAAAATCAATTGATGATTGCTATATATTAATCGAACATGTGGTGCGCTCGAAGTTCAAAATCAATAAGATTAATAATATTCAGATCAGCCGGAGACCTGACACGACCTTCCGGAAAATTAAGTAAGATTGTAATTTAATAGTGAATATTTTGGATGCTATTTTAAGTCTTTTTGAGAAATTTTATATGATCAAAAATTATGTCACTGAAAAGAGTATTTGCTGAATTTTCACGTTGTATAAATTAATTAATAATTTATAGATTAGTGCGTTCTTGCAACATGTGCAAAGTATTGAAATCCGGTGAAGCGACAAAATGTCACAAGTTTCAGTGCTTTGTATCTTCATATTTTTTAACAAAAGACTTATGATGTTAGTTTTTGCTTAATAAATAACATATTATATGTGATAATTGAATCCAATACGAATTACATATATTTGGCAACGATTTTTAAATAACCGGTCAAAATTACAAGCCTCGTAGAGTCCACATTTGAAGTCAGCTTTGCCAACCAAATGTCAAATTAAAAAAAACTGCACCATACGACTTTTTGACGACCAGTCTAAAATAAAAGTAAAATCATTTCTCTAGATGTATACCAATTTTTAGCCGTGTATTATAAAGTGAAATTAAACTCTGTTAATAATCGCCTTTTTACTAATCCGTCACCGCACTATTACTTAGAATATTGTATGAAATGATTTCAAAAAGATTTTTTTAACTTTGTTAGCTAAAGCTATGTGGTTTCGTTATGATTTGTTTACTTGGAATATTATAGAAAATGATTTGTTAGCTATCATGGTGTGATTCATTGATGATTTGCTACAATGAAAACAATGTTGTTGCATTCGAATTTTCTGGGTTTTTGACCTATAATGGTTTACTTTTATAAATTTTGACTTGGATGGAGAGTTGTCTCATTGGCACTTATACCACATCTTCTTATATCTATTGTCTATATCTCTGACTTCCGGTTGAGATCAAATTCAAATTTCAAATACTGTTCTACATTAAGTGAACGAAGGAGGTTGCAAGATGAAGTGTAAGATATACTATCAATGATGACAGTGGTAAATATCTTAGTCATTAACTTATTATTTCATACATTTAATTAATACTATTTAAACATGTCAAAGGTGTTAACCTTTTAAATTCGGAAACTGTGCATTTCTGTATCTCGTACTAATTTTGTACTGTCAGGATAAATTTTCAAAATAAAAATGTGTAAAAGACGTGTAAAAACATCGAGGCATGCAATTAAAGACTAGCTTCCTGGCAAGTTTCATGTTTTAATTTTTCATGATGTTTACTGGCCAGGTCTAGAGCAGTAGGTACAAAGCTAGATTATCATATATTTGGACCCAGACTAAGGCCCATCGCATTTTCGACAACCTTCTAGTAAACGTGGTTGCCCATGTGGTTGTCAAATCTTGTTAGAGTTATATTCGGGAGAAGTGAGAGAAACCTTTCACAGAGGGAACAATTCGTCCCTCATGGCAACTAGAAAAGTAATCCCTTAACAATCAGAGGAGTAGCTAAGGTAAATGAAGACAAGTGCACTTCAAAGTTTGGGGGTCTCAGGGGCAGAACATATGTTTGATCTAGACGTAAATGATTTAATCTGTGAATTGATGATTGATGTCAATTTATTGACGATTTGCTTGTGATTTGCTTGAAGTAGGAATATAATTTAATTCTGATTTGTTAAAGATTTGATAACAATTTGTTTTTAATTTCTTCATAGTTTGAAACTAATTTGTGTGTGATTTGCTTGAGGTAGGAATATGATTTCATTCTGATTTGTTAAAGATTTGATAACAACTTGTTAATAATTTCTTCACAATTTAAAACACATTTGTTTGCGATTTGCTTGAAGTAGGAAAGCAACTACCTCTGATTTGTTAATGATGTCAAAACAATTTCTTGACAATTTGTTTGTGATATGCTTTGTTTTTGATTTGTTGTTGTGATTTGATATCTCATTTGCATGTGAAATTTTATCACTTTCAAATCATAAAGAAATCATATGATTTGGTTATCATTTGCTACCATGATTTGTTCCTCAAATTTGTTTGCTTGGGAAAAATTATCATAATATAGGTTTGTCGTTTTGCAATGATTGCAGGATACATTTATAGCTTCTTTTTGCACGTGGAATATTTTATTGTCAGCAATATACCAACTTCATTTTGTACAAAATTCCCTCGACATTGACCATCTATTATGATCTGTGATCAATGTTAATTTGTCTACGTAATTCCAATTTGAGCTAAAATCAGTAAATTACTGACAGTCTAAGTGGCTAAGTTATCACAAAAAAAGTTGTCCATTTGATAGTTAAACCAATAAAAAGATTGCTCTGAAAATTTTCGATAGAACATTTTCATAGTCATTGAAACAACCTAACTATGGTCCTTTGCTTTGAATCATTCTTTATTTAAGGTTAAACTTTCAATATAATGTTTTAAACAGCTGAAAGATACTTTTAAACATCCAAAATCATTGAGATAAAGTTTTAAGTTACATTTGTATGTTTAACTTGTGATTTTCGTATCACTAAACAAAGATGTTAACCCAGTAAATACAAAAATTTACTAACACTTAAGAATAAAATAACTTTCAAAACCATTATCCAAACTTAAGGTACTTTGATTGATTTATAATGCATACTGAAATTACACAGTAAATGTACTTGAAATATATATAGTCAAAGAATCGCACACCCCCAACCCCCACGATATGTGGATTTTCCGGAAGTGATGCAATTGAACATAACAAGTAAGTGCATTACTTCTTAAATCAGCAATTCGGGGCGCTACCCCCACACTCAACTACATCGGTACAAACAAACTGTTACACAGATATACCAACATCATTAAGAAAATAAGTGTGTCTACTATCAGAAAGGCTCCAACTGTTAACGGAGTCAGATAAAGTGCATCACTTCATAAGATTATCATCTATTAGTTAGCATACATAGCCCGTAGTACGATTTAGAAATTCTAGTCAGTTGATAGTGGGAAAAACTTAAATCCCTTTACATTTTGGTTGTGTACACGAATTATCTTGTATTCATTTTCTATGTTTTCTTTGTAACTGGTTATGCTTATGAAAGATATATTACATTTTACATTGTATCCATCCTTGCTGTATAACATTACTTCTGTGAAACTCATTAAATATGATACGTCCAGCCTCATTAACATTTTATTTAGAGGCAACAACAAATCTCACAACTCCTTTGATATAACACAAATATAAGACAATAAACATAATAAACGTCATTGGAATGCTTGTCGCATGCACCACATGTTTAACATTTCATACCTATATAACATGTTACTTTTATTATTCTTCCTTAGTTTATTTATTTTGAATTTACATTGTATCATAGGTCAAATTTATTTGTTCAGTGTATGTTCAATGGTGTTAATATGTCCTTTGATTGAGTTAAGCTATTTCAGTTGATATTTTATAGTGTGTTTTTCTATGTTGTGATGTTACACTATTGTTTCAGAAAAAGGGTGAAGGTTTGGTACCATTAAAACGTTTAAACCCGCTGCATTTGTTTGCACCTGTCCTAAGTCAGGAATCTGATTTTCAGTAGTTGTCGTTTGTTGATGTGGTTCATAAGTGTTTCTCATTTCTCGTTTTATATAGATTAGACCGTTGGTTTTCCCGTTTGAATGGTTTTACACTAGTAATTTTGGGGCCCTTTATAGCTTACTGTTCGGTGTGAGCCTAGGCTCCGTGTTGAAGACCGTACTTTGACCTATAATGGTTTACATTTATAAATTTTGACTTGGATGGAGAGTTGTCTCATTGGCACTCATACCACATCTTCTTATATCTATCACATGTCATACAAATCCACAATGTCACTTTTGGAAATGGGACACTATCAGAACATTTTCTAATCACATGACTACTCTGACAGCTAAATACATAAGACAGTAAAAACTTATCGTCGGTGAATTTAGACACATGCACCTCGTATCGGTCAGCTGATTATTTATAGTTACTGTAAAATTGATGTAGTCGCATTCAGTCGTTCTTTCTTAAATGTCTGTAGCAGCGGTTTTTATGTCAGTGGTACACCCTAGTTTATTAGATACGTACAATGTTAACATACTAGAGCTAAACGTATCGACTGAGATATGTTTCCGACACACGATGGGACAGTGTGTACGTAATTATTAAAATGGAACATAGACAATGTGATACTGAAATCTTGTTTAAAGTGATCTATATAATGAAGGATTTGTACAGATTGTTATTCATATGAGTACAAACACAAGTATGTTAGTAGATATTATTAGTTACATAGTGTGCTAGTGACCTAATACGATATATATGGGGTCAGTAAATTTCATATTAGGTGAGAGCGAAGCAATACAAATACCCTACTTCCATTGGTCTATACAAAAACAAATGCCAACAATACAACTTGATAGCTTTTAATGTGTTTTCTGCATTTTTTTCAATCGTTCATCATAATTTTTTCGTCTGTTGTCCATGCGAAATGTTTCAGATTTTTAATCAACGTCGAGTTATTTTTATAAAGGGACATAACACCACTACTATTCGTGTATTGAAATAAACCACGCCTACTAACCCCATATGAAATATACACGGTCTCCTCGCGGTCGCTTTTAATCATGATATTCCTAGAAATGTATAGGAGGTAAGATAAGCACACTTACAAGTAGTATAAAAACTGTGATATCAATCCACCAAAATTAACAAATATATTACCGATCAAAAACTCAAGCATTTTGATGATACCATCTACGTTGTATTTGTTGTTTAAATCAGTGTGGCTAAAGTTGTCCTTTTTGTAGAAATGACATTGTTAAATGAACATATGTTGTCAAGCTTTCAAACTGAGCACGGGAAATTGTGATGTAAAATGCAGACAAAACACAAAGTATGATACTACTGAAAAACTGTAATGACTAACGATATTTGGGTAAATTTATAGAATATATTCTTCCTCGTGTGATTGACAACGCTAGTTGAGTATATCTCACCACAATATGATTGAAGACCATCTTTTACGGTAGAAAGAAAGGAAGTAAATATTGGAGGATGTTAAGTCGAACATCTAGACGATCCAAATATATCGTTCTTTACAAAGAGTTTGTGAAGTTTGAGTATACGGTTTGCAGACAGGGATTTTTCATCGTTCTTTAGATGTTAACAAGAACGTGTAGATTGTTATTTCGTTAAGAAATGCACAACGTATGACGTTTAACGTATGATTGGAACATTTTGAAAGACCAAAATGATCATTAAAGATATTATGTTTTGTTTTTAATTGAGACAGTAGCCTGTGTCTCGGTCAGTTTAAATAAGACTGACTACAACTGCCCGGAAGCAAGATACGTTGATAAATTTATGACTTATTAAGACACTACTGTTTGCCTCTCTATTCGCGTCTGGTGTACACAATTTCAATCCTAGTATCTATATATTTAAACATTCTTAGGAAAAAACCAAACTATATGACGAAAACAAATAAGACGATGTAATATGATTGCCAATAAGACAACGTTCCACCATATCTCTTTTATAAATTGTTCCAATCTCATATTATCTCAGTCAATGCAATGTGTTATTTCTTCATTAAAGACCCTCACAAAATGGAAGAAGATACTAAGAGTTCAATACAAAACCATACGCCAAAAACACATACAAACAAAAATTAAAATAAAATCCTTGTATTGAGAAACATCATGAGAAGAAACGCAAACTCTAGAATATAGTACGAGCTTGGAGATATAAGATCCATATGCAGTATCTGCTAGCCTATCACTACATGAAATGAAAAAATTATTACTGGAAATAAGATCATATATATCTTTCGTCGTAAAGTTAAGTTTTCAACCGATCTTCATTACTAATTTCAAGTAGCTCAATGTACAAAGCGGACCATACTGTTTCTGTTGATTTTTTATTTCAAGTTATATCGATAGATTCAATCGATCTATAGAGCTAGTCAAAAATGTTGAAAATGGTTAGTGATATCATATGTATAGCAAAACGCAACGTTAAGACAAAGTTAATTCGTTTTACTCACATTGAGAATCCCGTATATGAAGTGCGCCCATCAGAATAAAGTGACTTTTCTGGTAGAAAAGGAGCATAGTTGAGTCCTTTAGGAAAACCGACTGAAAATAATCAAATCCAAACATATCAAACTAACGTTAAACATGAAGTTTAGTCTTAAAACCCGTAGTATGTAATACTATCAATTTATAAGAAAATAGTTTATAATTGGTTTTGAATGCTACTGATGAAGGTAAACGCTAAGAGATGGACTTGTCCACAAACAAATCAGTAACATTTACTTTATTTAAAGATTTTGACCCAGAAAATTGTATTGCTGTGACAATTCAACCTGACGATCATCAAGTATATAGATTTGTAAGGCCATGCACTGAAAAATTGCCGGCCTTATGTGCTTGTGTCACGGATATGCCATCTTCCAACAATATCACATCTAAAACTCCTCCTGGATTTGAAACAGAAGAACACAGAAACAATAGTAAGGTTATTAAGATCATGACTTTATGTTGAAATTCTGGATCAGTAGACAAGTAGACCTTTATATAAAAAAATATATTTCTAAATATACAAATTCCCTTTTTCGATTTCCCATTTAAAGTCCCTTTTGTTCATATAGCTCATTGCTTGTTCTGTGTACTTAAACATCCCTGGCTTTCAAATATTTAGGTTTTAGCGTTCCTGATGAAGATAAACCCAGAAAACAGCTTCGGAAGCATGACATTTATAAAATAATTATTTCCATTTACAATGGTCGATTTGTTATTTCATTTACATACATTATAGAAAAACCTGATTTGTAAATGTATGCATTAATGTACAAATGTATGTTACCTAAATATAAGATTTTGTGTAAACATAAAAAAAAATATTTTATCAAAGAAACCAAGCTTTAAAATGTATTTAACAACTGCTGTACTTCAGGTTTTTACTTTAAGTATTATTATTAAAATAAATAGTATTGACATTTTATTTAACAAAAAGTATTATTAATCTAAAACATAGATGATTAAATTGATTTATACATATTGCAGGTATTGTCCTGATAGCACTAATTTCCACAGCCGTCGTTGTTGTTGCTGTGATCGTCGCAGTAATCGTTTTATATGTGAGGTATGTTTTCCTATTGTCCGGTCTGAGATTGTTCTGAAGTTTGACGGCCTTTTATTTATGTTATGCTTGGACAAAAGTTTCTGGCTGATTTATTTTCTAGTAGATACACCAGACATCGTATGATCCACTCATGTTTTATTTTTAATTTTAATTTTACTCCAAAAATATGTAAATTGTATACACGTACGAGGCAAATGTAGCAGAAACGCGATCTGTATTTCCATCTATCCCTCGACTAATCATTTTTCATTTTCAATAACAGACTTTGACTTTGACAGTCCTCGCTGATTTTTAAATCATTAGAGCTTGCGTATACAAAAAGGTTGGTATACGTATACATACAATGGATTTGATAAAGAGGCAAATATCTTTAATATATACAGGTTTTAGGGATTGTATACATAATCAATCTCCAAACATAATCTGCCACGGAATGATATAACGAATTCATGTAAAAACATGTTCAAAGTATAGCTTCATGAATTTTAGCAAATTTCTTTTGAAAATAACGTAACTTTATTTGAACGCCAGTACACTTTATATGTATAATAAACATTATATTTTGGTTTATGTAAGAGAGTAAGAACCTTAATGTCCCATATGTGTAAATGAATGCAAATTAAACTTCATGAAAACGTGCACTTTCTCTGTTATTATATTTTCATCTTGCAAACTTATTTTTCAATATAGAAAAACTTCATTGAGATCTGCACGACAGCCGACAGATAATTCATACAATGAAGTAATCTACGAGAATGCACCTAACGACGCACCAATAACTCAAACAGCCGACAACACATTTGATCACATTCATTACCAACGTCTTAGCCATAATCGGATTCCAATTGAAAGCAATTATACTACCTTACAGTCTGCTGGTATTGATGTCACAAGGAAAACAGACAGACACAGACATAATGTTATGGATGGATCCGTAGAACATTACCTCAGGGATGATTATTATCAAGAAATAGAAGATGTCTCGACTTAGGAGATTAACTATTTACTTAGTATACGATTAATACGTTAATATTTCAATTATCATTTTAAACGCTACATTGTTTTTTTAAGAAATGGAAAGTTATTTTGTATTTTTTATCTTCATTCATCCGGAAGTTTTGTACGTAATATAGATGCCTGGTTACGTACTTAAGTAGTTTTACCAATGGATTTTGTTTCTTTGCGGATGAAGCGAGATACATGCTATGATATTTGATATTTGGTGTTTTAACGCCACTTCTCAGCACCGCTTTTGGGCTATTTCGTGGCGGCCAGTTTTTATTGGTGGAGGAAGCCGGAGTGCCCGGAGAAAACCACCGACCTTCGATAGGAAAACTGACAATCCTAGTCAATTAAGATTGGAGTCGAGTGCACCCGCACGAGCGGGGTTCGAACTCACAACCTCAGTGTTAACTGGCTAGTGATTACAGTAGTAACTACTTAGACCACTCGGCCACCGAGGCCCCGCGAGATACACGTAACGATAAGATAATTAATAGCTTATATCCAAAACAGCTGAAACTAGAATGGGATTGGAGCTACATGTATGAAAACGCACAACGACAATATCGAAATAGCCAAAGAAATAAAGTAATTATACGAACTGATGTAGCCTTATCACCAATTTTAATGTTTTGTAAATTTTAGTCAATGTATTGACATAAACAGTTTTGTATTTCTGTAATATTGGTGGATTTTTGTTTTTGATTTTCTGTTATTTTACTTTTATCTGATGAAAATATAGCTTACAAAGCAGGAGCTATAATATTCTGAAATAGCCCCAGATTTACAAAATAACGAAAATTCAAACTGATCAGATTTTGATTATTTGATCTACAGTCAATGATTTGAAATACACTGTTTTCAAATAACAAAAATTCTTAAATGACGTAATAATCAGGAAAATAAGCTAAAATAACGAATGGGGAGGGGTTCCTTCTTTTGACCACCGTTCCATGCATGCATGCACCAATTTGAAATTTTAACATTTTGATTAGATCATACATATCAAACTTCAGATAAAAAAATTTGTGTGCAAGAGTGGTGCGATATTTTTTAAAATATTTTTTTCATAGCCAAGCAGTGCAATAAAACGCAAAAATTTGACTTTAACATGCGACATATTCTTCTGACATAGTTTATTTCATATATATACTTATGTCTATATAATTATTTCTTTGTCACTTATGACTCGGTAACATGTATTTCTATTATTATTTTTGTACGTATATTTTTTTTTTTTTTACTTTTAAAAACAATGAACTACATATTGTAAGAGAGTCAACGATATTATTTCAAGGAAAAGAGATTATCATATGGCAAAATCATAGATACATTATTCAGATGATTTGCACCATGTGACTTTTGCCCTTTTGATCAAACTACGTTCCTTAGTTGTAGATTGAAAATTGAATTATATCAAATTTGCGGATAATCTTGTATTTTTCCGAATTGGATCTAAAACACGCGTCTCTTTGAAAATATCTAAGAGAAAATGCTTAAATTTTACTATTTACGAAATGGGAAGGATGAAATCATCCTGTTTTTAAAAGAATTTGGCCGAAAACTTAAGAAAGCATGTAAGATAAAAGTTGTTATACCTTAAAAGTCAGCCTGCAAGGTGTTTCTCTATATGCGAACAATTTCTTCTTGTATCTTTATTTCTATTTTTTTTTTGTTATTTTATATAGCAATTATACTACGGTTACTATTCCGATTTTCAAACTGTAAAGGCCGAACGATTTTTTTAGTAAACAATGTTAATTTTACAGAAAAGAAAGCAACACACATGTACAATTCACCTATATGCTGTCGTTATGATAAGATAATATGGCCATACGCCATATCTTGTCATATGTTATTTGAAAATGTTTAATCTCTTTAACTCTAAGATAGACATATACTATAACAAAATCTTATCATTTTTCATGTTTCTGCTAATCTCAATTCACGATTGGGTGTTCGAATTGAGTTTCTTCTCTGATATAAGGGTTGGATTCATAATTTTTGAATGGGATGGGGTGTAATTCGAGAAAAAGGAATATTCCGAAAATATTTTTAAATGATTTTGCGTAATTTAAATAAATTGTAAGAAACATGAGATTTATTTTGTTTGGGGAAGGGGCATACTCCTCTACGCCCCATTCTCCCTTTGATCAACCACTGGGTATCATGATTTTCAGCATTTTGGTTTATGATGTGAGATCTGAATTTTCTACTTCGAGACTAAATCACCAAACAAAAACAGGGTTTAGACCAACTTTGTGTTTTAAAGTTTCAAGATATACATGTATGTTAAAAGATTTAGAGAATGGTGCAGTAAATTTTATGTAGCAATATAAAACTAGATTTGTAATTGCTAGCAATAACGGATGGCACCCTTCCCCTATTGCCAGGGTAACGGCAGCCATTTTTTTAAAATTCCAAAGTCAAAAAATGCATATTTACATGCAAATTAACATTTTTGTAAAGTTTCATTAAGTTTGGAGCATTTTAAATTTTGGACATTTTTGCGGTTTCCATGGTAACGGCGGCCATTTTGAAAATTCCGAAGTCAAACTGCAAATCAGCACATGCCAGTTACCATTTCTGTGAAGTTTCTTTGAGTTTGGAACACTCTGATTTTTTTTTTTTGCATTTTTGCTGTTTCCATGGAAACGGCGGCCATCTTTTACCATTCCATAGCAAGGTGCACAACTTCACATGGGGGTCCTCATTATAGTTGAGTTCCATCAACATTGGTCCGTTCAATTCTGAGAACTAGCGCGGACAAAATGTGTGGAAGAATAATAAAAGGAAAAAGAAACGTCGAATAACAGTATGTCACCCAACTCCGTTGAGGGTGCCTTAAATAAAGAGGTATGAACTTAAATATTAGTCAAGTTGGAAGATAGTAGGTAAAACTTAGCTAATAATATAAATGCTTTCGTCATCCAGAAGTTTACATTTATATTTGCTAACGGCTCATTTTTGACATAAATAGGCAACGGACTCGACAGACACATCCATAGAAAGTAAAATCACAAAATACTGAACTCCGAGGAAAATTCAAAAGGAAAGTCCCTAATCAAATGGCAAAATCAAAACTCAAACACATCAAACGAATAGATAACAACTGTCATAAGGCCGTAGGGCACACCTCAATGAACTAAGGCAAAGGGGTCTGTGTGATATTCACCCACCACATCGGAAACAAGTTTTGACTGTAAACGTGCGTTTTCTGACAGGAAACTAATAAATTGACAATAAATTCATAAAAGAAATATTTAAAAAATCTGTTTGTTTGTTTTGCTTACTAGTGGTAACAACAAATAGTTATAACTAAACAAGTGACAATCTTGAAGTTCATCTCTATTCAACCAAAATCTATCGATTCTACGGGGACCAGAACTATCAAATGTCGTCAGCACATGTTTCCTGTCAACTTCCAATTTTCATTTCTAACATACAGAGGGAATAAGTTATAAAAATGAAATACATATGTCTTACACATGAATTCCATAAAACATAAGATAAGTGATGCTTTTCATTATCATAGGTTGCAGATTCCATGACGTTCAAGACAAAATGACAAGAAATATTTTTTCAAGTTGACCCCGTTAAAGTGAAATAGGCTAAAACAACAAATTTCGCCATCGTAATTTATTCAAGACTATTACAATTTTATCAGGGTGTGTGGATACTAGAATTATACAGAAAAAATGTTTTTAGTGATACGGGACATCGAGTATTGTACAACCTCCTAGACATGGCACTTCAAGGTTACTTTTTATTGTTATTTTGGTCAATGAATAATTCAATCGATAAGAATTCGATGTTCAGTGACTAAAATTTGTAGTATAAACTTCGGTAGTAAGCTATCATACTTATACTTAAAGGATGAAGGGGTTCAATGAACATGTTTTCAGCCAGCTATTCAAAGAAATTTTGACAATTTTGCGTTTGTTTTCCATATGAACTATTACTGTATTCGAAGCACTAAATGTGTTTACCGTCACAGGTGTGGGTTAAACTACATCGTTAAAAAAAATTATTTCTAGAACAGTGCTTATTAATTATTTGAACTGCTAAATTTTATAGAAAAATGATGTTTCTCAAGTTTTGTCCTTAATTAAGACGTGAGGCATTTGCCTCCATTACGCGATAGATTTGACAGATACAAAACGTAGAGAAGAAACACAGTATCCAAAATCTGTTTCTTCTACTAAATTTCCATAACGATTCGGTAAGACAGTGGTTCGCATAAACATGGTGATAAACAAATAGGTCGAAAGAGAGAAAGTTCCCATATGGGAGTTATTATGCCATAGCTGTTTAAGTACAAGAGTATACATACACATTAAGTATGAAAAAAAAAAAAACTTTAAAGGACTCTACGCCGCTTTTGAGACAAAGTCTGTAAATGTCATCAATTTTGAGTATAATTAAAAGAATATAAGATGTACATACATGTATATTTATTCATAAAACAAATGTGCAAACAAGCAATTTCGCAATAAGAGCAATGGTACATTTTATATCCACAGAAGGATTCTACAAGTGCATTTTGTTACCACATTCTTTTGAAGAATTACAATTTTTGTCTATAGTTTTGATTGTTGATGATAATGAGCATTGTTTTTATCCTTTACATTTTCCTTAGAGTTTGGTACTTTTACATAGTGCATCTTAATTTATCTTTTGATGCAACATATTAAAGACATTAGTTAAATCTTGTAAAATAGAAAACGAATTCCCGTTGCTATGAGCAAATGTGTGTTGCTAGGAAAATTACAATGATTTGGTAAAACAAAATTTAATGTGCATTGCATTGTTTTACATTTAGACAGTGAATAAATATATAACTTGCTGCACGTTAAACAGGTTGGATCTTAAATATAAATAAACTAAATCTGTATATTTAGCATATTTATTGAGTTTATTGCCACCATTATACTGGTTGCTAGGCAACAGAATATACGAGATAGACCCAACTTCCTCCATATTCAGAAGGTCTGTGGTAAAGACTCACAACATGACAAATTAAATGCAATTTTGGGGTGGAACCAAAAAGCACCTTAATAATGGCCTTGTCCATTGATCACCACGCAAATTGTTCTTAATGGGAGACAATAAAATTTCCTAATAGTTCGCTTTACATCCTGAAATAGTGAAACCCATGTTGTACGGGAGGCAAAACTTTGTAGTCCCTTCCATTATAGACCTTTGACGGGAACGCACATACGAAAATATTTTTAAAAATTCCCATGTTGTAAAAGTTTTTTTTTTTAAACATTTAAGCAATGTTATAGCAGGTTAATGTGTGTGCTAAAAAATCAAGAATTTTGTTTAATGCCTGTGGTAAATGCATGCCAACTTGAACGATAAATTTAAAAGCAAAGCGTAACTCGGTGATAAGTATAACTACATTGTCATAGACTTTATATATTTCTTTTGCCATTTTATAAATGGTCCTTGTCACAACTGTACGTCCGTCCTCAAATACATTGATTAACCAACTAACGTTTTGAAAGCATGACAATCCGGAATTTGCCCATTACTGGCAACAAACAAGTCTAGAATATAATTATTCCCCTTTTGCCACAAAGCGACAACTGTAAAGCTATAACACCTTGCTATAAGAATGAAGGGATTTATTCACAAACCGTTAATTCATCTTGTAAAATATAATATGGTGCCATCTGCTAAAATTCCACATACAGGTTTTCAGTTAATGAGTAATGGTATAACTTAGATTATCTTTAAATTATCTTTCAGGTAGTTACATAAAGAGAAGATATAATAAGGCAATGGTTTGGTCCTGTAATTTCGAAAATCAAATCGTATTTCTAATCTAGCAAACAATATTTTTCAGATGTTCACCAACGGTATACTTTTGTCAAATTACAGTATTTGCATTTTTGAAATTATGTTTTAGAATTTGCTTTAGTGCTTCAAACTTCTTTCATTCAATGAAAATATTCAAAAATCATCTCATTTTGAGTATGCAAAGATAATAAAGTTAGCAACATATCGATTAGTGTAAGGCTTTTATTCACAAATACCAAAAAATATAGGTAAAATGGTCTTTTGGGGTAAAAATTTCAGGCGATGTACGTAACATGCAAATCGATTAATACGTGGCATATTACATACACAACCAATACGCAGAAACTCAAGAAAGAGCGAGACCGGTTTAGTCGACAGGGTAAGCGTCTCGTTGTATGCATGTATAATCCGCAATGTAAATTCACCCCAAGTATGAATGTCATAATCAGGATTAAAGGCAAAATTTTGGTGTAAGAAGAACACCCCAATGAATGAAGTCCGTATAGTATAAACATGCACAAGAATAACGTATTAACTAAGATATGTAAACGCCGTACGATGGAGGAGATAATATTTTACTGCTGAAAATAGGCATTTGACAGTTGAAAAGTTTAAATCATCATGTCTGTCATAAAATATGTCAAATTCAATAGTTTGTGATCTCAAAGTGACATCGAAAATAATAAGTGTCAAGATCATATTTTCCTATTCATTTCTCTGAAGAACTAACTATAATTTCGAAAGGATAGATTAATTTTACAATTTTTGTAATTTTACATCTTTGTTCACAAAGTTTTTGTGAAATGTTTAACGTTTAACTTATACAAATACGTTTGAAATGGACATGTATGGAATATTTGATTGCAGTTTTGTTAAAAAGAATCCTTTAGTTTTATGACAAACTGATGATTGCGAGGGGATACTATATATTTTTTAACTTATATTCCACATTAGGTTTTGACCCGAATTAAATGGTTCGCTGAACATGGAAATGTGATAATGTGAGGGGCACGGTGTATTTTGGTCACATATCCTAGTTTCACATGTTTTTTATGCATGAACATGTATGTGTATTCTCAATATTTATACCTGCATCGGTGGTCTTGTGGAATCGTGTTCGTCTTGAGTGCGATCTTCGGTTTGATCCTCGACCAGTTCAAATTCAAAACTGACTTCCTGTTTGCTAAGCTCGCGATATTAAAAAGAAAGAGCGAAGATTGGTCAGAATAATGTGTCCTTGAAGGGTGATATGTCTTGCTGCGGACAGTTACCTTGTGAAATAGCACGTTAACAACTGAGCGTATTGTTCAGTATAAAAGTCGGGTTCATTCTCCTCTTCTCGTCCTTATTTTTTTTATTCAAACTTCATATGCAATGAACAGTTACGGTACTACATCCTGTTAATACTGATCGTCTAGCGTTTGGCAAAATCGTGATATTCTACACTGCATTGGAAATAAAAAACATAAACAAAAACAAAAATAGCATGCCGTTCTGACTGTATTGCGCATTGCAATATTACTATCGTATTATTTCTATGTTTTTATATTTTGGGACAAGCATTTCAATGATTTATGCAATAAAAACAAATTTGGTGACCCGTTATGAATTGTTTATCAATAAAATGGATAAAATACACATGTTCTATAAGCTAGTGTACTTTAAGGGATATAAAATATTTTCATTAAATATCTTTTGAATTTGGACTATTATTAAAATAGTATTTTAAACTGTAATTTCCGCAAAGCAAAACAAAACAGAATATCCCTTCATCGAGCACAACTTCTAAAATAAACCTGCTTAGGGAATTGTATAATAAATGGAAATTACTTTTATTTCAAAATCAAATGGAAGCGTCAAATTTGTTTAGAGTCAAATTCTGACAAACACTGATTTCGACATTTCTGAACAGAAAATATCCGTCTATAAATCATTTCCTTGAACAAATAATTAATAAATATATAAAGAAAGAAGGAAAGAACATCGGACAAAAAAATCTGCAAAGTATAGTTGTCATAATCAGAACCGTAATAGATAACTCAAATCGATCTAGAATATGTAAATAATACAGTGTTTATACCTGATATTATGTCAATGAAAAAATAAGGCGGGGATCATAAGCGAAAACGGTAGTATTTATTATGCGATTATTATTAGGCGACAATACTAAAATTTTCTAAATTTACCCCTTTTTATAATACAAACCTGGACAAAACAGTTATGTGTAGTATAAGTACTTTGTTATTCCGTTTTAGAAATTGAAGTCAAATAGTATTATGACCGGAGCTTGTTTGTGGTATCCATGCCCATCGTAATTTTACATGTTAAGTCCTTTAGAATAATTCTCTAGAAAATATTTCAATGGGTTTCAAAATTTATATTGTAAATATACACACTGCAGTTATTCATAGATAAATAAAAAATATATATATTGTACCCTTACATCCAATCACAGCGCTCCTAAGTTGACTTCCTTCACCTGCCTTTGGTACACGAAAGGCCAACCTAAAGCCGGGAAAATGTAATACTACTTTTTCCCTATACTGTGACATAAATATATAAAGAATTCTTATGATACCATCAATGCGTTACTGAGTTATTGTGAAAACTATATGCTATAAGAAATACTTTTGTGCCCCAATTACTTATAGAAACATTTATCATGTTATGTCTCCACCCCTACATGCTGTTTTACCCTTTATGTACTTCTTTAAGATACGGCATAATAAACTACCTGTATACAATCATATCTTATCTTATTTAAAACAAAATAGTAAACAGTGCCATTAAAACAGATAGTTATGACTGTTCCATTCAATGTGTATTCATTTTATCCAAAATTTACAACATTAGCAAGAATTCAAGATTTTTCATACAAATCTCCATTCCATGCTTTAGTATATGCCATATTGTGGTCCAAAATTTCAGAGCTTCTTATAAAATCCATTATTCTGTCTTCAGATGATAAAAACAAAGATGTTTGATACTTACAACATTTAAATATGCAAAAACACACCTGGAAAGTTGCCTTTGTTGCCTGTATTAATCTATGAAAAGTTAAATTATGTCCCTTGGAAGTATTCATTTCCAAAAATAGTGCTTTCAAAATGTAAAAAATAAAAAATTATATATGTTTGATATAATAAAAGATAGAAAGTACAAAATGAAGCACTATTGAAATATTTGCTACATGAACTGCCAAGAATGTGAACAATTATTTACACAGGAGAGTATGAATTCTATCTAAATTTAGCCTCAATTGGGCCTCCTTTTTCCTGAGATGGACAACTGAAACAATGCAAATGCTTCTATTTTGACCAGATATTGCCTTACTCCATAAACAGTACAAACAAAACCAGACTGTTTCAAATTTAAATAAATTATGTCTTGGGAAATACCCAAGTGATACATTTAGAACATTACACAGCCAAAAATGCAAATATTTCATTGCAAAGGTGAAAACAAATACAAAAGAAGTAGCGTTTGGTGCATTTTATATAATATAGCAAATACTGAATTCCAAGAATAAAGTCTTGTATCAGTACCCATCAATTTAACTTATCGTGATGACTCAACACTTTTCTCAAAACAGTATTGGTCTCGTCGAATAATTTCTATTCATGGTGATAGAAATCAAATGTATTAATCAAAAACTTTAAAATAACGCAATATAACAGAACACTGATTGATTTTGATTTCCCTTGCTATCTTCAGTAAAGGGAAAACGGAAGTACTTATTCTGCCATAGGCGACAATACTAACATTTTCTAAATTTACAACTTTTTTATTATAAAAACCTGGACAAAACAGTTATGTGTGGTATCAGTACTTTATTATTCTGTTTAAGAAATTGAAGTCAAATAGTATCATGACTATCTTCGAACGGAGCTTGTTTATGGTATCCATGCCCATCGTTTATGAAAAATTGGAAGTCTTTTCGAATAATTCTCTAGAAAATATTTTAAATGTGTTTCAAAATTCATACTGTAAATATACACACTGCAGTTATATTCATATATAAATAAAAAATAAATTGTACCCTTACATCCAATCACAGCGCTCCTAAGTTGACTTCCTTCACCTGCCTTGGTAACACGAAAGGCCAACCTAACATGCCTAAAGCCTGGAAAATGTAATTCTACTTTTTTCCCATAAGAACCAAGAAATTGAAGTCAAATAGAATAGAATCATGACCACCTTCGAGCGGAGCTTGTTAATGGTATCCATGTCCACCGTCATTTTACATCAAATTTATGAAAATTTGGAAGCCTGTTCGAATAATTCTCAAGGAAATATTTCAATGTGTTTCAAAATTTATATTTTGAATATACACATTGCAGTTATTCATAAATAAATAAACAAATATATTGTACCCTTACATCCAATCACAGCGCTCCTAAGTTGACTTCCTTCACCTGCCTTGGGTACACGAAAGGCCAACCTAAAGCCGGGAAAATGTAATACTACTTTTTCCCCATGAGAACCACATGATAAGTAAAAATACATAATTTATAATGGATGGATATTCCACTACGTCTACAAACACTTCATTTTAACTTGAGCTACTTATTTAGAAACATGCTTAGGTTGGCAATAACCGTTCCCATTTGATACGTACGTCGAATTCCGTATATCATTTTATTAAAAATCTCTAATAAGCAAATAGTGATCCAGGTTTGAAACATAAACCGTATAATCTTATTTAAGTTTTCTCTGTACATTTTAATTTTTCTATCTTTCAGTGTACATCAGTGAGAAGTTACGAACTGGTAATTGTTTAAGCGTTTCAAGATCTAACAACCATTCATACTTTTTTTCAGGCCAACCCATTCAGCTCTCGTTATATTATTCGCTGTTGTGTACAAGTAAGACTATTGTACTGAAATACAGATTTTTATTTATTGAAAATTAGATGAAATCGAGTTTTTCATTTCACACTTTTTTATGTTTGATTGATGTATATCCCCAGAGGGAGTTTATCCAATGCTCATCAGCTTCGTGTTTACCGAATACTCAAAGCGGGTGAAATATGTGAGCAATAGCTCATAGTTCAGCTTTTTTTTCCCGTTTTTCTGATTAAACAATGATAGTTATTCCCAATGGCGATAAAAATCTCAAGGAAGCGGACAATGCTTTGGAAAAAAAAATCAAAAACGACGAAAAGACCGACAAAGTTCACAAAAAATTATATAGAAAAAAAAAGACTAGGCAACACGAAACCCACCGACAACTGGAGTATTCTGAACTGGTAAGCAGATTATCTATACTTTTTATTTAACCGAAAAATCAATACCCTTTAGATATGAGAATGGAAATCGATATCATAATTGCAGTTTAAGCAATGTTTTATTTTATTCTGTTTACTAATTTACTATTTCATCGTTGAAATATATAACATGCAAAAAAAAAAAATTATGCAATGCATAATATTGAATTCGCAGTTTGGAGATTTCTGTGACATAAAAGGAATTGTTTAAACATTGATAGATCCTTTAGGGTCATATTGACCTTATTTCGTGTTCATCTTTGAGGACCTTGAAACAGCTTCGTTATTCCCAGTTTTTTACTTTCGAGATTTGATAAAAACACACAAGCAGAGATATATAAAACCCTGGATAAATTCTATTGACCAATGTTCGCCTGATGACTTGGCTTCATATAATTCATACAAAACGTCGGATACATCATTCGTGTACATATGAACATTCTGGCTGGCTAATTCAAGGAGACCGATAATCCAAATGACTGTAGATAGATATAAGAAGATGTGGTATGAGTGCCAATGAGACAACTCTCCATCCAAGTCAAAATTTATAAATGTAAACCATTATAGGCATTGTAGGTATGTTTTGTTCCTTATACTATGAGTATTCATCTCTAAAGATAAATAATTGTTGTACAGTAATTTTCTTATCTTCTTTCTTTTTTTTAGTTTCTAATTTTGATATTCTAAAATGAAAATAACTTTGATCCACAATTTACGTCACTGTTATTCGTTCTTACTCGAAAAATACTAATCTTTGAATCAATATATAGAAATATATATTCATGTACAAACTTGTTATTGTTTCATATTCATGCGTCTCTATCTTTTAATAAAATTTGAAAAAAAAAACCATATTTATTAACAAAATGAGAAGGTTCACACATATATTATGTTGGAAACCGCATTGGACAAATTCTCCATGCACGCTTGTTAATGAAACTCCTATTTAGTTTTACGTAATTCAGTCTTTTCGCTAAATTGTTGTTGTAATGCTATAGAAACAAGCTCTCATTTTTAATTAACGTTTCCTTTTTATACTAACATACGCCAAGTTCTAATAAATTGGCTTAATATCTAAAGTGTATTGGTGTCAATTGTTTTGCTTTTTTGGGTCAGGTTATTGAAACTGATGAAGAAAAAAGCACTATTTTTGTATTGGTACGGAATCAAATATTGAAAAGGTACAAAATTCTCACCATAATATGAAGATACATTTGTATGCTTTCTTTGCATTTACCTTTAATTTCTTCCCTCAAACTACAATACAACCAATGTTCTTTTGCCTTTACTATTCTTACTACTTTCCAATTGACAGAGCATGCTCCAAGTATTTATAATGTTGCAAATATTGTATGTCATCACTTTTTTGACAGAATAAAATAAGCAGTGTGTCTTGTTCCAGAATCGTATTGTATGCAATGTGTTATATTAAATAGCATTATTCAATTGATTGAATAAAATATTTTTAAAACACAAGTAACAAAAATAGAGGTTTTTTAGTTGTATTTTAAGTCAGCCTTTTCAGCATGACCATCTTCAACGTTCAACATTCATTACTGCATTATTCTTGGTTAAATTTGGTTTGAACATGCTTCACTTGATGTGTTTTGTCTTTATTTCCTATTCAGTATATACTATTATTGTTATGAAACTATGGTAAGAACTCCGCCAGGCAAAATAAAAATTATTTGTTCTTGCTCTTCAACATTATGCATTATTATGTTTTCTAGACTTGAGGTCATTGCACAAGTCATGTCTATTTTGTCTGTCCATAGCGTTAAAACACTAAATCCCTGGGATGTGTTTTATTTGATTTTAGTCTCTGATGCATGATTTTTTTTTATTGTTAATTGTTTTTGGCTTTTAACTAGCTTTAAGTAACTGCGAGTACTCTCAAATCGTACTTTCGTGTTAATTTGACCTGTGGACACAATTTGTAATGCATTTCTGTAATTCAATAATTACTTATTTTGTTTTATATATCGTCTCACTATTTTTAATATGTACAATCTTTGATAAGTATTTAGTATGACGATAAATTTGCACTTCTGAACTTGTACTCTGAACAACAAGTTTCATAATTTTAATTTTGTAAAAATGTTGACTTCCGTACTCCTAACAACAAAATTATTATATTTAAATTTACCTGTGTACGTTGTTTTATTTAACGACATTTTTTCCAAAGTAAGAGTTGTCTTATTTACACTCTTCCTACATCTTTTTATCACTACTTGTATTTTCTATGTTTATAGGCACCTACGTTTTAATATTGTATTTTGTTTTGTGTCATAGATCAAACTTATTCGTTCAGTGTTTACTTGTTTTTGTTCAAATGTCTTTTGATCGAGATAAGGCATTTCAATTGATATTTTATAGTGAGTCTTTTTATGTTGTAAATGTTACACTACTGTGTCAGGTAAGGATGAAGGTTGGCGCCTGTTAAAACGTTTAAACCCGCTGCATTTTATGCACCTGTCCTAAGTCAGGAGCCTGTTGATTGGTGGTTGTCGTTTGTTCGTGCGGTTCGTAGGTGTTTCTCGTTTTTGATATAGATTAGACCGTTGGTTTTCCTGTTTGAATTGTTTTACACTAGTCATTTTGGGGATCTTTATAGCTTGCTAATCGGTGTGAGTCAAGGCTCCGAGTTGAAGGCAGTGCTTTGACCTATAATTGCAAACTTATTATACATGATGACTTGGATGGAGAGTTGTCTCATTGGCACTCAAACCACATCTTTCTATTTATACTGAGGGTGTCTGATGAAGTATTTTCGAAAAAGCCATGTTGTTTGCATGGAAAACCTATGATAAGTTGTTAGTCATTTTTAATTTGATATATGTACCACACATAAACATGCCCTGGGTGCGGGGTTTTCTGCTGTTTTATCCCTGTATTTGACTTACAAAATAGATTAACCAAAAACCTCCAAAGACAACGTCTGCTGACTTTATATTTGGAACCTTGAGAGCGATTGTTGTTGTTTATATGCTAGTATTGATGTCCTGTAAGGTACATGATGTAAATGGTAGATCTACCACAATCTGGTAAAATAATTGACAACCCTTTGAATCGCTGGAAGGTGTGGAGCCTATGAAGCAAATTCTAGTGATGTCAGTCAAACTTTTTTATTATCAAGAACATTGTTTAATACGATTTATAAACTACATTTCTAAAATTTACCGTTGATAAATTAGGCAATTATTACCAAAAATAAGGTCCCAACTCCTTCAGGTAAGGTTGACCTTAAATGAATTTGCATATTTATTCTTGTCCCGTTTGGTCGTGTATGTCATAACCTTTCGACGTATATCTATATTCTTGGCTTTCAAAATGTTCATGTCAAGGTTTGTTAAAAGCGTTCCAGACGAAGGGAAAATTCAGAAAAGAGCACCAGACCCGCGAAATTTATTACGCGTAATTTTAATTTGAAAGACGCAACATCATGAAATGACCAACATGCTAGGAAAGGTCTTAAAGTTAAATTATCAACCAACACTTACTTTTTTCTAGATGAAAGTCAATTTATGATTAGATAGACCTTATTGCAACTGTCGTGTACTTTATTCCAAATAACTTAGAGTAGAAACATTCAATACGGTCATTTAATTTTGAAGTTAGTAAGTGATAGGAAAGCACTGAAAAGCTACGGATTAATTCTAACGTCTTTTTTAAATATAACTGTAAGGTATCTGCTTCATACGTATAACAGGCATTAGACATGACAGAGGAGCATGTCAGATCCCTTTAGGAATGTCGACAGATTATCAAATCGTTTGGCATTGTGTGTTACTGACGACTGTTTATCCAGAATTGTTTTGCACTCGGCTAGAAAAAGCAAAAGACAAAATCAAAACGGAATGCCAATATAAAAATGGCAATTAACAAATTACTACATTATATCCTCGCATAGAAGCTTAACATTATTCAATTTATAGACCGTGCCACTGAATTCTATGTTGCTGTAATTATACGACCCGACGATAATCAAGTATTCAAATATGTTAGTCCATGTAATGAACTATTACCAGCCTTATGTGCTGCCAGCGATATATCATCTACCGACAACATACCATCTCCATCTCCTCCTGAACTTGAACCAAAAGAAACAAGGTGCAATAGTAAGTTCATGAATAATGATATTCGTATTTTTCAATATGTCAAGTTTTGTTCCTGTAGCTGACTTTTGAATGTATGCAATACATTGTCTGTACTTACAAAAAACATTTTTTAAACTAAAAACACATTTTGTAGCTGTTGTTTTTTTTCTAGATATAAGAAGATGTGGTACGAGTGCCAATGAGACAACTCTCCATCCAAGTCACAATTTATGAAAGTAAACCATTATAGGTCAAAGTACGGCCTTCAACACGGAGCCTTGGCTCACACCGAACAGCAAGCTATAAAGGGCCCTAAAAATGACTAGTGTAAAACCATTCAACCAGGAAAACCAACTGTCTAATCTATATAAAAACGAGAAACGAGAAACACTTATGAACCACATCAACAAACGCCAATCACTGAACATCAGGTTCCTGACTTAGAACAGGTGCAAACAAATGCAGCGGGTTTAAACATTTTAATAGGCGCCAGCCTTCACCCTAACCTGAAACAATAGTGTAACATCACAGCTACGAAAGACACACTATAAAATATCAATAGAAATGGTTTAACTCAATCAAAAGACATATTAACAAAACAAGTGAACATACACTAAACGAATAAATTTGATCTATGACACAATGTAAATACAAAATTAATTAAAAAGGGGGTGAGATGTAAAACAATATCAGAAAGACAACCATAACCTTGGACAAAATGCCGCCAAAAAAATAACGTACACAGGTAAATAAAACAATTTTTTGTAAGGTATACATGGAGTCCGAAATATTTTTACAAAATAAATAATTTTGTTGTTCATAGTACGAGAACAGAAGTGAAAATTTATCGTCATACCAAATACTTATCAAAGGTGGTATATATTAAAAATAGTGAGAAGAGATATAACACTAAAAAGTAAACATTAAATAACAAAATGCATTAAAATTGTATCAACAAGTCAAATTAACACGAAAGTACGATTTGAGAGTATTCGCAGTTACTGAAAGCTAGTTAAAAGCCAAAAATATTTAATAATAAAACAAATCATGCATCAGAGACTAAAATTAACTAAAACACATCCCAGGGATTTAGTGTTTTAAAGTCATGGACAGTCAAAGAAGACATGACTTGTGCAATGCAAAAATAAAAGTATCGACAGGCAGTAGGATAGTTAGGAGTTAACCTTTTAATAAATATGTATAATGTTATAAATAGAGTAATCTCTATATAGAAAATGAACGTGGATGTGTATTTATACATCCCAAAAAACGTTTGAAAAGAATACAAATTTAATTATGTTTTAATTTGCTGACAAAATCGATATTTGTGCCAATATAAACTATATTCAAAGATCTAATTACAACATTGGTAAGATAACCTTTACTAATAAGTTTGTTTAAAGGTTCGATGAGTTTACACGGATCACATAGTGATTTTCGCGCTTTAGTACAATATTACCGTAAAATGTAGGATGTGAAATACCGTTTTCTATAGGTACAGCCAAATTTACTAATCAAATCTTTGTATCTATGAAAGAACTTAGTAAAAGTTTTAAGTAATTTATGGTAACCAAATCCCTGACTTAATAATTTACCAGTGATGCATTGATTACGTTCGTTGAAATCTATGACATCACTACACACACGGGCATAACGAACGAGTTGGGATATATAAACACCGTATGATGGAGCCAAAGGAACATTGCCGTCTAAAATGGAAAATTAACAATAGGGAATGAAAATCGTCTCTTTTGTCGTAAATTTTAGTATGGAGTTACCCTTTAGAAATTGAATGTCTAAATCTAGAAAAGGACAACTACTGCTGTTTATGTTAGATTTATTTAAAGTAAGTTCCTTTGGGTAAATTTCGGTAGTATATTTAGAGAACTCTGGATTATTTAACGAAAAATATCATCAAGATAACGGTAGGTATTGTTGAATGTATCAACCAAATGTAACAGTGACGTGTGTTTACTGAGTTTGGTCATAAACTGAGATTCATAGCAATACTGTTTTCATTAGGTCTTTCCACTTTTCTGTGGAAAGACCTATTGTATTTGTTCTGATTATTAGGCCTTTCCACTTTTCTGTGGAAAGACCTATTCTATTTGTTCTGATTATTAGGTCTTTCCACTTTTCTATTTTTCTGATTATTATTTTTTTTTTTCGCCAAATTTTGTTCTTGCGATAAATGTTTGTTTCGCAATATGTCGCTTAGATATTTCTCATATTGTATCGTATAGTTTATGCGCTTTTAAATTTCACCCTGCCAAGCCGAAGCATTTTCTTTGTAAGAGTTATCTCCTATTCACTGTTTATCATGTTTGTGTCTCCTTCGTAACAAAAAGATATCGACAAAATTTCTCTTACAAATTGTTCGTTACATCCTCAGGAATTTTGGCTAATTTAAATCGAATCGATTCGATGAAATTTTATATGAGTTATCTACCTTTACGAAATAAATGTGTCGGTATGTGTTATTAACTCATCAACCGTTAACCGTATAACCCTGGAATGTTTTTATTTGAAGCCCCTAGGTCCTAACTTAGAAAATGAGGTCAAGGTCAAAGGTCAAGGTCATGTTCTCAATTGTGACTTTTCCTTGTTTTAGCATTTTCTCCAACACTTTAAAAATATGTATAAAAGAACAAGTGCAAAATGATTGCTTCATTGTAATGAAGATATGTTACATTTGGTCTGATACAATCTAATGGCATCTTATAGGACTTAGTGCCCTGAAATGTCTTATTATAAGGTTAATTGATTATCACTTCAACTTGGTTCATTATAAAGCCATATGACCTTTAACAAAAGGTTTGGTGACATATGACCTTGAAAACGACAACCGGAAGTGACCTTGAGAAAACCGGAAGTAGCCATTTCTGCACTTTTTCATGAAAAGTACTTGGAATCCATATATTTTGTAATTTAGATACATTAACTTATCACTAAAGACTAGAAGTGACGTTCGATAAAGCGGAAGTGGCCAATTATCTCCTGGTTTACAGGCAAAAATATATAGATACTATATATTTTGGAATCAGTGTGAAAGAAGCTATCATATGAGACCGGAAGTAATATTTACTTCACCGGAAGTAGTTAATTATCTTCCTTATTTCACCAAAAGTAAATAAAACAACTTATTTATCGTATCAGTATGAAGAAACTTATGATTGGATGCCAATTTTAACTTTGAGTAAACAGGAACTAGCTTCTTTTCAATAACTTTGAAAATTGATGTGGAAAGACCTTCAATTGTTCTGTAAACAATTGGTTTTAATTATTATTTTTTCCCGCCAACTTTTGAAATTTTTGTTTCGCAATATGTTGCTTTGATATTTCTTATATTGTATCGCACAGTTTATGCGGTTTTAAATTTGGCCCTGCTAAGCCGAACAATTTTCTTTGTAAGAGTTATATTCCTGTACACTGTTTATCAAATGTGTGCATCTCTCTTATATGTAAGGTATGTTTTCTTGTTGGCATGATATTCGATCGAAATGCGGACTGTATACATGTTCTATTTTTCAATTTAAGAAAGGCGGCTCTTTTCTAAACCAACGTTTTTACAAAATGTTTAGGTCATCATATGAATATATATATACGGCTAATTTTGACAATGAAAATTGTAGGCCAAGTTTTAGACGAAATTTATATAATGTATGTACAAATTCATGACAAAACATATTGAATGAATATATAACGTTTTCAACTGTGGCTGCCGTATTTGACGACAGTCATACTATCTTGAAAAGCTTTGTTTTCGGACTCTTAAAAATTGATAACCTAATTTAGATAAGCAAAAGTAAGTTCAATGGTTCATGAATAATGTATTCGTTTTTAAAGCTTTGTTTTCGGACTGTTTTAAAAATTGAGTATATACGCATATGTTCACTTATTTCATTGAATGATTTTGACCCAGAATATTACATTGCTGTAACAATACGACAAGGCGTTTATCAACAGTATCCTCAAGTACAGAGGTTGTTGAAGGAATTTCATTTACGAAAAATGTTTTTTAATCGATGACATAAAGTCTGCCAAAGAAGTTAACTCCGACCCCGGACGACGTTGACTTTTTAAAACCAGTCCTACACAAAAGTGTTATAACTTACCTTCTGGTAGTTTTAAAATTAACAGTCTGATCTGCTCCACGATAAAGTAAGCTTGATCCAAAGATAACTTTAATACAAAACTATTTCAATACAATTCGTTTCAATAAGATAATCTATCGGTATGCATTTTTACCATGCAACTTACTTTCTTTGTAGACGTACTTCATTGAGATCTGACCAGCACCCAACGTGTGATTCACGCAATGAAGTTATATACGAAAATGAACCAAATGACATGACAAGAAACATAACAACCAGCAACAACTTTGATCAAATGCAATATCAAAGTCTTAGTCAGAATCGGAATCCAATCGAAAGGAATTATGACACAATACAGTCTGCAAATAACCAAGACGTCACAAGTGAAACAGACAGACAAAGACAACTTGTTCTTATGGAGCCTGCAGAATATATGCAAGTGGATGCAGATTATCAAGAAATAGAAGATGTATCGACTTAATAAAAACAACAGTTTTCAATTACTTACATCTTGTACATATCTATTGAGTTTCCAATCTGTTAACTAGATAATGCAGCTGCAGTAATTTCATTTTCATTCTATTTTAACGAAATGAATTCAATTTGTTTTAATTCATTGAATGTTAAAATTGGGGACATTTTCTTTTAAAAAACAAAGAAATGTATTCTAATGAAGGGCAAAGATGTTTGTTCAAATTGCCCTCTTTGTCTTCGTTACATACTATGTGAAATCACTTAAGGTGTAATACCATCATTGATTTTCCCTATTAGTCTTTGTTTAATTTGCACTTTTCAAAAATTGTGCAGAATTTATCTTTCATTTGTTTCAAATAAAGAAATATTTGGCATGAGTAAAGTTTTATCCTGTCCAGTACTATAGACAAAATTTCATATAACATTTCATTGCATATAAGAAAATAACCATCACTGGAAAGTAACAAATCAAGTTTTCACCCCTTTTTTCATGTGTACAAGATTTAGTAACCATGTAACCTCAAGTTTCCAAAATATTGTATAGAAAAACCCCATCAAAAATTAATAGTGCTTTGAAACACCCAAGATATATGTTTATGACTCAGAATTGTTTTACTACAATGAAATGTAGGATTAATTTCCTACAACTGTCAAATTCAAGGAATATTTTTTCAACTCTTTTCGTATGCAACCGGATGTGACGTACTATGATTTGGTGGTATTACACCTAAATGAAAACAAATACAAGTTACGAGTTTTCCATGTATATTGATACTTTGAATGAAGAAATGAGACTTTAAAACAGCTGATAATCATCTTACATTTGTGTCATATATACATGCTCGTGGTAAAATGTCTACTGGTTATTTTATCGTTTGAAATCCTGAAATATCGTTAAGCGAAACACAGACTGTACAATATACAGCTGAAAATAACAGTCAAAATTTTGTTTATAATAAAAATATGATGAATGCCGTCCTGGAATTTGGCCGACAAGTTGTTACCGTTTCGGGTTCCGGAAAGAAAATCGTAAACAATATTCACCTTACTTTGTTTGATAATACCTAAAGTGGTGAAGTAGACTATTTTAATTTAAGCGTAACTAAGTCAAAGTCACAACACGATTACTAGATACTTCACTCATCATTCTAGGTACCAGGACTAACATTTTGTACACCATACACGCGTTTCGTCTACAAAAGACTAATCAGTGATGCACAAATCAAAGAAGTTGTAAAGGCCAAATAAAGTTCGAAGTTGAAGAGCATTGAGGACCCTAAATTCCGAAAGGGAGCAAAACATTTTTTCTCTTGAAAATATTCCCTTTTAGCAAAATGTTTATCCTTCACTTAACGTAGATGAAAATGTGCATAGAAAAGAAAAAGCTCTATTTTGCTTTTGAGATCAGAAGGTTATGGTCTCAATGACATTACAAAACTGATTTTTTGTTGTTGTAAAATCGTTTGATTCATTTATCAGATCATACATGTAGGTGAAACCTCCTCAATCAAACTTATACTAAATTCTCCCGCCCCACGGGAAAACTGGACAACTTTTGATTGTTAAGTTACTGTGTCACAATGTCTATCATTGACGATATTTAAGACAATATACATATTTGGACATACAGCCGATTTTAGACATTATTTGATAGACTGGGGTTCAAAAAGACCCCAATTGATTTTGACTTATATCAAAAATTGCTTTGTATATTTACAAACATCCTTATTTATATCAGGTATGTTTTGTCAGACATACTTTTGCATTTATTATTGATATGACAAAAAAAGGCGTTAGAATTTTTAGTGGCAACTCAATGGGGTAGATTCAGGTTTAAATCAAACATTTCGAATATGCAAACTAAGTAACTGCTTTCAACATAAAATAATTGTATTTTGAATGTTGTTTTTCTAATCATTGCAACTAGTTCATTCGTTAATACTGACAAAGTAGCATAGGCCTATCCAAAGGCACCACAATTTGTTTCTAGCAGTACTATTTGGTTTAGGTGACTAACATTCACATCATTTGTTTTATGATATATTAGTCAAAGGAATTTCGGATATAATTAAGGAGGAAACATACATTATAGAACTTTTGTCCTTTAAAAAAATTAAAGTTATTCAGTTTCTAATGACATTTCAACTAAACTAAATTCAGTACTGGCTAGAAACTTCGTTTGCAGTCAATTAAGGACAGCTGATACAGTTTCAGGTGGAAACAAAATTGTTATCGCAATAATAAACGCTCGATTTCTCGCTGGTTCTAGTTTTGCTTATGATGACGTCGTATAAACAAATTCAATTCACGCGACTAAAACTCAGAAAATTAAATTATTGCAAAGGGGACGAAAGATACCAGAGGGACAGTCAAACTCATAGATTGAAAATAAACTCACAACGCCATGGCTAAAAATAAAAGACAAACAGACAAATAATAGTACAGAAGACAAAACATAGAAAACTAAAAACTAAGCAACACGAACCCAACCAAAACTGGGGTGATCTTAGGTGCTCCGGAAGGGTAAGCAGATCCTGCTCCACATGTGGCACCCGTCGTGTTGCTTATGTTATTACAAATCCGGTAAATAGTCTAATACGGTAGGTCACATTCGTGAAAAGGAAGGGTTTTGTAGTTACGACATAAGGAACATATCCGATATCATCTGTGAAACGGTTATTCCATAACTGTCAACCAACTCGTGATGGCGTCCGTAAAATTTACGAAGGATGATTTCAACTTCACCATTTGGAACTCTTGGTTTAATAGCTTCCTTGTGAGCAGCAATCCTCTATCAAGGAAATAATGATAGGAAATACAATCCGAGAATATCGTATCAATTGGGAGATATATACTCCGTATGCATGCGCTGCTGGAATGTTGCTACATAGAAATGGAAAGTTCACAATTGAGAAGCTGAAATCATCTCTTTTGTCGTAAAGTTTTGTTTTCAACCGACCTCATTGTCAATTTCTAGATGTAAGTCAAGATATGAGGCAGACTTATCTGTATCTGTAGTATCCTTTATCTCTAGTTCGATGGGATAGATTCGTTCAACATAGTCACCAAATTTTGTATTATTTAGTGAGAGAACATCATCTATATAGCGGAACGTAAAGTTAAAGGATATTGCTAACTTCTTATCTTTCTTCCTAAGAAGTTCCTGTATGAAGTCAGCCTCATAATAATAAAGAAACAAGTCGGCAAGAAGAGGGACACAATTGGTTCCCATTGGAATTCCGACAGTCTGTTGAAAAACACGTCCTCCAAACGTAACAAATATGTTGTCAATCAAGAAATCAAGCATCTTGATAATGTCAGATTCAGAGAATTTTTGTTTGAATCAGACAAGATGCTTGTATCTACGTTCGCCATTCTTTTAATGAAACAAAGTAATACCAACTCTTTCAATTTGTCTTTAAGTTTGGAATGGGAATACTTGTGTAAAGTGTAGAAAAGACAAATGTTTTAATACTATTGCAAGATGAGAGAGTCTTAGATTGTATGTACTCTAAAAGATCTTTGGAATTTTTAGTATCCACATCTGATTTACGCCACCTCTAGAATAGGCAGTTTCACAATAACTTTGGAGCCCAGCTTTGATTGCTGATAAAATAGATGTTAATAATTTAGAAAGAGGTTTCGTGGAGCACTTGGAAGATATATCCATCCAATGAGGACATGAGAAATGCTTTGTTGTTTTCAAATGCAAATAAAAAAATAGGTGTTGTTTGTCTGAATTATAAGAGACATTATTAATTTTCCCAAACTATGGAAACTAATGTTTTGAGATGAAATTTTGAAAAATATATATTAAGGAACATTTTCAGAGTTTTGTCTAATATTGATAGGGTGTTTAACGACCTTGACTACCCATGAAGGTCTCGCACGGTCAGGAATATAAATTAAATGTAGCAGTATGTTAGTTTATCGATGTTAAAATTCCTGGATCCATTCAGAAGATACCAACCAAGGTATGACATGTAAACTCAAAGGATGTGTCGACAGGACCATCGGATCTTGTTATGCATGCATCACCCGTCATATGTATGCGAATCAACACTCAGTACAAATGTCAACGTAGGATTTATGACACTTTCAGAAATAATGCAAAGGGACACAGGTCAGAAAACCATTCTGGAATGTAAAAGTTCAGACCGCAAAACATGTCGCTTGTGAATTGAGATAAAGACACATCGCATCGGTCAGCCAAATCGTGATTTTGACGGTGGAAAAACTAAGTAGTGTCGATTTCTACCTTATTTCCTACTGTTTCTGTTCGAGTAGTGTTTGCTTCAGGGACACCCTTGTTAATGACGTCCTTATAATGTGAACATGCACGCGTGTAACGTATCTACTGAAGTATATTTACGCTTTACCATGGGGCAGAGGGTGTGTTACTGGTGACCACGAGAAATAGGAGATGACAGTTGTAAAGCTGATATCATCACATAGATTTGAAAGTACATATGTAGGTTAAAATTGTTTGTGTCAATATCAATGACATTTTAAGCTCTTAAGTAGACTTTGTAGTGTCGGTATTATCATACAGTTTCCTTTGATATGTCACAAGAAAGCATGATTCGCATTACAGATATAAAATGAACGCATCCAATCAACGGAAAGTGGGTTATTTAGTAGCAGAACACTATCACTAATCTAAAGGGAAGAACTTGGCAAAACCGTTTTCGTCTTGCCATTTAGAGGTTTTGTACATGTATAACCGCTGTACCGTACAGTATGCTTACAAACACAAGTCGGCCAGTCGGGATACACAATTACGTGAATGATGTAAGGGTATATATGTGGATTCCAACATCTGCTCTAAGCTCCATTGTGGGTCTCGCCTTTGGTCGCAATATGCATCACAATCAGGCGGCAGTGGTGTACAGTATTTGTATAAAGCTTGATATTTATGTCAGAAAGTAGAAGACCTATATGCTGTATACCTTGTATATATATGCCTTATGGTTTCGGCTGTCATATGACCATTGTCCGTGACCTCGTTTCATGGTTTAGTGACTGATTTTAAAAAGTATAGTTTATTTTATCATGTAGATTTCGCACTAATTATGAGTAATAGGATAATAAAATAGTTGGTCTATGGAATCCTTGCAAGGTCTACAATTGTACGTGTCCGTCAGGGAGGGTTCTATTGACCTCGACATCATTCATGGATCCCCAAGGGTGACTGCGGAATAGAAGTATGGTCACCATTGGTCTTCCTCCGACCGGCAGTAAAACCCTTGCTAAAGTGGGGCGTCCGTTTGGTTGTGCGGGATGTACAAATTTGCAGCCACGTCCGGTCAGAATGGGGACGTTAAATCCGATGCCTCGTGTAAAGAGAGTGCCACGCTCTTTGCACGTTAAGAACTCTTTCAACAACTCTTTGAGGGGTCCGTAGGTGACCTGTTGCAAGGCTAAATTTCTGTCCCTATCAATATACCCTCATTTCCCGTGGCAGTCTAAATTTCTCCGACCATAATCCTGGAAGCCCTATTACAGAACCTACCTATTGTATTTATTGTTAATTTGTTCTCGTCCTGAATATGCATGAAATATTTGCCACTGGACGTTAAGCAACCAACAATCAATCAATCATTTCATGGATCAGTGATCAAAGTTGAAGTTACATGATTAGGTCCATTCATCAGATAATATAAGCAATTGGTCAGCTATATTTAGTGTATGGAATGATTGTAAGATGTAAATGTAAGACTGTCATGTTTCATCTGACTTTGACCTCATTTTTATGGGTCATTGGTCGATGATATGTTGTTGTGTTTTGGTTTGTTTCTAGGATGCTGTAAGCCATAGGTCAACTATATTTTGGTGTATGGAATAATTATAAGGTAACATTGACCTAATGTTTATGGTTCATTCGTAAATGTTAAGGTTTTAGGTTTTGGTATGTTCTCAGATACTTTAATCAATAGGATAACACTATTTGGTGTATGGAATGATTTTAGGTGTACAGGTGTACATGTCTGTCTAGCAGGTATACCATCTGAACTTGACCACATGTTCATGGTTCATTGGTTAATGTTAAGTTTCCATAAATCGTCCTCGTCTCAGATACCATATGCAATAGGTCAATTATATTTGGTGTATGGAATGATTGTACAGTGTACATTATCTGTCAGGCAGGATTTATCTGACCTTGACCTCATTTTCATGGCTCATTGGTCAAATGTTAAGTTTTCTGGGTTAAGTCTATTTCACAGAAACTATAATAATATAGGCCAACTGTATTTGTTGTATGGAATGATTGGAAGTTGTACATGTCTATCTGACAGGTATCATATGACCTTGACCTCATTTTATGGTTCATCGGTCAATTTCAAGTTTTGTGTTTAGTTCTGTTTCTACATGTATATACAAAAGTTTAACTATTTTTGGTGTATGCAATTAATGTAAGGTGTCGAAAAGGTGTTAAATACTTTTTATATGAGGATATCACTACTACCCTAGGACTTGACAAACATGTTTAATGTCAATGTATATGTTAGTTAATAGAGTTTCCTTGAATACGGATTTGTTTTGTTATTGATATTGTGAACTCAATATGGTATCATTTGAAAAATGATATATTTCCTCTATGATCCTGACTTTCATATAAGACATCGAATTGATAGACTTGTTAAAATGTTATATAGAAGAAAAAAAAGTAAAATATAACAAATACCGAACTCAAGGAAAATTCAAAACGGAAAGTCCCTTATCAAATGGCAAAATCAAAAGCTCAAACACATCAAACGAATGGAAAACAACTGTCATATTCCTGACTTAGTATAGGCATTTCCTTATGTAGAAAATGATGGATTAAACCTGCTTTTATAGCTGGCTAAACCTCTCACTTGTATGACAGTCGCATAAAATTCCATTATATTGACAAAAATGTGTGAACAAAACAAACAAACATAATAGGTAAAATGTCAAAATAGAGTACAGCAGTCAACATTGTGTTATCATCTTAATCACTATAAAAAAAAACAAACATGTCAACAAAGAAAAACAAAATGGCATATAGACAAAGCACATAAGCAAAATGAAAGACAAGAATACAAAAATGATTGATAGAAACAATTGTTATTATGACCATCATTAATATTAGACCAATCATCATTCATGCTTTCGTATTTTCTCGTCAGTTCTCAAAGTGTACACTCAGATACATACACTGTAGTAGAGGCAGTACAATTCAGATCCTCGTGACTATATGTTTTGTAACATTTGATAGTCAGATTTCTTTCAACACAGGTATCAGTTATGATAATACCAAAGTTTTTTAACTGTTTGTGTCACTACATTTAGAAGTAAATCAATGCTGCAAAGTATCATTGAAATATTTCTGAGAGTTGTATAGAACAATATCGAATATAATCAAACTTGTCTAAATGTTTGTAGTACAATGGGAAACAAAATATTGAAAATGTTGTATTCATGACAACTAAGACGATCCTAGGGACGCATATATTATTCTGACTTATTGCGTCCTTGACATCATCTGATTGACATATTTTTAACCTGATCGACGAACAATCCAGTATATAAATATTAGCACTTTTTATAAGCAGGGTAATTAATACGTACTTTATGCACTTATTGCCAAATTCAAAATGAATGCTATCGTATAACGGTTCGCTAATTTAACTTAGATCCGACAAAAATTCAATCATGATTTCCTATCAAACAAAACTGATGTTTTATAATTAATGTCTCATTTCAGCACATTTTAAAATCTTTCAAAAGCAACTAAATTGACAAATCATTGGCAATGACCAGTTTATTAAAATCTAAACTTTACTATAAATGTCATTGTAATTTCGATGGTTTAAGCCTCATTTTGTTGAAAACTCATTCATGTTGCGATTTCTCAAAGATCCCATCTCGATTTACAACAGTTTTCTATCTCAAACTGTATATACTCCCTTTAAGATTCGTTTATATTTTATATCGATTTCTGTGTCGTTTTCGTTCCCGTTGTTGTGGAATCTCAGTAAATACGTTATGATTGCAAAATACGTTTAATCGTCGTGATAGTTATGAAACCTATACACTACAGCGCTATGGATACAATGTTATCATAGTTCAATGTTAGTACTTTGCATATTTTCCGATTTTGTATGAAAAACAAATCAGCATTGCATAGTGAAAACTTTTTCTCGGACTGTTTATCATGTATTTGAAGGATTGCACTAAATTCGTTGGGTCTATACTGATTCATACTTTGGTCTTGGAGAACATGATTGACTTTTATATTATTATTGGTTATGGCTTACCATCCAGCAACTGCTATTTATCTTAGATCGGTTCTTTAAAACACAATAACTTTGTATTGATCTAGTAAAGAACGAGAAATAATGGCACTATTAATGAATGAAAATAAAAGTTTTAGTATGTATATTCCTATGTGAATGTTTTATCAATATTTGGTGGCTGTGTTTTTGTAATTGGAGTTAAAATACAAAGAAACTATAAATTACTTAACATTATCAGAAAAAAAAGATCCAAAAAGTCAACATCGTTGAAATCTTCATTCTACTCATTAGAGGTGTTATTACTGTTGAATGATGATTTTACCCATATTTGCATTATTGTAGTAACTAATTAAAAGAAAAGAAAAACAATCAACAATTTCCGAAAGATTTGCTAAATACAGCTAACTTAAAGGTAATATATTCCTGGGGTAGAAAAATTCTTAGTATTTGGAAAATTCCGAGTTTTGTAAACAGTTAGAGAGCAACTGTTAAACATAACAAATATTTTGCAGATCAGGTTTTACTAATTAGTCAACATGACGGATCTAGAACAATTCAATCATTTACTTTTAAGAGCCACATTACCTTTTAAAGAGATTTTGAACCATTTTGTGGATTTTTTATGTAGAGGAACTGTAAAACAATTCAAAAATTATTAGCTGGGCTATTTCTAAACAGACTTTAAGATAGCTGAAATTGTCAGTCGACTTTCTATCAAAGCTTATTTTACTATTTGTGTGGTTTTTTTGTTTTTTTGGAAAAATGTATATAGAAAAGGAAATATAAATAGCAAAAATTATAAGCGGAATAAAACTTACTAATGCAGATTGGTATGATCGTAAAAGGCGGATTATATTGAAAGGGACACTTAGAACTCATAAGTCGAAGAGAAACCAACAAAACCATGGACGAAACGAAATACGACGAACATACAAACAGTCCACAAAACGTTGTAATTGTCACTATAGACAGTGCAACATGAATACATCAAATACAAGTTGTTAGTAGCTCCTGCACATCATGTGAAAAACGTCAAGTTGCTCATGGAAAGTACAAGTTATGTGATAAGTCTAAATCAATGATGGAACAGTCATGAAAAAGGACGGGATTATTGGCTACGACCATTAAAACATATCCGTGGTCATCTGTGACACAGGTAGTGCATAACGGTCAACCATTTCTTGATGGCGTCCATAAAACTTTCGAAGGAATAAGTTCAACTTTACCAGTACGAACTATTGCTTCAATACTGTAGCTTCCTTGTAAGCAACAACCCTCTATCAAAGAAAGCAAGACTGGAAATCAAGCACTGGATATTTGTATAAACTAAGATATATATACAGTACGACCTATGACATACATTTTACTTTTATGAATAATGCTCCTAAAATTTATGTCCATCATTATACAACCTGTGGTTTTATCAATACACCAGGTATCACTATTAACCAAATCACCAGTCAAGGAGTTTACAGGTAATGTGCCACAGGTAAATGTTGTGTTAGTTTGTTGGTTTTTCAAATAATTTGTGCATTTTAAATTACTGTCATATTTACAAGAAAACAAAAGAATGAAAATTATAAGTATATACTGACATCTAGTTCAACAAATCAAAAATAGATTAATATGTCAATATTAAAAACAATAAGTGTCCTGATATTAGTTCCAATTACAGTTTTATGAATGAAACTGTTTTTGACTATGATTGATTGGATGATTGTTGGTTACTTAACGCCCAGTGGTTTTGACTATGAGATATGTGGTTGATATGTGATTGCAGGAATACAACTAAGATTTTATTATAAAGCAACGCTCAGACACATACATGTGTAACATGAGGTAAATATACAATAATAAACATGAATTATAATACAATAAACAGTTAATAAAAATGTATATGTTAGAATCAGATCGACGTCCGGTCTCTAATCGACGTCCCTTCCTCAAATCGACGTCCAATGTGACGTCACATTCTCTAATAAGTGTCCAATATTTTGACCCTCTAATCGACGTCCATTGTGACGTCATGTTTTACCAAAAGGACGTCTGATCGATCAAAGTCTCCTTTTATCGATGTTTAATATCATTTAATAATTCTTTATTAGTTTGATCATTATTTATATTATCTGTAGTAATGTTCAGTAATCGTTTTGTTTCATTGTGTCACTTGCTTAGAAAACTCATTGTTTTCTTATATCTTTATACATAAGGAGTCACAATGACTTAGTTGACGTATATGAGAAGGAAAGACACATAATCCCTTCCTAAATAATCAACTTAATCAAAATCAAAGGACAAACATCAGTAAATGATAACAAGACAACCACCGAAATCATATTACATGTACAATTTGGAATCTTCACACGGTTTCTCTTACAACTGGAAAAACTGTGATCCGTAGCGCTTAATAGATTTATCAGCCTTTCTGTGGTCTTTTATGTGGTATTCTTTTATCATATGCACTAACTCATTTTTACTCCCGCATCTTCTATGGTAAACGATTATGTATCTTGGTCATGGAAATATTGACGCAGAACGGTCATCACAACTCTCGTGGATAATTCAAGTTTTAGTTGTGTTATGATAGTTGTAGGTCCCCATTTGCTGTTTTGTTTCTTTGCATTGGTTATTTACGTATGAAACGGCATGTTGGCCCAAAATTTCTCGGCGGTTGGATCTTTCACGCTTATTCCTTTTTTACCTTTTCTCTCTTGAAACATATCCATCATTAAGAACTGTGTCTTGTTCCATTGTTGAGCCATCAATGACGTCTTTTAATATGAGTTGAGACGTCATTACGGCGATTCCATAAAATGGACGTCGATCAGAGAAGCCAAGAATTGGACGTCGATTTGAGAACGTAATAATAAAAAGACGTAGATTAGAGTAATATAAAATTGGCCGTCGATTTGGAATATTATTTTATTATGACGTCAGATTTGGACGTCGATTTGAGGAACGGACGTCGATTAGAGACCGGACGTCGATCTGAGTCTTACTTAAACAAAACATTATAAATATCACGATAAGTTATTAAGGTTTCTAATAAAAGCTGCCACCTGTCTATATAATTTAACATTGCAATAAGATTAGATGACTGCTTACTTCTGTTTACTTGTATACTTCGTATAAAAACTAGGAATCAATTTTCTCTAATATTAATCAGTTGAGGAAACTTACATATAAAAAGATAGTGAAATTCGTCTCCTATATTTTCTTTACATAAATTACATTTTCTGTCCTCCGAAGGAATATTATGCTAACGCCCAGTTTCAATGGAAATTTTAAGCTAGATGTTCTTAATTTTGTCATCCAGATTTATGCGTTTTCCGTAATCTTTATTAAATAATTTTCAAAACTAAAAGTTCTTTAAAACTTGAATACAATACACCACGGAAGATAATTGAACATCTTGGTGCCATTTTGAATATATTGGTCTTGTAAAACCTGTTTTATCAGATCGTTATAGTCAGAACTATCTTGATTGACAAATACATATCCTAATCCTGTATCATTAAACAATGATTCAATAAAATTCAACCATTTGAATTTTTAGGACTGACTGCTATTTTGCTTTAAACTAAGTAATAATCTATACATATTACTACTTAATTTTTCACCATGCAATATTTTTCTCCAAAATGATACCATTCTTATTTTAACTTTTATTTCTAATGGAAATCTGCCTAATTCTCCATAGACGATATAATTAGGTGTTGTAGACCTTACTTTTAAAATTCGTTTACAAAAACCTAAGTGAATTTGTTCTAAAATTTTCAAGTTTTCGAACCCCCAAATCTCACAACCATATAATAAAATAGGCTCTACCATGGCATTAAACAGTTTGAGCTGTAAGTCTAATGGAATGACTTGGTTTCTTATATTTCTATACAAGCTGTATAATGCTTTTTGTGCTTGGTTAATATTTTTTTTCTTTGCTTCTAAAAAATGTCCATTACATTTAAATATTAGATCAAGATATGAGTAGGTATCGACTATTTCCATGTTTTGTCCTGTAATTTAATTTCAAATTTCCATCGCACATTGCGTTTGCTAAATATCATACTTTTGTTTTGTAACATTTACTTCCAGTTTCCATAAGCTGCATCAGCCAAGATGACAGTATCATCAGCGTACAGTATGACAAACAGTTTCATAATTATGTTTAACTCAGTTTGACATTTTCTTTGACTATCTCCAGGAACACCCACCTAATTCAGTAAAGAACTGTTCTATGTCATTTAGAAAAATGGAAAAGAGGAAGGGGAACAAATTTTCACCCTGTCTAACACCAGTAAGACAAGGAAAATATTCTGACTGGTCGTTGTTATATTGAACGCTTGATTTTATATTATTATACATATTGAAAATAACAGTAACAAATTTTCCCTTTATCCCACTGTTCTGTAGTTTGTTTCCACAAGCCACTCCTCCATACAGTGTCGAAAATATTTTTGACCAAAAGACTGATAAAGTAATATTAAGGCATGTAATACGAACACATTTTCAGTTGTAGAGTGACCTTTTCGAAATCCTACTTGATTATATTAAGGAAATTTCGTTTGCAAAAAAGTTAACCTAGAATTAATCATTGATGTACGAAAGTTTTCCTAGACAGCTTATGAACGTTATTGCTCTGAAGTTATTAGGATCCATTTTATCTCCTTTGTTCTTAAAACTGGTCTTATTATACATGAACCAATAGTGCTCTGGTATTATTCCAGTGTCTAAGACAATGTTGAATATTTTACAGTATATCTGAACCAGTGACATTTGGAGTGGTACACATATGTTTTCTTTGGTTCAGTACCGAAATATGGTCTTTTATAATATATTTATATGTATAAATCAGATTTGAACGGTTGAAGTCTTCTATTATCAACTGTCATACCAGTAAGCCTAAAAACAATCAAAGGCTGGTAAATTACTAAGTTTGACTTAACAGATGAACGGTCGTCACGGCATTCAGGCGTATCCTTGCTTATGTTAGTATCAATCAATGTGCGTTAATCGTAAGTATTTATGATATGGAAATAATCAAATAATAACTAACGATTGATGTAAATTTCATGGGATACTTTAAACTTGCATTTGAGATGTATCATCTTGCTTCTAAATTAAAATGCATTCCTGTATTCTTCAATAAGGCGATATACCAACGACTCAATAAATACAAAACACGACCTACGACCTACACGCTCTGGAACTGTTTTGTGTAGAGATGTACCGTGTAGGTGATGTGCAAACCAGCCGCAAAGTCACTTCCAAATTGACGAGACCTTGGATCTTTATTGAACCCATTGCGTGATGAATTTTGCGATATTTTTCTTTTACTTTAATGCTAATGATTTGATATATGGTCAGAGTTTGTAGGTGTAAGATGTTTCAAGATATGCCGAGCAATCACTGCCTGTTTGACGATAAACCTGTATTAAGAGACCACTCAGGAAAAGTCAAAAGTGGTCTCTTAATACAGGTGGTTTTGATAACAGGTTTTCCTTTTCAGTTACTATCATGGTTAGGAAGAAGTCATGGCTATGGTTTATGCACCAAAGCACGGAGAAAATCATAAAGCAGATCTCTATATAAGATTTGCCCGAAGCCGAATCCATTAACACGTAAACTTTATCAAATTTCTTCACCAGTTGTCTCTACAAATAAAATTTAAAATGGAAATGGGAATGCGTCAAAGGGACAACAACCCGACCAAAGAGCAGAAAACAGCCCAAGGCCACCAATGGGTCTTCAACACAGCAAGAGAATCCCGCACCCGGAGGCGGTCCTCAGCTGGCGCCTAAACAATGATGTATACTAGTTCCTCTAATGGAAGTCACACTAAACTCCAAAACTTATAAATAAACCAAAATTTAAAAGAAACATACAAGACTTGGAGCAAACGCAACAATTTGGCGGGTTTAAACATGTTTGTGAGATCTCAACCCTCCCTTATACCTCTAGCCAATGTGGAATAAACAAACACACAGCAATACGCACAGTAAAATTCAGTTCAAAAGAAGTCCGAGTCCGATGTTAGAATAGGTAACAGAAGAAATTAAGCAAAATGACAATAATAAACATGAATAAACAAAGTACTACTAGCAGTTACTGACCAGCTCCAGACCTCAATTAAACTGATTGAAAGATTATGTCTTCATCATATGAAAATCAAGCACAATCCCTCCCGTTAGGGGTTTAGTATCATACCATCATAAAATGTACGAGAAGAACATAACCCGTATCATGCCAACAACTGGCTTTTGAATAATTGTGTTTATTTCCGATGCAAAGACCCTATGAGTGAATCAATATTAATTCCAAAATGCCATCTTTAATGACCTGACAACAGTATCATAACTATATCCCTTCTGAATAAGTCTGTTTAAAGGTTTGGTTAGCTTTTGAGGTAAATGACGACATTTTTCTTTCCTATGTATATAATATTACCATAAAAATTGGATGTGCAATACCTGAACGTATAAGATGTCTGTACGTTGATTTATATTTACGAATGATGTCCTTGTACCGATGATAAAATTTAGTAAATGTTTTGACAAATTTGTGATATCGAAAATCCTGGTGTTATAATATTTCAGTAATGCAGAGATTTCATTCGTTAAAATCAAATGCGTTGTTACCATAGGATGGTGCCAAGGAACGTCACCAGCTAAAATTGATTATTTACAATAGGAAATGAAAAATCATCTCTTTTATCGTAAATTAAAGTATTAAGCTTTCCGTTAAAAATATAGATATCAAGATCCAGGAAAGAGCAGTGTTCATTGTTAGTATTAGCTTTTTAAAGGCAGTTCAGCAGGATAATGCACGCCGCAAAAAACCTACTCGAAACGAATTCGCTTACTCACTCCACAGAAATACTCTCCAGCATCTATATTTACAAAAGACAACAAAGATTTAATAAGACCTGGAGAAGATGACACATCAATTTTAAACGATTTCAAAACAGCAAATAAAAATCTAGAGGAACTTAATCCAGCTACTGATTTTCTTTCATTCATTCAAATTGTAAAAGAAAACAAATCTCCATTAAACAATATTTCTCTTCTTTTTTTAAAGAAAGTATAAAGATTATAGATAATGTTGGCATACATCTGTTTCTAGGGTCATTAAAATGAAATGCATATTTTAATACTTGTTTTATCTGTCTTAATTATTCATACATGAATTATAGTATTGATCTCAAAGAGAGATGTGCAAATCATTGTCTATCTTGAATATACAGTTTCATTTTCGACATTGAAAAAAGTATCGGAAAGATAAAACATTGATCTGTTAAAGGGATTAATCTTCCCAGGCAACTTTATTTAAAAAAAACTTATAATGAATTGGGTACACCATTTTGCATTCATACGTGTGTTCTTTAACTGTTTGTGCTTAATGCATATAAACAAAACCATGATATATCACCTCTTTTCATATTCTATTATTTGTTTCTTTGAGGTTTTCTCTATTTCTAACATTAATGACATTAATAACAATGTCGTAAATGAAAATGTATATTCAAAACGGGTATCATTCGGTTTATCGAGAGAAATGATCGTGAAAGAATACCTAACAGTGGTCAAGCATTGCGATCGGATCGTGAAAGATCTAGTATCGAATCGTGAATGTAAATAATTGAAATTTTACTTCAAAATTTGTGAAAAATCTGTTGTATTTTCAAAACACGGAACAAAAATCCGAAAAAAAATGATGTCTGTCAAAATGATTCAACTTTCTCAATAATACTGTGCAATAAGATAAATAAAATATGCAGCACTTTAGGAGAAAACACAAAAGGCGCAACACAAGTCTATGGGATTTATTAAAAAAAGAACATGTTTTGTACCTATAATGACTACATTTCAATATATAATGATATATTTGAAACTGAATCTTTGGTGTGACCGATAATACAATAAAATAAAAGTTTTTTTCTCCTTGAAACCGTTCATTTTGTTTTTAAAAACACTGAATTTTGTTGATTTTTCATAAAAATTGATCGTGAAAGATTGGGCAACGCATTATCTCGATCGTGAAAGACAAAGCGTGACCAGACAGACGCATGACGTTTGTGTTTGTTTTACCTGTAACATTAAAGAACATTTGCGCTTTTAACTTTGATACACCTGAACAAAATTGACAAGACATTTGCGCTTTTTACCTATAATAGTTGTATACCTATAATCTTTAGAAAATTAACCAAAGTCACAGAAAGATGTTCACATATTCTTTGAAAGTTCATCCGAACAATCGAGAAATTCAGAAAAAAATAATCGAGTAAACCAGACATATTATAAATTATATAGTATACGTTTCTGGGGGCGCATTAGATTTGCGCGCATTAAGGGATTAATTTCTGTTTACGTTTGCGCGCAGCCTTTGCTTACATTTGCGAATATTTCAGAGTAAATAGCATTCTGTTTCTTTGAGACATATGACGTGGCTCTGCAATTATACATCCCGTTATTGAGCTATTGTAAAACATTTTTGCATTCTTGTCTTTCATTTTTGCTAATGTGCTTCGGCTATATGCCTTTTTATGTTTCTTTGATACATATATGACGTGGCTCTGTACTTATACATCCCGTCATTGTGTTATTGTACTATGGTAAATTTGTGTATTCTTGTCTTTAATTTTTGCTAATAAGCTTGGTCTATATGCCATTTTGTGCTTCTTTGTAACATATTTGTTTATTTTTAAGTGATTAAGATTATAACACAATGTTGACTGCTGTACCCCTATTTTTGACATTTTTACCTATTATGTCTGTTTGTTTTGTTCACACATCGTTGTCAATATAATGGAATTTGATGTGACTATCATACGAGAGATTTAGCTAGCTTTAAAACCAGGTTTAATCCACCATTTTCTACATTAGAACATGTCTGTACCAAGTCAGGAATATGCCAGTTGTAATCCATTCGTTTGATGTGTTTGAGCTTTTGATTTTGCCATTTGATTAGGGACTTTCCTTTTTGAATTTTCCTCGGAGTTCAGTATTTTTGTGATTTTATTTTTCATTATATCACCGAATAGCAATTTAATGAATAATTGAATTCAGTTTGTAAAATTACACCAAGACACACACATGGAGTTTCGTTTGTCAGAAACAAATCGGGGTTGTGTGATTTGTGTACGATGGAATTACTTTCCGTATAGACAGAACACTTAAGTCAGGGGATATTTCATAGAGATGCATCGTAAATAATTGCAAAGATATTTCTTCGGATTCCCATTTTCCTTCAAGTCTTTGGGCATCTAGCAGAATCCAAGCGTACTACGTATATTTTTGAGCATGTTACGGCGTGTGAAATTAGTACTTTTAATCGCAAATGTAATGGTAATGCGCGCAAGTGTAATGGACCGGTTTCTCGGTAAACGATAGAGAGAACAAAACTTTTATGAATGGAACAATTAAATTTTGACCGAACCTCTTCAATTAGCTTCCTTATTAGTAGATTAAAATTAGAAATTATGTTCCTCTTGTGGTTATTATGTTGCATGGATAGTCCGAGGAACTGTACCATCAAAGTTTATCTAAGATTGTTTCAATTTGTGAAGATCGACATTTTATTTTTAAACCACCTGCTGTACCTGATGAGTTTTAGAAAGAGGTTGTTATAAGGATTTTACTCCCATCAACTCTCTCGTAATGTTGTCTTTTTCATCTGACACAAACATGATGGGTAAAGGTTGATGCTTTTAGCTGTATGAATATTTTGTGGGTTTTTTTATATTAAATGATTTTTATGTTATGTTGAGAAATCAAAATGTCCTATGGAAAAGTGCAAATGTCCTGTCAAAAGCGCAAACGTCTCGCGCCGGACCAAACATTATAATCAGAAAACAATATTTCTTTTACCAATTGATATACCTGCAACTAGTTTAAGCATATAATTATTTTAATAAGAATGGACATCAATGCTTTCATTTTGTTTCATTTTTTTAATTCAACACTTTTCCTTCATATAAAAGGACCTTCAGGAACGTAATTTAAAAAAAAAAAAAAGTATATATATATGTATCTGTAATGCTTAATGCATCCGCCCTGGCAAATATATGCATGTGTACGTAATTATTTTGTTTTTTTTTGTGTGCAAGGGATGTTACCTTCAGTAATACGGAGTATCGTTCATGCGTTCATCGTATGACAAAATTGCTAATTATTGTTTATTTCGTGGCTGCGCTGACATAAACTAAAAAGGTACCAAAATAACGTTATTTATACTCGATAGTTCGATCAGTCTGTTCACAATAGCTATACGTCATTGTACCAACTTAGTGGGGAAATTACCAATCAACATACCTCGCGATCGATTGTGCATGATGCCCAGCTTGAACTGTAATTTAGCAAATTAGGTTCTATTCTCAATCTAATATTTGTATAAGAAATCAAAACTTATGAAGGACGGAAAATAGGACTGATATTGCTATAAGACACTCAGTCGCTTTGGTATTATAAGATAATCAGGTCCAATGGCATTGAATGATTATAGTCCTATTCACCAACTAAAGAGAACCGGAATGAGACATGCAAATCCAATTTGCTAGACCAATTAAAAGTATAAATTACCATATAATTAACTAATGATCACGATCTTCAAAAGCGGTACACGATCTTTCACGATTCAAAACATTAGTTTTTGTAAATATTTCCATTTTTGCAAATTTCTGATTATACTAACACAAAATAACTGTAAGAACCATTTGAATCATTAAAATGGAATGACGTTTTCAAAGAAAAGTTGTTTAGTCATTCGGATTATGAAAAAAATCTTTTAATGTCATTGAAATGACGAGGAACAATCTGCCTTTTGTAGGTTTGTAAGAACGGTTTACTTTTAAACTTTGATTTTCTCAGATACTGATCATTATGTTGAACCATTTTGACAAACAGTTTTATTTTTTGTAAATTTGTCCGTATCATTCATTATATTATATTATTAATTGACCTTGCATATGTCTTCTCGATAAGATTGGATTCGGGATCCTATACCAGAGCTTTCACGATTCAATCGTAAAGCTGTGGTCAAACCTTACCGGATAGCACGAACGGACGCCTAACGGATGGAAATAAAAGTTGTCCGTTGACAAAATTGTTATCCGTTTGGAGTCCGTTGATGTACTGACCAAATAAAACGAACGCGTAACGAATGCCTAACGGACACACAACGGATATGCAACGTACGAGAAACGGAAACGTACCGGACAGAACGGATGTCCGACGTACATCAAACGGACGAGTACCGCATAAAACGGACACCTAACGGAAGCGTACCGGATAAAACGGATTAACAAGATATACGGAAAAATTAAAGGCGACAATGATAATACATGTAAATCGCATAAATATTCAAACAGTTTCTGTGTAAACTGGTTTTGGTTTGTTCTTCAAAATGCCGCCAAAGGGTAGTGTCTGGACTGAATAAGAGCTGCTTGATAGTGCCCTTACCTTAAGATCGATTATGAATAATAAGAATTCATGACACTCAAGAAATCTGACATACCAATAATTGGCATTTCTGACGCGAAATTTTCAATTGGCATTTATCCGTTTCAGATCCGTTCATCATCCGTTTTATCCGTTATACGTCCGGTAGAAGTCCGTTTCACATTCGTTCAACATCCGTTTTATCCGTTAAACGTCCGGTAGAAGTCCGTTGGTGAATTTGTCTACCAGACCTCCAACGGATGTATAACGGACAAGTAACGGATACAAAACGGAAACGAAACGGACGAGTACCGTACAAAACGGACGATGACCAGACGTTCAACGGACACTTCATCCGTTGGACGTCCGTTCAAAGTTTTGACATGCTCAAAATTTCCCAACGGACAGAACGGACGTCGACGGATAAAACGTACGCTAACCGGACATGAAACGGATATGGACGGACGTCAAACGGATAAGAACGGACGTCTAACAGACATAAACGGATTGAAAAAAGTTATCCGTTCGGCATCCGTTCGAGCTATCCGTTAAGGTGTGACCGAGGCTTAATACTTGACGACCGTTAGGTATTCTTTCACGATCTTTTTCTCGATAAACCGAATGACACCCGTGTTCAATGTAGATAATGATTTGCACATATCTTCTTCAGGTCTTCTTAAAGCTTTGTTGTGATTTGTAAATATAGATGCTGGGTAGTATTTCTGTGGAGTGAGTACACGAGTTTTGTGTCAATGGGTACCATTGTGTGTGCATGTCTTTTTGGAGGAGGGGGTCTATGTGAGCAGTGTTTACTGTAATTCTAGTTGATCATATAAATTCATTTAAAGCATGAAGACGAGCTAAAATGGGATTGACGTACCATACGCTTATAGAGTAGCTCTTTATTAAAATCTAAAACATCATGTTTTAGTTTTGTATCTTTACATGTCTTTATATTTTCTGCATTAGAAAGGTTTGAGTTTAAGACACTGGTTTGTGCTGATTGTTTTGGAATAGTTCTCTGGATAAAAATCCTGCTCAGAATTGGTTGGAGGATAGTAAAGAGGTTGACCTAATCTCGAATTATGAAACAGTGGTAAAGCTTTATTATGTTGATCATACATTTGTGAGGCATACTCAGAGAACTTATCTCTATTTTTGTCCTTTGAAGTTTTGTGGTAGGTCCTACCATCGCCCCACCAGTTACCAAAGTTATTATTATCAAAAAGACTCTGGTTTTATGGTAGTAACTCATATATTTATCATCTTGATATGCATACCATAGTATGGATCACGACATCCATTAGGGACGTTGTGGTAAGCCCAACCATCGCCCCACTGATCAGGTTATGGTTCATTAAAGTTCGTAAACGGAACATTGTTACATTTTGAATCATTGGTATTGCATGTAGCAGTATATGGATAACTCTGAGGTTGTGGAATCGAGTAGTATACGCCTTTGTGTTGGGATGAATTGTTTGATCTACTATAGCTAGTTAGAGACTGATCTTGCTGATGATTGTTTCTGTCTAATAACTGCAATCTACTAAGTTCTTGGTCGACTTTATTCAGAAAATATTTTGTGACTCTTTCGTGTATTCCTTAAATAAGCTGCTCATCACATGGCAAATGCATATAGTTGTCTGTTGTCTTGACATCTTTGTGGGTTTGATTCTTTACAGGACTTTCTAGTTTTTGATTCAATCTTTGATGGATTGTTCTTGTTCTAGATTTTTACTTTCGACTTAGGATAACTTATAAAAATTATTGTTTTTATTTTTATTTTGAGTTGTTTTTCTTTTTCTTTAATGTTTCTCTGGTTGTTTGAATTCTTTGGATGATATCCCTATAACCTGCTAATTTTTACTTGTTTCATGGAAATTGTTTTAAAATGGTAATAAAACAAAGGTCAGTATAATTATATTTGCATTCATTCGTTTTCGTTTTGAGAAAACAGAAACGAATAATAAAATCAAAATTGCTTTTGTTTTCATATTTGATACCATAAAATAAAAATAAAAACAAAACAAACGACATTTGAGCTCAATTCATCTTTCAAGTTTTTGTCATTTAGAAGTGGACAATTTTTGAATTGTTGTTTCTAAATCATTGAAATTGAAATAAAACAAATCAACGTAGTTCGTTATCGTTCTATCAAATGTGATGTAAACAAATAAACCTTCTGACTTATGAACGAGCACGAGGTGATAATGAAACAAAGACTGTCAAATTAACATATTTGTACCTATAATAAGGAATACAATTATTAAATTCTAGTATGAAATAGATGAACCATTTAAAGTACTAAACAAAATATACTTAAAAGGAGATGGTAATATATATATATATATATACAAGTCTAAATTGAAAACAACGTTCAAACCTATGATTGCGTTGGAAAAAACAGCAATTTTATACGTGTGCATGCAAAACAAATTTCTTGATAGAGGGTCTAAATACAGCACAAACAACATTTTCCAAAAGACCAAAAAGTGAAAAGTATATTTTAACAAAACGCATTTGACTAACAGGTCGAACAACAGATGTTCTTAAACCCTGTTGACTGCCATTGGCGATTGCCAAATAAACGGATCACAAGATGTTACAAAATGGATCTTTAAAATTATTAATTTAATACCAAACAGAAAACAATAAACTTGCGGAAAAAGATGGTATACCACAAACAAAAGGTGCAAAAATTAGTACACCATATCCAGATTTCGACAATTAATGTCTTCAGTGATTTTAGGGATCGAAACGGTATTTGGAAGGCCATATAATTTACCTCAATTTAGGATAGACTCTTGAATTTTGAAGAGTCGAAATATTAGAAATAGGATGAACGGATCATATAAACCCGAAGAAAAATATAATACAAGCCCAAACGAAAAATATAAACAAGTCTAAATTGAAAACAACGTTCAAACATATGATTGCATTGGATAAAACTGCAATTTTATACGTGTGCATGCAAAACAAATTTCTTGATAGAGGGTCTAAATACAGCACAAGCAACATTTTCCAAAAGACCAAAAAATGAAAAGTATATTTTAACAAAACGCATTTGACTAACAGGTCGAACAACAGATGTTCTTAAACCCTGCTGACTGCCATTGGCGATTGCCAAATAAACGGATCACAAGATGTTACAAAATGGATCTTTTAAAATTATTAATTTAATACCAAACAGAAAACAATAAACTTGCGGAAAAGATGGTATACCGCAAACAAAAGGTGCAAAATTAGTACACCATATCTAGATTTGGACAATTGATGTCTCTTCAGTGATGTTAGGGATCGAAACGGTATTTGGAAGGCCATATAATTTATCTCAATTTAGGATAGACTCTTGAATTTTGAAGAGTCGAAATATTAGAAATAGGATGAATGGATCATATAAACCCGAAGGAAAATATAATACAAGCCCAAACGAAAAATATAAACAAGTCTAAATTGAAAACAACGTTCAAATCTATGATTGCGTTGGAAAAAACTGCATTTTTATACGTGTGCATGCAAAACAAATTTCTTGATAGAGGGTCTAAATACAGCACAAACAACATTTTCCAAAAGACCAAAAAGTGAAAAATATATTTTAACAAAACGCATTTGACTAACAGGTCGAACAACAGATGTTCTTAAACCCTGCTGACTGCCATTGGCGATTGCCAAATAAACGGATCACAAGATGTTACAAAATGGATCTTTTAAAATTATTAATTTAATACCAAACAGAAAACAATAAACTTGCGGAAAAGATGGTATACCGCAAACAAAAGGTGCAAAATTACTACACCATATCCAGATTTCGACAATTAATGTCTCTTCAGAGATGTTAAGGATCGAAACGGTATTTGGAAGGCCATATAATTTACCCCAATTTAGGATAGACTCTTGAATTTTGAAGAGTCGAAGTATTAGAAATAGGATGAACGGATCATATAAACCCGAAGGAAAATATAATACAAGCCCAAACGAAAAAATATAAACAAGTCTAAATTGAAAACAACATTCAAACCTATGATTGCGTTTGAAAAAAACGCATTTTTATACGTGTGCATGCAAAACAAATTTCTTGATACAGGGTCTAAATATAGCACAAACAACATTTTCCAAAAGACCAAAAAGTGCAAACGTATATTTTAACAAAACGCATTTGGCTAACAGGTCGAACAACAGATGTTCTTAAACCCTGCTGACTGCCATTGGCGATTGCCAAATAAACGGATCACAAGATGTTACAAAATGGATCTTTTAAAATTA
>CM029604.1:37891121-38103372 GCA_017311375.1 Mytilus coruscus | reverse complement strand
TCTAACAAAACATTCCTATGAGCCAAAATCTTTTCAGTCCAAAACGTAAATAATGAAATTCTATGTAAATACCCATATGTAAATTCCAGCATTTTCTCAATAATTCTGAACTCTAGAGTTTGTATTATCCTAAAATCAATACATATCAGATAATATTGCAGTTGGACTTAAAACGCAATTCCTGGGATTTTGAAACTGTGTTTAAGTCAACAACTTACAGAAAAATTAACAATTTCATTGTATAGAATATATAACCTAACAATATAAAAATTAGAAGATGTGGAATGATTGCCGATGAGACAACTATACACCAAAGTTCAAATGAAATATATGTAAGCAATTAAAGGCAACCATACGGCCTTCAACAACGAGAAACCCCATACCGAATAGTCGGCTAAAAAAAGGCCCCGACATGAAAAATATGAAACAAATTTTGAGGAAACTGACGGCCCAATTTATACATGTTACAACAAAACAATTTTCGAAAACAAATATGACAGACACGAACCTACGACAACCACTGAACTAACGGCTCCTGACTTGGGACAGGCACATAAAGAATGTGACGGGGTGAAACATGTTTGTTAGTGCTCAACCCTCCTCTAAGTACAGATCTGACAGTACTCGCAGTTACTGACAGCTAGTTCTAAAACAACTAATTTAAAAAATCATGTATCTAGACTAAAATATCAATCAGTACACGCCCAACATCAAATGGATTTAGTGTAAAGACGTCATTAACAGTCAGAGAAAAACATGACCTTGTGCAATGCCAAAATATAAGTATCGACAGATTTTAGTACCGCGAAAGAAGTACATATCTGTAATATCTAGTATGGTTTTAATGTACTGACAACAAAATCAATATATTTATACCAATAAAAACAATATTCAAAGATCTAATTAAAGTGTTGAATATGTAACCTTTTAGAACAAGTGTATACAAAAGATTAATATGTTTACCCGGATCGTATTTTTTGTCTGTTTGTGGAAATTGTGTTAGTTTATACTTTTTGTCTGAAAAATGGAAAGTTTGTAGAATAAGAGCAACATGAGACTGGAACTACTCAAAACGATCAAGAAAAAGCCAAAGTTTTTCGCAAACAAATTTATTATGTGAATGGGATAAGAAATGAAAATAAATTTTATTGAAATGTTTAGATAAATCACATTTCATCTTTGGAAACTCGCTTAAATAATTTTTTGTTATGCATTTATGCATGGCTTTGGATCAGAAGCATATCAAAAACATACAATATTATAATGTGTTCAGCCGGTTTTTGGTTTTGTTTTTTAATGTTTTAAGTATACTCGTCGATTCATCATTTCCTAAAATGGGATTGCAGTATTATCTATTTTACCTCTAAGGATCATCTGGCGGCAAAAACAATTCTAAGAAGTAAGCAGAAATTAAAAGTTGAAAAACAACAAAAATGAATTTGATTTTTGGTTATTATTTGGTTGGTGTCCAATGGCAAATATTTTATTCAATATTTGTCTTGTGTAATGTTTTGTTACTGGTGTTTGTCTTTTCGTTGTTTTTCTTTGCTTTTATTGGAATTATGATTTTGGATTGTACACTAGGTAAATAGGCAGGGGTTCAAATTAGCGGTGGTCCGAGGTCCGCGACCTTCCACTTTTGCAATCGGACTTTCGTTTTGGTTACTAGCTACGCCCGACGGACCTTCGATTTGAAAAAAAAAACTTTGTCGACCTTTTTAACCATCAGTATGGTCATTCAAAGCCATATTACTATTGACATCGTATACCCCTCCACGGATTTTTCTAGCATTCCACAGGGTCCGGTATTCGAATTCGGACCCATTCCCAATGGCAAATTATACCCTACATTTTTCCCAATTTTGGGACCAAAATTTCCAAACGATCTCAAATTTTGTTTCATCTTTATTATTCATGACAGCGATGTTCATTTTGTTCAACCGCTAGCTTTATACCGAAAATCGCCAACAAGTAATGTGTAAATCCGAGTTAAATCGTATCTGACTGACAAATACAACGTTGAAAAACAATGGATGCCATAAACCGGAAATGAGGTCAATTACAATACCGGCTCAGATTCCGGGAGCGAATTAGGGTAATTCCGGGTTTGCCGATCAAATACAATAAAAAAATAAATAATAATTCCAGGCAGGTGACAAAATACATTTATGATGATGTAATATAAACACTAGAGTTGAAAACCAAAAGAAATATGGAAAAGAAAGAAAAAGCAGGAAATATTTTATACAGAAACTCAAAATTATTTTTAGTTCACAAATTTTTATGTCAAAATCCAATAAAATGTGACAGTAATTTTCTTTATCATTAATAACTGTTGATATTAAATGTGTTTTCATAGTGTAAACGTATTACTACAATTCAAGAGGTAATTTCTTCTCAATTTTGAAGGTCTAGTAAAATCTGGAAGTTTCTTACTTTATTTTCACAAAGGAACTAATATAATAGTGCATCTAGACATGATACACTTAAACAGCTTTGAATTTGAACTGTTACTTTAATTGTATACTGGGTATGAATTGAACAATATAAAAAGAGGTACATATCTAGCCCTTTATATTATAGTAAAACCAAACATTGTAGCGCCTTGAGTTAGCAGTTCTCTTCCAAATCTCACCACTTCTCCCTATCAGTTTCAAAAGAAAAGTCATTTCTCCTATGATTCTGAAGTAGTGTGAAGCCTGAGATAATTGTATAATTAGTAATTAATTATCAATCGTTGAGACAACACACCCACCCACAGTGACACCCTCCCCAATATAAAAAACAAAGGTTATTTGAATTCATAATATACAAGACAATTACATTTATTATTAAACATATTATACAACAGTGGCATTGACAATGAAACAAGCGCACCTAACACCAAAAACACATTAATTTTATATCTTACTGAGTTATGAAATATTTCAAGTAAAAGTAGGACCTGGAATTTAGCTTGTGGACCTTTCAGTTTGAGTGTCAAAGGTCCTGGACCTTCCAGTACCAAATGTTAATTTAAACCCTGATAGGTAATTTTTTTTTAACACTTTTTGGCGAACAAAAAAATGTATCAATTGCTAGGCAAATTCTGCTAAATTGGTTGACCAGAATGAAGTAGATTGTTATAGATTGCATTGACAGACGCCTTTTTCGATTCGCTGATTTCACCTTGCAACAACAGATATCAGGTAAGGTTGAAATAGAGCCAAAGAAGAACAATAATTCACAAGAGTGACAAAATAAAAACAAAAAAGGATTAAATCATCACTGAAAATTAGAATCAAATTGAGGTGAATCGGAAACGGGGAGATATATGATTGTGGTGATGATCATATCTTAAGTATCTGAAACTATTTAATCAGATATTTGTATTCTTAAAAGATGCGATTGAAACCACAGTCGTAAATGTAGCAGATGTTTTCAAGCCAATTTGACTTGTCCGTGGAATAGCATAATATAGTCTATAAATCTATCTTTTGGAGGTTTGTATTTTATCATATTTAAAATGTATGAAACGGGGGAGATACTGGAAGTCTCAGCTTCTCACCCCAACCACAAAAGGAAAAATCGCCACACTGCGAAATCAAAGAGCTAGTCTGTGTAGAATGGCTGACCTTACAGATTACTATAAACAACAGAGTAACAAGGCCGCCGCCACTTTATGAAGATGAATATGGTATTCAGAATTTAGAGTATGGTTAATCCTGATTGGTCGTTGTGTATAGCTGTTTTTTTTTTATTATAACTGACAACTACTTGCACTCTGTATTTCGCCATAGGCAAATAATATATTTTCCGCTAAAGGAACTAAGCAATTTGCTATGCAGCTGTGACGAGACACGTATTGTTAAGTGCAGATTTGATAGACAAGAGAGATAAGAAAAAACACGTTAAGAAAAGCCACGGGAACCTTTAGTTTTTAACTAAAAACTGTCCTTATAATTTTTTCTACCAGGGTTTCGTTCTAAAATTAACTTTCTATAGTCTGTATCTCAAAAAAAAAAAAGTATTGTCGCCTACGGAAAAATCAATTGTACTTTGCGATCTCTATGCAATTAAAGAGTTGTTCTCTCTTGTCACTGTCGTTTCCTTAATAGATATAAGAAGATGTGGTATGAATATTTACTTAACTTATGTATCTTATTATTTGATTAAAGACGGATCGATTAAGTATAAAGCATTTGTACAAATAATTTTAGATTCATTAATCTTACCTTATAAATACAGGTATTTCATTGTACGGCAACCATGAAAGTAAATGTACAACTGATCAAATGACTCTATGTTAAACAGTTCACTATATTTACAAAAATAGTTAAAAATGGCGGTTTATTTAAATGTGTTGTATTGAATTGAATTATAAGGTCATCTAAATACCTTATTCGATAATGGTTTGACAAATGATTTTAAGTTAGATCGAGTGACTGGCATATTCTCATCAATATTTTGCCTAAACTTTGCAAGAGTACTAGTAAAGGAGAATTCCATCATACAGAACATAAACTTTAAAAAATTGAAAACAACACGTTTAATAATTTCATGCGTCCGAAGCGCTTTTCTGGATTTACCTTCATCAGGAACGCTCAATGCCAAACATTTGAAATCCCAGGGATGTATAAGTACCGAAACAGTTGAAGAGCTATATGACAAAAATACCTAAAAAATAGCCAAATTCATCTAAGGTCAACTTTGCCTGAGGGAGTTGAAACCTTAGTTTCTTTATAATTTAAAATTTATAAACGGACAATTTTAGAAAAGTTTGTTATAAATCATGTCAGTACCGAAGTACTGACTACTGAGCTGATGATACCCTCGGGGACTGAAAGTCCACCAGCAGAGGTATCGACCCAGTGATGTAAAAATTATTAATTTTCCATCTCAATCAAGGGCGGATCCAGCCATTTATAAAAGAGGGGGATGGGTTCCAACTATATGTTCCCATTCAAATGCATTGATCGTAAAAAAGGGGGGTTCCAACCCCGGAACCCCCCCCTGGATCCGCCACGGTCAATTAAATTGATAGCTAACTTTTCCAAGAATGTACTATGTATATAATTCTTTATTTCGCTCTTTCAACTTTTTCGATTCAAACGTCACTGATGAGTCTTTTTTGTAGAGGAATCGCCCGTCTGGCTTACAGAATTTAATCCTGGTATCTATAATGAGTAAAAATCTATCCCTTACAGACTGTTATGAAGTTTCAATACATATATCAAATTGCGTTGTCAAAAGAATAAATCAGCTTATTTTCATAACCTATATAAGTCAACTCAATAGTTTGTTTTTCATTTTTAATTATCAGTTTTGCATTTTGTAAATTAAAACCAGACAACATCCCCACAGTACTGTGTTAAATGATCTGCAGCAGCTATTGTGTGAATAAATGTAAGATTTCGGTTTCAGTGCCTACCATTCTATACCTGAAATAACTAGTTAAAATGCATCTTTGACAAAATTTGTGTGACGCCAGATAGGAAAATCATCATCCGAAGCATCAAGATCATAGCACTATTTACTGAAATTCAAAATTATTTATAGTCTTAAGTCAAACTTGTCTAAAGGGGTTATTACCTTGAATACAAAATGTACGAACTTTAAATCTAAAAAGGATTAGAGAACTTAAGATTTTTAACGGAGGAATCATAATTATCAATCCAGACGTATAAAAGTGTTTAACACTTCACAAATAGTTAATACAGCCTGAGCATCAGCTTGGTCTCAAAATGTTATAAAATATAAATTGTTGAACATTTACTTTATGCAGATATAAAACGGAGCATGCAAAGTTTCCTTCACATATATATCGAGGACACCGTCGCATAATGAGAACTTGGGATGTTTTAGTCGTTGTTGAATAGTGTCACCACTATATATTTTAGTATAAGTCGTTGCAATGAAGTTATTTTGGGAATTATTATCAATCGGCATTTGAGTTTGCTTACATTACACAGCATAGTTGTTTTGTTTTTCAGTTGATAAACAAACACAAAATACTTTAGTGTCATTTTTCTTGTCCTGATACCGTTGTATTGCCTTCGAAATGTTTAGAACGAATATCAATAATTATTTTATAACGTATCTGACTTTTTGTTTAGTTCATTTCCTATGTTTGTTAGTTATTGTTTTTTTTTTTTTTTTTCCGTTTTAATTTTGAACTTTACCGTTCAAAACAATATTCTTTTTAACAATTTTGCCGAATCAATTTTATTTTGAACATTTTTTTAAGGTACACACATACTAGCAAGATCAGCAAGCTGTTAAGATGTATTGATTCTATTTATTTCTGAATATTCCTCGTAACCGTTAGAAATAAAAGAAATCAACAAGACTCTCCTTTTATTGTCGTCCGAAGGTTCTTTTATAGACATACCTGTTTAGGAGTTAATATTTATTATTTTGACTATTAATTTTAAACCTAAAGATCAACAAATAAGATGTTTAGGCCAAGCATTCATCTTTCAACCCGGGAAAGAAACACAAATTATATAATAGCATGAACTGTTCTTTCGTTCTCTCTGTATGTTTTAATTTTAGTAACGTTGCCATATTGGTTGATTCACGAGATCATTTGATATGATTTTCGATGCAATTCCGCAAGAGCATGACAGAGAATGATGATTATCTGATAACAATCATCTATAGCTTCATCAGATGACTGTGCTTGAATGTGGTTCAGAGTTTGCATGCTCGGTTTTTTCACAATAAAAGTGAAAAATGGACGCAAAGTTACGAGAAAAATTGCACGTGCCTTTCACGAACTAGTTAAGGCTTGAGCGTTCTTCCTTGTGTTTCGTGTCCTTTCTTGTATAGTCTTTTGAACGAATATTTAAGAAAATCTCGACTTAGAAAAAAAATCAAGCAAGTCGGGTAAAACAGAAACCGTTTGAATTAGTCATCATATATCCTTAATTTCATATTTGATTAAAAAAGAAATCTTGTATATATAAATAACGAGCGGTGGTATGATGTTTTCAAAATGCCCAAATGACATGTAAGTAAACAATGATAGGTTACCTTTCGGTCTTCAGAAATAAGAAAACCCACTACATTACAGTAGCTCTTCGACATGACACAATGTGAAACAATTCATACGAGAAAACAAACAGCCTGATTTATGACAAGCGATAAACAAAAACAAATATAACAGAGCGCAACCAACAACAACTACTGAATTACAGGATTTTCACTTTGGAAAGACACATAAAGAATGTGACAGGTTTAAACATGTTTGTTAGCGTTTAACTCACCAGATCGGCATGAAGCAAAAAAGCATGAATGACAAGAAAATATTAAGGACTGAATATTTGGATAACCACTAAAAAAAAACGGTATGCTCGAAAGGGGTAGAAATTTGCATTGCAACAAACCACATACGGACCATCCACAGAGTTGTTACAAGCGTTCCGTAATGTGCAGACACCGTACAGGAGAATTCGGATTTAACGTTCCCTTTCCCATCGAAACGCTCAAACTCAAAAATATGAAAACCAAGGACGATAAATACATGTACATATCAGGAGGTATACAACAAAAAAAAAGACCAAAATTAATAGCCAAATATATATTTGAGCGAGACGGAGCCTAATCAATTATAAATTAATTTATTAATAAATCTATTGGTGGTGTACTAATTGATATTTAATTATTAGCTATAATTTGACTTTGAATTGTAAGTTCTTCTAGCTTGGTTTCAGTTGTCTTTTGGTTATTTGATATGTGCGTAGTATTGGTCTGTCAAGTCAGTCAAGTCCTTTCCAACCGTTAACAGTTTGTTCCTTTATGTTGAGTTGTTACACTGCTGTCCCATATTAGGAATAAGTGCTCACAGACGTGTTACTCCACTTTAACAAAAACACACATTATGTATGTGCCTACCTAGGCCGAGAGCCTGTCATCCAGTTGTCGTTAATATGTTTTAGGTGCACAGTTTACCCTGATATTTATGGAGAAATTGTTTGGCCAGTTAAAGCTATCATGTTCGTTCAGTATTATATAATAAGGTATCCCGGAACTCAAAGGATACAGTGAATTTCAGGAATTAAATTACCTTTAGTCTAAAATGTCAACGAATTTTTTAACAAAAACAAATATCGACGATACCAATTTTAACATGCCAGAAGGAGATCGCTTTTGGTTTGTGTTTTGTAGTCAAACTTTGTGAATATATTGTTTTCTTGCATTGCATAGGCTTTGGCTATACTATTTGTCTTTTTCGTTTTATCAGCTCATCAGTATTTGAATAACTTTTTGATTTTCAAATATGTTGTCCTCGAGCAACACTGAAAAGACATTAATGTGGTTAAATCATCCACGGGAACAACTGGATGAAGGACATTTGTTATTTCAAATGACTGTAATTCATTTCTATATATGTAGAAATCAACATAGTGCGACTGACACACACCATAAACCATTTTTTTTTCATTTGTAAAGTTCTTCATTAGCATTCAAAATGCTAAAAGTAATTGTTTTTCTTTAGTTTCGAATTCTCTAATTGCGTACATATTCAGACGTTTTTCCTTTCCCCGTAACTCTCCGACCCTCATTCCAAAATTTAAAAAAAATGCCACATTTACTCGATATCCATGGAAGAAAATTTAATCCTGGAGGAATTTTTTTTTCTTCATTCGAGCTTCACTGATGAGTCTTTTGTACAGGAAACGCGCGTCTGGCTTACACAGTTTGAATTCTGGTATCTATGAATAGTTTATTCAATACAACGCATGTCGCCTCTTTTTATCAAATATTATATGTTTTTTATACATTCGCAATTTTAACTTAATTTCTTCTTTTCATTGCTGTATAACCAATGACTTAGTATTAAAATAAGAAGATGTGGTATAATTTCCAATGAGACAACTCTCCACCAGAGACAAATGACTCTGAAGTTAATAACTATATAGGTCACCGTACGGACTTGAACAATGAGCAAAACCCATACCGCATAATTAGCTATAAAAGGCCCGACATAACATATGTAAAACAATTCACACGAGAAAACTAACGTCCTGATTTATGTACAAAATAATGGACGAAAAAGAAATATGATATATAGCAACAAACGACAACCACTGAATTACAGGCTCCTGACATGGGACAGGCTCATACAGAATGTGGCGGGGTTAAACTAGTTTGAAGGCATTTTCTATTTTGCTATAGTCTAATGGTCTAGAAGTTAGACAAACGCCGCCGCCAGAAACAGCACGCATCAGCCCGATTTTTCTACTTCGTCGAGGCTATACAAAATGGTTGATACATAGTATAGACGAAATTGATTCCAGGAGACTTAGAAATTATTTCAGTATGTGGCAGTGGTCAGTTTTCCTCCTGTTTAAACTAATTATTTCGCGAGCAAACTAATAACTTTTGGTAACATAAAACAGATATTCCCAATTTCCAATTTAAAGTACAACAGTCAATATTTTTATGTACGACTGCTTTCAAGCTATCGACATATCAGTATATTGTCTGATGCCGTTGTTTGATACGGCATTACTTAGTTTTGCTTTATTATGCATTTTTGTTTTGTCATCTCTTGTTCCGATATTATTATACCATATTTTATAACATAAGGTCTATTGATTTTGTTTAACGTTTAAAATTATTTTGAACAGGGAAATTATTACCAAAAGAGCCAGTGTTAGCTTTTGCTATCACTTGGTGTCCGTCGTCGTCGTCTGTCGTTCTTTGGGTATTAAAGTGAGAACAACTTCCAATCTACAGCAAGACCGATAACTAAAACACTATAATGTTTGTTTCAATTTATTGATAAACTTCAAGTAGGAAAATGTAGTTTATGCTATTACAATTATTTTAATTCATATTTACTGTTACAATATATCAATTATGATCGTATTAAATCATCTGTTTTTCATAAAATTGAGAATGGAAATGGGAATGTGTCAAAGGGACAACATCCCGACCAAAGAGCAGAAAACAGCCCAAGGCCACCAATGGGTCTTCAACACAGCGAGAAAATCCCGCACCCGGAGGCGGGCTTCAGCTGGCCCCTGAACAAAAGTGTGTACTAGTTCAATGAAAATGGACGTCACACTAAACTCCAAAACATATAAATGAACTAAAATTAAAAAAAAAAAACATACAAGAATAACAAAGGCCAGAGGCTCCTGACTTGGGACAGGCGCAAAAATGCGGCAGGGTTAAACATATTTTAAGTACATTTGACAGACAAAAAGTGAATATCGAACAACCTGCAAGCAACCGGTTGCATTTCTAATAAAGAATATCGGACCGCCTGCTAAATTCACATTCATATCGTGCGCGCTTTAGCTCTTAAGTCAAGACATTGCATAACAAAGGTGCATACTTGCATTATACTATAAAGATTTAAATTCTTGATAAATTATTACAAAATACTACTGTGGCCGTTATTATTTCGGTACTTTTGCAATACTTTTAATGTAATGAACTCAGACTACTAAAAAAAGAAAATACCTGCCTACCTACCCACTGTCTCTACCTTTGGGTACGGTTTGGGCAAACAAAAATATTTTTAAGTGTGGCCTTAACATTTATATGATTCTTCATGGGTGACATGAGGGAAAACATATTAATGATCTGCGTCAGATAGAAATCGACATTATGCAAGTGCACGTATACATGCAATGTATAAGACTTTGATTGATTTTGGAACCTTAAAATACGAAATAAAAGATGAATTTTGGTCTGTTTTGTAGTTCTTATGACTACTCAGTTTTTAAACAGTTACAGACTTTGGCAAGAGATTTTTTCAACCCGAAATGGGTTAACAGATGTATTGATATTCATTTGCATAAGGTCGATTTCTATCCGACGTAGCTCACTTATTTAAAACATTTTACATGATAACATCTTCTACAGTCACTAAATCATAACTGAAAAATGTGTCAGTTTACAGAATATAGGAATGCTTTTCTTTTTTTATTCGCAACAATCAAAATATTTCTTTCCTTACTAAAATGAATCGAACATGGTTTGGATAGGCCTTCATTTTCAGATAACAGTTCTCGTTGTTGTTTTCCGTCGGTAGACATTATTATTACATTGTTTGACTCACGTCCTACTACATAAACATTACCATCATTATCTACAGAGATGCCTCCGGGTGTCCGCAAAACGCGTTTATTTTCGAATGTCCATATTATTTTGCCTTGTAGATCATTACATGTGATGGTGTTTTTTTCTGGATTTGAATGATAAAGTGTGTCGCCAAATGTTGTAACGTAGCAGTAAGCCGTCATCCTGCCTCCGACTATATCGCTTACGGTCTCGTAATTTGGATTGATCATTCGAATTCCTTGATGCCGCCCAGATTAAATTAACTCGGATCCATTATATGCTATCCCATATATATATCCCGATACAGAAATACTTTTCTTGACTTTTTGGGTTTGCATGTCAATAATGTAAATACATTGGGAACCAGAACCACCAGATGATACAGCCAAAGTATTGTTTTCTGTAATATATGCTACATCAAAGAGTGATGTAGGTAATTTTACTTCAAAATTCAGTGATTCATTTGGGTTCAGCACGATAACAGTACCGGTGCCAGAGAGACTCCTGGAAAATACCATCCTTTCATCACGTAGCAGATATGTACCTACAGTGTTTTTGTCTTCTTTGGTGTTAATGGTCTGCGGTAACTTCAGATTGATATTTTCAAACAATCTTGATGGTATATTTGTCATCATCATTTGAGCTTGCTTTTGCTTGTTCGTGGTAAGCTCAATATCCGATGGTATACTTTCAACCATGATCTTTCCAAAATTTGAGATATCGGAAATGAGATTTTGAATTGCGGTATGGATATTAAATGACAGAACCATCTGCTTAAAGTTATCGTTACCGCATATTGACTTGAGGTATTTATTTTGCCAGTGACCTCCTTTTCAATTCGTTTCATTGACAAAAAAGTCTGAAGATCCGACGCATGCTGTTTGATATCGGATATGTATCCCTGTAATATCGCAATCTCTCGTTGTTTTCCTCTAAAGAATTTAACAGCTGACGGATTTTCTGACTCTCCTTTTCTTCCGATGCATATAGCTCCTTTATTATATCTGCTTGTATTTTGTCGATATGATTATTGATCGCTGTTCGGGTCTCTTGGATTTCCTCCTCAATCTGCTTTCGAGTCTCAGATAATGTCTCCATGTTGTTTTGTCGGTCTTTTCTGATTTTCTCAATATTTGCAGTTACTTCTGCCAATGTCTGCTCAATTTCGTAGAATGCATTTGATGTTTTGGCGTTATGAATGACGTCATCCAGTTTTACGATTTCGTCGCATTTGTTGTGACTTTGTACAATGCAGTTGCTACAACAAGGGCATGCATGCATCTTGCAGTAAATGATGTATTTTTCATTGTGTTTGTCACAGAACTGAGAAATCTTTACAACATCACTTGGTAATTTATGATATTCGGAAATTGATATGACAGTATGATTCCGAGATCCTTTAGATAAACTGTGGTGTTCCTTGTAGCCTTCACAAAGTCCTTCATCCCATTCAGCACACCAGATTGCCGAAAGTTTGGAAATATGGCGGAGATCACAAACACCATAATTTAAAGATGAAGTTGCCATAACACAATAGAGAATGCTCACCCTAAAAATTAAATATTATTACAAGAGCGAAAAGTCGTCATTTCATTGTATCATAAGAAATCATCGCTTTAAATTCCTAGCGTTATTCTTATATTCATATTCCACATCTAGTGTAGCTTTATATTGTAGTGATAGCTAGTATGAAAGATTGTTGCCTTTAGTTGAATTTCTAGGAATTAAATGTTATGTTTTAATAAACAACCCTTGAAAGACATGAAAATTGGCACATTTGATTAAAGTTCACCTTAAAAGTATCATATCGTTTTATGTATAACTATTATTTCACATCAGCTGTAGTGCACATGATGATAGGCTTTCACTCCAATATCCTAGAGATTCATTTTGTTGTCTTTAAATCAATAGCTCTGAGGAAATCCTACTTTCGGAATGTATCGAAAATCTGACTAAAACATTCCTATGAGCCAAAACATTGTGTCAAAAACATGAAAACATGGAAAAATGCCATGCTGTAATATTTGAATTCATTGCATTCAATCTTCTGCTTTTTTCAACAATTCTGAAATCTTAGACAGTGGTGTTGTATGCAATCAATAGCTTTTAGATAATGTTACTGTCAGATTGCATCGAATTTCTGTCGCACCTATTCCGAAGGACCGAGAAATGGTGGAATAAACTTGGTAATCAACATACTGTAGCATTGGAATACCCACATGTGTTCCTTCTCTTGAATAACAATACTGAAAGGGTAGGACTTTTTGTTGTCAATAGCTGTTAAAAAAATATTGCATTCGTATGGTTCGAAATTTCTGGTAAAAGTATTTCTATAAACTGAAAATTGGGTCTGAATATTGATTAGACGACGGGTGCCACATGTGATGCAGGCTCCGCTTACCCTTCCGGAGCACCTGAGAGCACCCTCGGTTTTTTAGTGGGGTTCATGTTAGTTAGTTTTTACTTTTCTATGTTGTGTTTTGTATACTGTTGTTTGTCGTTTGGTCTTTTTCTTTTACTTACCATGACATTGTCAGTTTATTTTTGATTTATGAGTTTGAATGTCCCTTCGATATCTCTTTTTTAGAAAAAAGAAGAGATTAGAAAAGCAATTCATATGTTCATTTTGTTTGATGGATTGACCGGAATGAAGAGATAAGGGTGTAGGTTGCATCGACAAAGAGAATTAGGGAAATCCTTTTGAACCCTCTCGGTTGACTAAATAAGCATAGTCAAACATGCATGAAGGAAAAAAAAGGGGGGGGGGGGAGTCAAAGGGAAATCTTCCCCAATAATCTATAAGAGATACAAAAAACAAAGATAAAGGATTACAACACTGCAAACCGGTGTCATATCAATGTGCACATGAGATGTATGCAGTAAAATAATCTGGAGTTGTTCTCTCTTTGTCACTTTCGTTTTCTGTGGTAGAAAATGAGTATAATTATACGTACCTTACATATCTTATTAATCGATTTAAAATTGATTGAGTACAAAAACATTTACACAAATTCATGGATTTACCTAATAATAACGAGTATTTCATTGTTTTTGGTAAAAGGGCGACCTGGAAAGTAAAGTACACAACTGATCACGTGACTTTATATGATAAAAGATAAATATGATATACAAAACACAGTTAAAATGCGCGGTTAATATTAAATGTGTTTTTCCGAACATTTTATTTTTTAAATACGTGTGAACATCGGTATAAACAATGTTAACTGTTGTATAGATTTAATGAATAAAATTATAATGTTGTGAAAACACCTCATCCAATTGATTTTACAACTGAATTAAATCAGAGATATATATAAGACATTGTATTATATGTCTGATTAAATAAAATGAAAAACAACAGTGCCGACTGTAAAGTTCTACTAGTGTTCGCGAAGACAATTTTGAGACAAATCTCTGAAATACTAACCTTAACTTTCAGTTTGTTTTACTAAGTCAATGTGACAATTTATTAAACATGTTTTTGAAGGTCATTAGACAGGGGAGGGGCGACAGCCTGAGGCGCTGTGTGCAAAAAATTTAAGGTCACGTGGTATGATTTTAGCGTCCCTCGGCAATTTTGAATCTGGTAAAAGATCGATTTGTTCATGTTTTTATATCAAATATACTCTCTTGCACTCGCAGAAAATATAGAAAGTTTTGAAATAAAAAGATTAATCAATGATAGAAGATCACTTTATATGAAATATTTTTTTTATTTTTTTTACCTTTTAAAGTAAATTTTATCAATAAAGAAATGCACTGTAATGGCGGGAAATTTTACTCGATCTCTGCAAAATCACCAGGCACAGATTTTTGTTAATTTTACAAATGTCAGCATGTGAAAATCATTCAAATTTATGTCAATTAAAGAACACTATTCGAACATTCTAAATCTTCTTAAGTCTCCTTAAGTCTCCAGCCGTTGCTTCGTAATAAGTCGCTAAAATATGACGGTAAGTAAAATATCCAAAATATTTGTCAAATCCGAGTACATATGTTATTTTAGGCATATAAACTCTTATTTATTTTAATTAGTTTTTTTCATAATTGAATCGTGCATTATTTGTGTATTGGATTGTTTAATTGCCTTCTCTCTAGTGTAATCACTGTTTTGTTTACTGACAAATGACGAAATAATGCAATATTTAAAATTTAGTATTTTACAAAACTTTGTCCCGATTAAAAACTTAAAACCGACTCAATAAATTAAAATATGAGAATTCAGTGATTATCGATGTCGAAATTAGCCCTAAGTAATAAACAGTCAGTTTGGGTATAAATATGTTTATTCCCAAGAAATAACTAACACATTTGTTTATTATGTATGTACAAAGTATATGTATATTGTATAATCAGCCCTTCTGTGTATTATTTGGTTTTTTAATTGATTCAACACATTTCGCTTGTCCAGGTGTCAATAACGGTGATGTCCACACCACAAGTAGTTTGATATAAATGACACAATACTACCGCAACCGATTGATAATATAAGACAAATCTACGTGCCGTGTGCAGAGTGTCGTCTCTCCTCTAGTCATTAGATACGATTTAGACAAAACATTTAAGTATGATTCCTTTGGATCCAAAACAGCAATAAAAGGGGAATATTGAATAATTCGCTACTAGCAGCTACTTTGGTTCAATCTTGATGAAATAAGATAAAAAAAAAAAAAAAAACATCACTGATATATTATAGTGTCTTGCAAGCCAACAATTCGACAACGTATATGTTCCTTAAGATTACAACCTTTAATTTGACCTGATTTGGAGCAAAGAAAAAGTCAAACTTAACAGGTAAAATAATGGAGCCTGGTGTTTATATCTGGTCAAATAAACATCAGTAGTCTTCGTAGGCAATCTCGCTGATTAATTAGATACAGTCTAGTGCTTAAATACGCTCAAAATGCTGATAGTTTATTACGATTTCAGGCATTATTCCTATGGATTTTTTGGAATTCTTGTAAATATTTTCGCTGGGTCAATTTGGTGGTAATAATGATGGAAGTCATATGTCCCTTTGAGGTTAAATAAAAATATAGATTTTTATTTCAAAAATATGTTAAGAATAGATTACCTTTATCATGTTTATCTGTTGCACAAACTTTAAGGTGAACTTTAATTCCTAACTAATCCAAACTGTTATGATATTGTAACTATCATATTTATTTAGTTGGCCTAACTTGTTTTGTGTGGCCTAAGAATGTTTACATTGTTTTATATTGTGTACAAAATAATACACATTGTGTTACAACTATGCAGTTTAGAAATCACTGGAACAATCATTGATACTCATGGAATGATTAGAACTTTCTATTTCACTTACATAACGTTTCCAGAATGATCATAACAAAAGATGCGTAATTTAAATTTCTAGCGTTGTCTAGAAGTTTCCATTTTAGTATATATACTAGTATAGAGATTTAGAGATGGACTTAGATATACTTGGACATCGATAGACATCAACATTCTCAGCAGTTGGATTGACACTATTATTTACAAACTACAACATACTAGATTGTGACCTGTTGGATATAATATTCTGTGGATTCCGAGAAGATTTCCGGATAAAGAAAAGATAAAAGATTGGACATATATTTTGACAGTTAAGTTGACATTTCTTTTTATGTAATACTTCTTGTAAACTTGTGTATAATAAATCTTGTTTCATTTTATTATTGATTTGTGTCTTTTGTTGGCTACAATTAAAAGTCAATTTTTCTGTTCATAACAGAAATTGGGGGCTCGTGTTCGGGATAACGTAAATATCTCATTGAAAATTTGTCAGTATATTTTATTAGAGCTAGCCAACAAAATTCTACAAAATGGCATTTGATGCCGGTAAATTTTTGAAAACGCCAGACCTGGAGAGGTTTGATAATTTAAAGAAAGAGGAATTAGTGTTGCTTGCTAAACATCTGAAATTAGACTTTAGAGTATCTATCAGAAAACAAATAATAAAAATTTGGTAATAGACAAATTATTTGACGCAGAAATTTTAGGTGAAGAGGCTCTTGATCTTAAGGTCGAAAATGTTGACGCTATCAAATTAAAACAGCTTGAATTAGAACATCAACTCAAAATAAAACAATTGGAAAAGAAGAAAGACAAGCAGAACTTCAAATGAAGGAACGGTTAGAGATGGAGAAGATGAAAGAAAAGAAAAGAAGATGACTTTAAATTAAAACAGGCAGAACTTGAAATGAGAGAAAGGTTAGCGATTGAGAAAATGAAAATTGAAATGGCCAAAGAAGAAAGCAACACTAAATTCCAATCAAAATCAGAACATTTTAATTTTGATGCAGCAAAAATATACGTTTGGTTCCCAAATTTTGTGAAAAACAGTTGATAAATTTTTCCACAGTTTGAGAAAATTGCTCAAAATTTGAAATGGCCGAAGCCTTTTGGACTACAATGCTGCAAAGTGTTTTTGAGGGCAAGGCCGCTGAAATTTACTCAGCACTTTCATCAGAAAATAGTTCTGAATATGACAAGGTTAAAAAGGAGGTTTTGAAAGCTTATGAGCTAGTGCCAGAAGCATATAGACAGAAATTTAGGTCTTATAAAAAGTTTGATTCACAAACCTATGTTGAATTTGCTAGGGAAAAAGAAGATCTATTTGATAAATGGCTTACGTCAAAGAAAATAGATAAAAATTTTGATAACTTAAGACAATTGATGTTATTAGAAGAGTTCAAGCAGTGTGTTCATTTAGACTTAAAAACACATTTAGATGACAAAACTGTTGAGACATTACAAGATGCAGCTGTTATTTCCGATAATTATACCCTCTCACATAAGAGAAGTTTCAAAGGTCAAAATTTTAATACTTCGAGTGGAAATTACAAGAATCAAAGCACTGAGCGTACTGATAGCAAGCCTGTTGCAAAGAATAAGAGCATCAGTATGTCTAGTCCAAAATTTGATATTTTGAGAAGAAGTCACTGACTTGTGCTTATTGTAAGAAGAATGGTCACCTGATGGCTGATTGTTTCAGACTCCAGAAGAAAATGAAAGAGATAATAAGCCCAAGACCAGTGCTTGTACGACACCCGTGTTGCCAATACGTTGGAATGTCCTGCGAGTCAGGCTTTTAAGTCCAGTTTTGTGATTACATGGAGGATTATATACCCTTTATATCTGATGGGTTTGTTTCTATTGTTGATAATACTACTCCTCAGCCTATTAAGATTTTACGGGACACTGGAGCTTCTCAGTCTTTATTGTTAGAAGGTGTGTTGCCTTTGTCCGAGGAGACTTCTGTTGGTGCCTCCGTTTTGTTACAAGGTGTGGAGTTGTATAGACGTTCCCTCCATTGTATTTATCTGAAGTCAGATTTGATTACTGGACCAGTTGTTGTGGGTGTTCGTCCTAATCTTCCTGTTGAGGGTGTTTCATTATTGCTAGGAAATGATCTAGCTAGGAACAAAGTGGTTGCTGAACCAATTGTTACCAGTGAACCGGTGGTGGATGTTAAATCACCTGAAGATGATGCTGAACTATATCCAGCTTGTGTCGTTACTAGGGCGATGGCTAGAAAACAACAAAATGAGGATTTGCAAGAAGACCAGTTTGATTACATGGACCTTTCTGACACCTTTCTAGCCGACATTGAAGGTCCCGGTAGCTCAGAGAAGGCCGTCATAAGACCATCTAGTATTAGCAAGAATGTAATTATGCCATGGCCAGACGTAAACAGCCATTCATTAGACCGATGGAAATTTGCCGAAGAACAAAGTAAAGACCCTGAGGTTCTTCAGCTCAGCAAGAGGGCTCAACCACAGGAGGAAGCAGACAAAGTGGCCGAATGCTATTACCATCAAGACGGCGTTTTAATGAGAAAGTGGAGACCCCCTGATGCTACCCCAGAGGAGGAATGGAGAGTGGTATACCAAGTGGTGGTGCCTAAAGTCTATAGGCAAGACATTATTGGTCTTGCCCATGACACCCCCTTGGCTGGACACTTAGGTATAAGGAAGACTTGCCTTAAGATCTTACAGCATTTTTACTGGCCAAGACTAAGAAGTGATGTCGCAGAATACTGCAAATCATGCCATATATGCCAGGTTGTTGGTAAGCCAGAAAATACCACCAGCACCACTTCTGCCTATTCCAGCCTTTGAAGAACCTTTCAGCAGAGTACTAATTGATTGCGTTGGACCTTTACCGAAGACCAAGACCGGAAATGCGTATTTATTGACGATCATGTGTACATCCACTCGTTTTCCTGAGGCTATTCCGTTAAGGAATATCAAGACACCTACTATTGTCAAAACTCTGATCAATTTTTTCACGCTAGTAGGACTTCCAAAGTCTATACAGTCCGACCAGGGTTCAAATTTCATGTCAGGTTTATTTCAGCAAGTCGTGTGCCAGTTAGGGATTGCTCAGTATAGGTCAAGTGCTTATCATCCAGAATCTCAAGGTGCCTTAGAACGTTTTCATCAAACATTGAAGAACATGATTAGAAATTTTTGTCTTCAATTTGACAGGGACTGGGATGATGGTGTTCACTCTTTACTTTTTGCGGTCCGAGAGGCTCTTCAAGAATCCCTTGGTTTTAGTCCCTTTGAGTTGGTATTTGGTCACACTGTGAGGGGACCTTTAAAATTGATTAAGGAAAAATAGCTTACTGAACACACTGACTTGAATCTTCTAGACTATGTATCTAGATTAAAAGAAAAATTGTATACTGCTTGTCAAATTGCTCAGAACAATTTAAAAACTGTTCAGAATAAGATGAAAATATGGTATGATAAAGATGCCAGGGACAGATTTTTTTAGCCTGGTGATAAGGAACTTGTATTTTTGCCAGTCCCTGGACATCCATTGCAAGCTAAATATTGTGGTCCTTATACCGTAGAGAGTAAAATCAATGATTTGAATTATATTGTAAAAACACCAGGTCGGCGTAAACAAAATAGAGTGTGTCACATTAATATGTTAAAACCATATTTTGAGCGTACTAATGAAGGTGAGAGTAAACCAGTTGCCACTTTAGCCATGGTTAAATTGGAGAACAATCATGACAAGCCAGATGTAATTGAACCACCTTTTAGTTCTAAAACTATGGAAGAGACAGTTAGATTGAAAAATTCAGAAATTTTGTCAAATTTAGATTCAAAACTTGCACATCTGTCTTTTCATCGTAGAGAAAAATTAAAAGCTTTGGTATTTTCTTTTAAAAATCTTTTTCCAGATGTGCCATACAAAACCACTGCTGTTTGTCATGATGTCGATGTAGGTGATGCTTCTCCAATTAAGCAACATCCTTATCGGCTCAATCCACTCAAACTTGAATTTATAAGACAAGAAATTAAATATATGCTTGACAATGATATTATTGAGCCGAGTAACAGTGAATGGAGCTCTCCTTGTCTGCTTGTGCCCAAACCAGATAAACTTTTTGTTTCGTAACTGATTTCAAAAAAGTAAATTCTGTTTCAAAATCTGATTCCTATCCGATTCCAAGGATAGACGATTGCATCGATAATATTGGAAAAGCAAAATTTGTGAGCAAATTTGATTTATTGGAAGGTTACTGGCAAGTCCCATTGACACAGAGAGCTCGAGAAATATCAGCTTTTGTCACACCGGATGGCTTATTTCAATATACTGTAATGCCGTTTGGCATGAAAAGTGCTCCAGCTACATTTCAAAGAATGATCAATAATGTTATAAAAGATTTAGACTGTTGTTATGCTTATATTGATGATCTTATTGTATGTAGTGATAGCTGGGAAGAACATTTAACACATTTATATGATACTTTTGATAGATTGTCACAATCAAATTTGACTGTTAATATTGGTAAAGTGAATTTTGCCAGGCACTGTTGATTATTTAGGGCATACAGTTGGCCTAGGTCAAGTGAAACCTATTATGGCTAAAGTGGATGCAATTACTAAATTTCCTCCTCCTACAAATAAAAACAACTTATGAAATATTTAGGCATGATTGGATTTTACAGGAAATTCTGTTCAAATTTTGCTACTGTTGTTCAACCATTGACTCATCTTTTACGGAAAGATTCTAAATCATCTGGAGTGAAAATTGTCAAAACGCTTTTGAAATAGCAAATCACTTTTAATTAATAGTCCAGTTCTGATCACTCCAGACTTTGAAAACAATTTAAACTTGCCGTTGATGCAAGCGATGTAGGAGTTGGAGCTGTTTTATATCAAGAGACAGATGATAATGTTAAAAACCTGTATCTTATTTTTCTAAGAAACTAGATAAACATCAGAAAAATATTCAACTATTGAAAAGAGTGTTTTGCAATGTTGTCTGCACTTCAACATTTTGATGTATATTTAAATCCCACTGTCCATCCTATTCTTGTTTATACTGATCATAATCCTCTCACCTTCATACATAAAATGAGAAACAAGAACCAGAGGTTGACTAGGTGGAGTTTATTGTTACAGGAATATGATGTTATTGTAAAACATATTAAAGGTAAAGATAATGTAATAGCAGATGCTTTATCTAGAACTTATTGAAACACTTTGTGTATACTATGTATTTTTGTACATATTATTCATGAAAAGTTTTTGTTACACTCAAAAACTTTTTTTAAGGGGGAGGTGTTATGATATTGTAACTATCATATTTATTTAGTTGGCCTAACTTGTTTTGTGTGGCCTAAGAATGTTTACATTATTTTATATTGTGTACAAAATAATACACATTGTGTTACAACTATGCAGTTTAGAAATCACTGGAACAATCATTGATACTATAGTATTTGCTACTAGAACTTATATAATAAGTAAGGTTACCTTGAGTTATCCAAGTAAATATATATGGCAGATGGCAGATACAACTTGAGGTTTAGACGTCTGTCTGCTTCAAGTACTGTAGTTATTCTGCGATATCAAGAAGTACTCACCGCCGGAAGTTGACAGGAACACAATAGAGAAATGTCCGGGTTCGGTGATAATGAGATCCGGACAATTACAACATTCTTCCCCCTTCTCTCTGAAAAGATTATCAGTATAATGTTAATTTATATAAAGAGTAGTTAATGGTAGTGCTTAATTCTGGAGTCCTCTCTGTCTGGATATGTTATCTTTAAACTGTGAAAGATGTTACTGTCATTTAATCATGTCAGAAACAGTCCTTTGAATATCATGGTATTTCCAATGATTCGCTTTAAACTTGAGGTGTTACTGTCATTTAACCATGTCAGTAATAACCCCTTAATGTCCTAATATTTCCAATGGTCCTTTAAGCAACGGAAGTCATTAAACAGAACAGCACAATATTTACAGTTACACATCGAATAGACATAATTCACATAACAGTTTTACAACACAGTACAATTGTTACAGTTCCACACGAATACACACACGCATATAGTTATTTACATTTAAAAATATATACAAATAAAGGTACACTATTCCAACTTGTATAGCTGCTGAGCATTTCTGGTAGTGATCTCAGCAATTTCTCTTCCTGAAGTATTAAACATTATAGACAATTTCTGTATTATAGCCTTAATCAATACCGGAGAATTGTCCTCATAATTTTTCGGTTGAATGTATGGTAAATCACTCTCCAGGATGATATTCGCTAGGCTCATCTCACAAACCTGTGATCTAAGCTGTGGATATTTGTCCTCCATTAACAGTAACGGTGAAATACCAAATTTGGTGTTTGGAAAGCACCGCTTTATATTTTCATATTCTCTTTTATCCTGAGAGAAACAATGCCAGTGGACCCCATGTTTCCTGTCAAGCAACTCGGTCATAATGTCCAAACATCTAGCAGTTATATTTTCACCTCTACAATGGATCACAACAGGCAAATTACTATCTCTGGCCAACTCCAACTGCACCCGTAGAACCTTTATTTGCTCCCTCAAATCCTTCTCCCCCTGACTTATATCCAATCCACATTCCCCTATTGCAATAAAATTACCTGGAATTCTTCTCTTTAATTCTTTCAAATGGTGACCCACCTGGTTCCCTGCTATTTTTGGATGGATCCCAATGGTATGCAATATTCTCTTGTCCTTGCTTAACAGATCACCATCTAGGCAAGCTCTCCATCGACTTGGAAAAACAAAATTAGATATTAATTTACGAATTTGAAATTTTTCATTACCTTGTTCTTCCCAAATATAGGATGGCAAGCCAGAGAATCTGGCTTGCAGGAAGAATTTGTCCCAATGAAAATGAGTGTCGATAACTGTGTGAATTGGATATGAACTGATTTTGCATAGAGACATTTTACAGCTGTATGACAGTAGATTTTCAGAATCTTCAGATGACTTTATCAGTAATGCCAAAATCTTCCAATGTAAAAGAGAATAGATGTAAGTTGGTGGAAAAACGGTATGAGCTGATGATGAGTGAAAATGGTTAATTTTGTTGAAATTTTGCAAAAACGGTAGGTCTGTTTGATGGAAAGATGCTTTGCTACACTGTTTTAGAGTTGACATATCTCTGGCGAATGTTACCAATTTATCCAATGTAGAAACCTTGAACTGACGACAAAGTTCTATGAGCAAACCATTCATCATCTCCACCCAGTCAACCAAAAACTCATCTTTATATCCGTGTGTTTGCTCTGAGTTATGGTAGTCATTGCAATGTATGGTTAGTGCACCCTGTTGGCCAAATTGAAGTTGACAGGTCCAACATGCCAACAGAGGTGCAGTATACCAGGGTACATGAGCACGGAGCACATGTCTTCTAACGTTAACAAACCTCCCGGTACATATACAACATGGTCTTGACCTTTTTCTATTGTTACTGCTACCTCTTATTCTTTGCTCTTTCATCGGACCCAGTTCCTCTTCTTCTGGCTCATAATCCAGCTCTTCCTCTTCCATTCTTTAAAAATACAATAAAGAAAAAACATATTAAACATATAACATATATACACTATATATACACAAACTACTTCACCATTAGTTCATTATAAAGTCTTTAAAGTGGGCAGGGGTCTTCCTGTCCCTCCCTCTGTTCCTATCGGGCAGTTTAACTTGTGCGTCTACATTATTAGTTACATTATAGATTATTGTCTGGTCCCCAAAATTATCATCAAGGCTCATTAGAGTTTCCCAATCCTGTAGTGTAAACTGTTCGGCTTTTTGGGAGCTCTCTCTATTAGCCAGAAAATCTGACTGCCCCCTTCCAGTATTGCTATCAACAGTCAGAGAGTCTGACTGTGCAAGGCTACTGACAATCATATTCCCTGAAGTTTGCTCATGGTTACTGAAAAGCCAATCTAGCCCTAAATTTTGGTGTTCTTCTTTGTCAATTAAATCCTCCAGCATTTTCATCTCCAAATTTTCCAGTATTCTTTTCTTGAGCCTTTGTGTCCAGACAGGTAAATCACGAATTTGACTAAGCTTGAGTCTATCATGGTGAATAACCTCGGAAGTCTTTTTGTTCCTAATTTTGTACAGGACAGGTGATTTAACCTCAGCTACCACAAAGGGCCCTTTCCAGGGTGCTTTCAGTTTTGGACATACCCCAATTTTCCTGGCAGAATCTATCTTAAAAACAATGTCTCCTACCTCATATACCTTACAATTGGAGTTCAGGTCATAATCTCTCTTTTGTCTCCACTGAGCCATTTTGATGTTTTCCCTTGCAAGGACATGTACCTCTGTCAGAGCCTCTCTAAGTGCCTTTATATATTTAGTTAGTTCTTTTTGTCTCCTTGTCCTGTTAGGTGCATTAAGGCCCAAAACCAGATCAATAGGTTGCATATTTTCTTTGCCAAAAACCATAAAATTTGGGGTGAATCCGGTTTGTCTGTTTTCTGTAGCTCTAATGGCACCGGTCAGTTGCTGTAGGTGGACATCCCAGCTATCTTGCCGTTTCTTAGTGAAACATCTTATCATCTGTGCAAGAGTACGATTATAACGTTCAACTTGACCGTTTGAAGCTGGATGATATGCTGTCGTTCTAGTTTTTGTTATCTCCAAGAGTTCACAGAGCTGTCGTATCACATTACCATCAATGTTCTTCCCCTGATCTGTATGGATCTCCAAGGGACAACCAAATCTTGATATCGTACTGTCCATGAAAGCTCTGGCAATTGTTTCTGCATGCTGGTTTGGTAATGCACAACACTCAATCCACTTGGTAAACTGATCAAGGATTACCAGTATGTATTTGTTACCCATTTTAGTTAGAGGTAGAGGGCCTAAAATGTCCATATGTATCCTTTCGAAAGGAACCCCAGAATGATATTGACCCAAATCTGCTCTAGCCTTCCTGCACGCCTTTTTCTGTCTATTGCAAACATGACAAGAGCTAACGTAGATTTTGCAATCTGTTGACATTTTATACCAGTACGCGGTCTTTCTCAGTTTTGACAGTGTTTTGTCCTGCCCTAGATGCCCAGAAGATCTTAGATCATGACAGCACCTGAGCAATTCATCTTTCAGACTGTCTGGGGTCACAAAAAGAATCCTAGAAGCAACAGGGTCTTCCCAGACATAAGACAGTATACTGTCCTGATATCTAAGTTGTGACTTACATTGCCAAAGATGTCTAACTCCTGGACTCTGCATCTGTAATTCCTGCTTAGAGGGATTATGATTAAGTGTTAACCATGCAATAATAGTACTCAGGTGTTTATCATGATTTTGCAATTGCCTCAAATCATCATGTGAATAACTGCTAGGCATTCCTATTATACTTATACTATTGTCTGATGTTACATTCCTTATCAACCTAATGGTTAATCCCACAATCCCGACTGGTGAAGTACAGCTGACAGATCTCGCTGTCAAAGGTACCACAAAGTCAACATCTTCTTCAAATGTCTGCCACTGGTTTCTTGCTCGAGTACAGTACTTACATCCTCCACAAGGAAGCAAATTAAGTGGTATCTCCGAGCTGTAATGCGAGCAAGGGTCTTGGTGATTAGGTATCCTGGAAAGCCCATCTGCATTTGAATGTTTCTTACCCGGTCGATGTTGAATGATCAGGTTATACTGTGATAACTCTTCAAGCCAACGAGCTAACTGTCCCTCTATGTTTTTGAAGTTCATGAGCCACTTTAAACTGTTATGGTCTGTGCGTATAGTGAATTGGTTACCAAGTAAGTAGTGACGATATTGTCTGGTAAAGGCTACTATTGCTAGAAGTTCCTTCCTTGTGGTGCAATATTTTCTCTGGGCTGGTGTCAATACCCTACTTGCATAGCTTACCGTAACACACCTACCATTTTGAATTTGACTCAACTCTGCTCCAATAGTATTTTCAGAGGCATCAGTATCCAAAATGAATGGAAAGTTGGGATCAGGATATCCCAATACAGGTGGTGTAGTTAAGGCCTTTTTAATGCCATTAAAGGCATCTTGATGCTCAGATTCCCATTTAAACTCTTTTCCCCCTGTAAGGACATGTAAAGGCGCAGCCAGAGCAGCGTAATGCGACACATGCTCCCTATGGTAATTAGCAAATCCTAAAAATTATTCTAGTTCTTTCTTACTTCTTGGTACTGGCCATTTCTGAACTGCATCGATGTTTTTAGGATCTACTGAGATTCCATCCTTGCTAACAATCTTACCCAAAAATTTTACCTCTTTTTGGAACAGATTACATTTTGATGGTTTCAACTTGAGATTTAGACGTCTGTCTGCTTCAAGTACTGTAGTTATTCTGCGATATCAAGAAGTACTCACCGCCGGAAGTTGACAGGAACACAATAGAGAAATGTCCGGGTTCGGTGATAATGAGATCCGGACAATTACAACAATACTCATGGAATGATTAGAACTTTCTATTTCACTTACATAACGTTTCCAGAATGATCATAACAAAAGATGCGTAATTTAAATTTCTAGCGTTGTCTAGAAGTTTCCATTTGAGTTTATATACTAGTATAGAGATTTAGAGATGGACTTAGATAGACTTGGACATCGATAGACATCAACATTCTCAGCAGTTGGATTGACACTTTTATTTACAAACTACTACATACTAGATTGTGACCTATCGGATATAATATTCTGTGGATTCCGAGAAGATTTCCGGATAAGGAAAAGATAAAAGATTGGACATATATTTTGACAGTTAAGTTGACATTTCTTTTTATGTAATACTTCTTGTAAACTTGTGTATAATAAATCTTGTTTCATTTTATTATTGATTTGTGTCTTTTGTTTGCTACAATTAAAAGTCGATTTTTCTGTTCATAACAGAAATAAACAATGATGAAGCTTTTACATATACTTCACACTAACGTCGCAAATTAGTCCGCGCGTTACTGAGTGTTGTTATATAATTTATGTTACAACCCGCATTGACAAGTGAAGAGTGACTTACATCATACAGAGTACGAACTTGAATGTTATTGTTAACCTACTCCTTTTTAATTGCAATATGTGCAATCAAAATGATTTAACAGAAAAACAAATGCTTCATTAATTTTAAAGTAGGAACAACGAGGGGTAACTCTTAAATTTCTAAATGCATTTTTGTGTTTATTCTTCATATACCGCCAATATCGAATTCAAAATGACATGTCTGGTATCAGTTATATTTAATGTTCTTTCAGTATGTAATAAAGTATAGTCAATTTCAGGAATAAATTTCTCTTTAGTCCAAATTCATTTATAAAATTTGACATACCATGTTGAAAACGTTTTTTTCTCGTTTGATATTCTTGCTGATAAAGTCAGTATAAAAAAAATGCCATTACTCTATATGACTTGTAACCCCAGAAACATGTATAGTACTCGAGATTGCTCGCCAAAATCACGCGTGCCCTCCCGTACCCAGTATATATCTATCTGGTTACACATTTTTCGGACGTCAATCTATTGTTCTAACTGTAGACTATTTTCTAGAACCCATGGTAACCGAAATTAATTTATTCTCTCACTTAATTTTTGACTTGTAAACTTTTCGCCTTTCAAAAACGTACAAAATATTCGGGGTTAGAACTTGCGAGCGTTAATTTTCATTAATAATCCATTTGTCTCCGGTCACTGCATGCTACAACTCTACCACTGGTATACAATTAATAATTATGTATACTCTCAAAGCGATTTATTAATTTATTTGGCACGGCCTGAGGGCACGGCACTTAAATATATATATGCACACACATTATTTAGCTGTCTCACTGATAATGAGCTTTTTAATTTCATTCATGAATAACCAGTATGTACACTGATTTTTGTTATTTGTTACAATGACTATATATTCAGTTAGTCAAATATTAGCAGGAAGATAGTCAACAGTATAAATGAGTACCCATTACGTATGGTGGCCGGTTAAGGCCATTTCGCGTTTTCGCGTTTTCGCCTTTCATATTCTATAGGGCGAAAACGCGAAAACGCGAAATCGAAGTCGAAAACGCGAAAACGCGAAGTCGAAAACGCGAAAACGCGAAGTCGAAAACGCGAAAACGCGAAGTCAAAACGCGAAATCGATTTCGCGTTTTCGACTCGCGTTTTCGCGTTTTCGACTTCGCGATTTCGCCCTTTGCGTTTTCGCGATAAGTCATTCAATTGATTGTCATATATATTTCATATCTGTGACGTATTTTAAATATTTTCATAAATTAGACAATTTCTTCACATTCTTTGTTGACAATTACTGAACAAATTTAAAAATAGATGCATTTGTTTAAAATGCCTTTGAACATACAATTTGCTGGAAGTTATAGTTTGGACATTTTAAAATAAATGAAATTAATCATTATTATCGCCATGGTTACTTAAAATACATAATCATTCATTTAATGCTCTTGTTGTGAATCTAAAATTTTTAATATTTAAATTAGCTTGTGTGAAAAAAGTTTAAAATTTAATACATTGTGGAGATAAGACTTTTGTCAAATAAAACTTGGGACGGTTTCGCGAAGCTATCTTAAGACCTGTTATAAGATACTAGAATATCTTATGACATGTCTTATGATCCTCTTAGGACTATCCAAGACCTCGCCTCAAAACTGTCGTAGGTTGATCTTAGCAAAGATATCCTAAACCTGTCGCATGTTCTTTTAATTTAAACAAAAAGTAACCTGGATTTATGGAAAATTCATGTAAATGTAGAATGTGTTCCATATATTACTAAACGCATTGATTAATATTTCAAATTTTCAAAGATGGAAATTTGTTCATCTACAGGAGACACCAAGGGACAAGGGATATACTGTTGAAGCGGTAGACAATAACAACAATCCTCCCCGTGTCAGAACCAGATTAACAAAACAAATAGAGAAACTGAATCTGGTCAATTAACAAATATATTTTAAAATGTCAAAAATATGATTTCAAGCAAATTGTATACGCAAAGGCATTTTATACAAATGCATCGGTTTTAAATTTGTTCAGTAATAATAATAATAATAATAATAATAATAATAATAATAATAATAATAATAATAATAATAATAATAATAATGATAATATCTTTATTTAAAGAGAGTAATTCATTTGGATTAACCAATTTTGAATAAGGCTCTCTAAATACAATATCAACTACATGACTAAAACATAATTAATCTACTAATATACACATGTAAACAATAGATGTATATAAACAAAATATAATTACAACAACAAAACCGCCTATAGTTTACATTGTGGCTTAACTTATAAATTTGACCTTTTAAAAGATAATGACTTGTTAGAGTATTTGAAACAAAGAATGTAAACGAATTGTCTAATTTATGAAAATATTTAAAGTAAACCACAGATATGAAATTTATATGACAATCATTTGAATGACATACTTTGTAGTCTGGTCTCCAATTATATTTAAAATGTTATGTTATAATAACATGTATATCGTAAAAACGCGAAAAGGCGAAAAGGCGAAATCGCGAAAAGGCGAAAAGGCGAAATCGCGAAAACGCGAAATCGCGAAAAGGCGAAATTGCGAAGTCGAAAACGCGAAAACGCGAAGTCGAAAACGCGAAAACGCGAAGTCGAAAACGCGAAATCGATTTCGCGTTTTCGCGTTTTCGCCCCTATAGAATATGAAGGCGAAAACGCGAAAACGCGAAATGGCCTTAACCGGCCACCATAATTACGTCATTGTGACTATCTACAGCATGGTCAATAGACTATGTTGAGTTTACACCACCATGACCACCACGTGGCGTAGTAAAAAGTTGATAATAAATGAACCAGACTTTAATATTAAATATGTGTCATCAACAGCAGATTGTCCAAATAACAAACGTAAAAACTGAATAATATACAACCTGTGATTTTTTCCAGATAAGATGTCAACGAAGAAAAACATTAGACAGGCACATTAATATGTGGCGGTTTTAATCTAGTTTTTTTTTTTTTTTTTTTAGATATCGTGCAGTCATCTCCCGCAATCTCTATCAGGGGACTAACAAAGTGGGGCGCATGATAGTCTAAATAGCTCGGGAAAGGCATTCTGTTGCTCAAAATAACGATATAGATTTAAAATAGATCAACCCAATGGCACAAGTACAAACAAAACAATAATAAATTAACAGTAAAAGGAGAAAAGTCACAGATCTGTTAGGAAAAAAGTCAAACGTTTATATTTGATACTTGAAGAAAACAATCACAATTATCATGACTATAATCTGGTCAATCGTATGAAATTGTCTGTAATTTTGCACATGCCAGTAGTGAAAAAATTCGCAATAAAATTGTTCGGAATCGCATGATAATTTAACGTTTATACATTGTATTTAATACCATGCAATCGGATAGTGTTTCGGAACATCTATTTACGAGAACCAGTTTGAAATAATGCATTTGAAAGTCATGCGGCTTTCAATGTTTTATATATATTGCAATTGAATAGTTATTATACTACTAGTATCAAATTGTGTGCATGAGTTTTGACTATATCCATGCATGTAGATGTCAAGGTCAAGTTTAAAACAAGAGACCAGACAGTTAAAATACAAACGCACTGAGGGTTCGGATTGGGTCCTTCATTACTGCATTCGCATTCTTTAATTCTTGTGCCATTTTTCTCTATGATCCTTTATAAATTTTGCCCATTTTTCTCTATTCTGTATATTTCAGCACCATTTTATTCTTTATTCTTTATTTTATTTGCTAATTTGTCTCTATTCTTTATTGTTTGGCCTATTTTCAGTTGTATCGGCCCATTATTATTAATTCTTTAAAACCCATCCAGACCGAACCTCCAACGACTCATGACACTGGCACCAATTTACTACATACTTTTTTGTCAGTCGTCTGCATACCGCCGGACAGAAAACCCTACATAACTGTCGGAAACTTTGGAAGAAACTGATATAACTATAACACATAATCTCAGGAAGAAACGAACATGTTAATCTTAAAAGAAAATTGTTTTGAAATTTAATTTAATTTATTTAATAACCCAAAAAAGTTTAAGAAAGAGAATAAAATAAAATACTGTAAACATTAATTTTATTGAAATTTTTACGAAATCTTAAGAAAAAAATAAATTTAAATATTAAATTAATTATATTTAGTATTTATTTGTTTTTTGGATTACTATACAGTGTTAATAATTGAATATAATTCATTTTTATTAATTTGGCCTTTGGGTTATTTTTTTTTCTTTTGTTGCTTGAGATTGCACTGCACTGTTCAAGGCAAGTTATCGTTCGTAGACGGAAAAAAACAGTGTCGCTTTTTATAACACTTCCGTTACACCCAAAACAGGTTCAGTACTGTAAAAACATTTACACAAGTAAGTGATAATACACTATTTTAGACACCATAGCTTGCCAGCTGTATTACAGTTGAAATATTAATGCATGAGTTAGAAGAACGAATGCTTGGTTTTCTTTCATAAGACATCACATAATTTTAAAGAAAAAATGTTTGATAAAATTTTGAGGTTACCACGGGAATCGGCAATTATGTTATCAATAAATGAGAAATGAAGTAAAAATAAGTAGAATTCTGCTTATTTTGACATTTTCATCTTTTGATAAAGATGTCTGACTCCTCTAATTGACAACAGACTACAGTATGCAAATGGTATGCACCCCTATAATTTCCAGTTTGACCATTTTAAAAACGAAGTATCCTATGTCTGACATTGCACATCTCAAACGGAATTGTAACTTATTTTATAATTACTTTGGGTATTTCTGGAAAAATTTTGCACCAACGAGTTCTCAAAAGGTATGAATTTGTATAAATGCTAACATTTTTACTGTCAATGAAGCATTCATGGCAAAATTGGGTCTCAAATTTCTGAGGAAAAATTATAATAGAAAAGTATATCTAACGGAAATGAATCTGATACTTTTCAGTATAATATAGATAAAATCGGAACATCGCGAAATATGGATTTTTGACGTCTGACTAAAAGACTATGAACTGCTCAATAAATTAACCACACAATTCTAATCGTAAATAAATACAAGTTTTATCATGTAGATACATTTTGTCATATAAAATGACCATAATAAGTGTAATTTATTTGATGTGAAGTGTTTAATAATGTTTTTGAATTTGGGAAGGTAACATTTTTATTACCATGTTTGCATTCTGTACCATTCTGTGATAAATTGAATGCGATTCTAACAAATTTATATTATGATGCACTGGCATCACTGTTAAACTAGTTTAAATGTCATTTTATTGATATTATCAGAAATTATTAGGATAATCGGCGTTTTTAACACATGTCTGTTCGTATCTTTATTACCCCACGATAAAATCGGCTACAATTAGGTAGTGTCAACCCAATATATATGTTCCTGAATAGACTTTCACATAATTATTTGGACCTGGTTCATTGTACATGTAAATATGTACTATAGTCTACAGTTTGAAAAAAATTTATATTTTGAGGACATTCTGTTGTTGATAAATCCAGGTATCGGGTCTGTTCGCTCCCAATACGTTTACAGTTCATACTTTTTTTATTCAAATTTTAAAATATCAGATGTTTTTTTAGATGTATATATACCATGTGTATACACATGATACATGATATATGAAAGTAGTTTTATTTTCATGAATAAAATTTGGGAATTTAAATATTTTTATAATAATTTGATGTATTAATATTAATTGCTTTGAACAATTGTTGGAATGTATGATATCATAATGAATAAAAATAAATAAATTTATAACTTTAGCTTTTTATCTTCAAGCTTCATTTCATATGGAAATAAGTGCTCTGGTAAATGAAGCTGCATATCATATATCTATTAATAAAATTGAGATGGAAAGCTGGTATACAGAACAGACAACAACAGAAGGTCACCAATAGGTCTTCAATCTATTAAGCTGGCCCCTAAACAAATATATATATATATGTTGGTAACTTCAATGTTCTTTAAACATGGAAATAAATGCTCTAGTGGTACTTAGCTGACATGCAACACCATGAACACCTAAAAAATGTGATTTGTGGCCCCGTTTTTGTGTTATTCGTTGTTGTTTTTAGAATGTCACATTATCAACATGTTTATCAATGTTTATTTTGAAACAATAAAAAAAAACTTCTTTTATAGCAAAACACTAAATAGAACATGATTAAAAAATTGTTCAACACAAAACCAATCAAAAGGTGGGACTACTTATTTAAGTAATTTTTATTTACTTGAAGAGTTCAGTAAATTTGTTACTTATAGTGATGATTAAATGTTCAGAATTTTTACTTGATAAAAAGTCATCCTTTCTTCTTTGTTAAATTTAGATTTCTTTGCTCTAATAGAATTTTAAAACATGTACCCTTTGCAGATGTCTTTACTAATCATTTAAGTGTAATTTCATGGACAATGAAAATCCCATTTGTCTGTTATCTTCATAACACTGCTCATTTACAAGCCCCAGTTTTGAAGGCCTTGCAAATATCATCTTTGCTCAATCAGTCTCTTTGTTGAACTAATGAGATGAAACATTGAACTTTAATAAAAAATTGAGCAAACCTGGGAAAAATCATTAAAGGCATGATTTTTTCAAAACTGACAAGTAAATTTTGAAAATTAAGGGAGATTATTCAAACCTTATATGTGTATATTTTTTTACTTCTTCAAGTAAATAAAATTAACTTGTACAAGTAGTACCCTGACTGAATGTTAATGATAATATTTAGTTGGAAATGCACCTTATCATACATGTGTATCAATATACACAGTGTTCAAGCTTGATCATTTTCACAGGGCGGTCCATCCACCTTTTCCTGACTGACGCCCTGTGTCCTTTTTAAGACGCTCTGCCCCTTTTTCGCATGTCCATGCCTGTATTGTCATATTATTTGGATGAAAATACTATAATTCTACCTGTCTTCAAGGTTTATGACCTTCAGCTAATTAACATTTACAGCAGGTATTTATAAGTCATGTAAGTTGTGCACGTGATTACAGGTAATCAGCTTATTGCCATTGGATGGGTCACTATAATCAGTTAATTAATAAACCTAATAATTGACCATTATAATTATTTTTACAAAGTAAAATCGGTCAGTCAGCATTTCAATATTTCTCAAACGACCACAGTTTGCAGTTTGTTTATCCATTAATGATTTAGTAGTTTCGTCAATTGAACAAAATTGTTTTCCCCCGGACATTTCGCATTTTAATTTCAAAATTTCTCAAACGATCACTATTTGAAGATCGTTTCACGTAGTTTCGTCATATGAACACATTTTCTTCGTATTTTATATAACTTTTCATCAAAATCTTTCGACAATTTTGATAAAAAAGATAAAACTTAATTCAAAACGTTCAAAAATAGTATCACAGGTCAAACAGATGCTTTCTTTATCATGTACTGCGCATGCGTGAAAGTATTCTTATAAATATAATAGATTCTAAAACGTAAAATCGTTTAGAATCAAATTAAACGCGAGAGACAAATATAATTCTTACTGAGCAACTTAATTTAAAAGATGATAATTTCCTGCCTTTTTGTTTAAACACAATCCAATCCGTACATGTAGATGAATCCGGATTCATTCTGAATTTATTATCTTCTTGTCACTTTCCGTTTTCATTGCGTTTAAAAGTCGAAAGTAAACGTGATCTATTCTTGATAAATTTGAAATATATATACAGTCATTATAATCGTTCCAAGTTTATAAAAATGAATTCAAAATATCAATTTAAACGTTTTTACAGGAATAATGATAGTCGTCACAATTTCATTTATGCTGTGATTCCTGGTTTTAAAAAAGAGGAACCCAATTTTTGTTGATCAGGAATGTCCCCTAAAATGACAGAGGTGAAATTGTGAACTAGATTTCCGTATCCTTGTTCTTATCTTCATATTTAAGCATCACATTAGTCAAATCATGCAATAACTACCTACATTTGTAGCATGCATAAGGCCTTCAAATATCCTGGTCCTTGAAGGACTTGGGCATATGTATAGCTAGTAATATATGTCCTTGGTCCGGGACTCCCTCGCTGTTACCCAAAATGAAGTCAAGTTTCACCTCGCACAAAAGAGACTAAAGCCCTCAAAATCCTAGCTGAAACCCTGCTGTTTACATAATAAAAGACAATGTTTGACATGCCTTTTTGGAATTATCAATCAGCATGCTAAAGTGCCCTTTTCATGATTTGCTCCCAAGGTTGGCAAAAAGCGGTCAATACTAGTATTGACCATGCCGTGATAAATACCGGAAATACTGGCAAATACTGGTCAATACTGGCAAATACTGGTCAATTGAAATTTTGATAGGACTTTACTATAAAACTAGTCCCTACCTCAGGTCAATTACTTGGTAAATGGATAGATATAGTCACAAGGCAGAAAGTCACTTATTTACTACATTGTAATAGGACAAAAAGTCACAATTAATTAGTTCATGAACATGGTTTAATGAAGATTTATCAAATATTAATTTAATCATACAACAGATATAGTCATTAACACCATGAAGTCAGTCACTTAAGAGAGACTATATAACATCTGGTTTTCTTAACAGTTATTTTGAAAGATGCAATTAAAAATTTTTTTAAATTGTTTTATATATATATATATATATGTTATATATTTATTAAAAAAAAAACATTTCCTGCATTTAGAACATTTTATCATGCTGTTGAATAGTCAGGAATTAATTCATTGTTTAAAACAATCTTTATAAATCACTTTTATGACTTTTTCCTGTTATGTTAACATTTATTAGGGGACAGTTGTTATAGTAATAAACTTTTGACACCTGTTAGCCATATAATAGGTAATGCTCTGATAATCTATATTGCTAGTCACTTGTAATTCTATTAACCTGTAAAATTCAAACCTTTTCAAGAAAAAAATATCTTGATTTATACATGTTAAAATAACTGTCAGATATAGCTACTCAATTTTATATGTATACCAAAAGTATGCAATATCATTACCCCTAAGAACTAAATTAGTCATTTTTAATGTTTTAATAATTAATAACATACCAATATCATTCATTTTTATAAACTGAAACATGCCAAAGGAATAAAGTTTTCCCTCATCAACCATTTTTTTACTAGAATTGATAGATAAGTCAGTCAAAAGAAGCATGAAAATTTCAATTGACCAGTATTTGCCAGTATTGACCACTTGGGAGTATTGTCCGGGCGGTAAATACCGGTAAATACTGGGGATGGTAAATACCACCCAACCTTGTTTGCTCCCTGCCCTTTTTGAAATCCTGGCTGGAACACTGATACATGATACAGCTGTATATGGGTGAACTGTAGGTGGCCATGGCCAGAGCTCAATCATTCATATTTACAATTTTTTTCTGCAATGAAATGCAGGGTTAAGTTCTTACAAGTTACAGCTGTAAATTTCAAAGGAATATTTTTCAACCCTTTTTCACATGAAACTGGATGTGACAGACAGTTTTGGTGGTATTACACCTGAAGGAGACATTTTTGTTGAATAAACTGAATGTTAAAATTTTTTTTAATTTAAAATACTGGTTATTTTTATCATACTGGTTTGAATAAGTCCTTATGATAAACTTCAGTTTATACTGCGGTCCAGAGAGGGAATATAATGGTTCCCTTTTAGTGAATAATTTGTTGTCACTTAAGGGGAAACAGATCCTTAAAACACAGAATATGGCTTGCTCTGCCATGATTATTCATGTTAGCAAGCCAGATTTGAAGGCAATTTTCCCTCATATGTGTATTTGAGACTCAATCCACTCAGATTCAGAATATTTCATTTAGCAAGTTTTCAGGGAAATAGCATGAACATGATGAAATTAAGAAAAATGAGAGTATATATATATATATATACAAGGTCAAAGGAGCATGTGCATCTTCCCTAAATAGGTGTAATATACCACTATTATTTTTCTCTTATATATTACATATATACCATGTTTACAGTGTATCACTGTAAATAGATTCCTCTTTGTTAAATTGGCCATTTTTTATTTTTTTTATTCTGCAAAATTTGTCTTTTTTTTCAAATAAAGAAATACTTGGCATGAGTAAAGTTTTATCCTGTCTAGTACTTCAGTAAAAATTTCACATAAATGTTATAACATCATTGCATAAAGATAATAACCAACACCATCAGTAAACCAATCAAATTTTCACCTTATTTTTTTTCTGTTTATAAGATTAGTAACCATATCACCTCAAGTTTCATAAATATTTTATACACACCAAATAACAAAAGAATGGTGCTTTGAAACACCCAAGGCCAAGATATATGTTTAAGACTGAGAATTTTTTTTCTGCAATAAAATGCAGGGTTAATTTCATACATGCATGTACAACTTTTAAATTCAGGGATTATTATTTTTTCGCTTACAGAGATTTGAGCAAAATTTCTTCATAAAATCCAAATCCTGCTGCATCATGATAGAATATTGTGTGGACCAATTAATGATCAAATATTCATCTCATTTGCATAAAAACTGTTGAATATGGTACAAAAGATAACTTTAAGATGACGAAGTCCTCGATTGTACCTCTTTGTCTTCATTATAGGGTTCATTTATACCTCTCATTCTTTCAAAATTTAAACTTACATGTACAGATAAAAAATTTTGGGGTAACTATCACTCATTTATGTAAGAATTGAATAATTGAAGTGTTCAAGCTAAATGAACTATCCACATACAAGTTTACTGACTCCATGAAGGTTTCAATAAGTCCTTACATAAAAGTTTACCTCGCATTCCAGAGAGGGACATACAAGTTGGTATAAAGTTAATGAGATGGCTGATAAAACAGTTCAAATTCATAAATTTCAATTTATAATTGTCATGATTATCCTTTTAGTATTTTGTTTTATTTTTGAAATCATAATTTGTATGTAAAAATTCCTTTATTTTTTGAATTATTATGTTCACAAATGTAGTAATTTTTAAACAGGTGAATTTCCTGCAAATGTTATACATTGTTTTGTTGTGCAAATGTAGAAAAATTGCGCGATTAAATGTAATACCCAATTAAACAATGTTAAGATGAAAAAAAGAAATTAACATCATAGATTAACAGAAAGTTATAATGTACATTGTATATACATGTATACAATGTACATGTATACTGACTGCTCTACAAAGATACTGGTTTGACCCTTGACCCAAATTGATTCCACCCATTTGCAAAAATTTGTGAGATGATAATGAAGAATTCAAATGTATTGGAATATAAATTATCATATGGAATATAATCATCATGATCATGAAAATGAATATTGAGCTCTGCTTTAATTGAATTCACTTATTTTTGTCATGATTGTCCCTGATTTTAAAAGAAATGCAACTTTGCTGTTTCTAGATATATCTTAGTTATACATGTTATACAGGTTTGATAGAGAAGTAAGCCAAAAGATATACTAGTAAATTAAAGTTTTGGTCATGAAGTTTATACAGGCTGTGTTTGCAACAGATTTTGTCAATTTATATTTTGATGTCCCAAAGTTATATCCCTTGTCTTTCTGTAATGAAATTCATGGCTTTCTTTTGGATTTTCTGCTGAATAATTACATAACATGTATTGTTTCACGAGAATCCGTTAGTTTTGATTGGCTAACAACAGTCACGCGTCATTCAAAAATTAACCTCCATATCAAAATGAAATGTTACATTCGTAATGACACTCGATGCTTTCCACAAAAAAGTGCACATGTACATTTTTTTGGTAAATAAAAGAAAAACTTTATAAAATTTTTTTGTTGTGGTCTTATTACCAAAAAAATGTAATAAGAAATAAATGCTTCTGTTTCTAATTTTATTGGGGTCTAAAAGTGTTGATCATGAACGCATTTTTAGAATAAAGCGCTTTCGCGCTTCATACAAAATGTGCTTTGGTCAACACTTTTACACCCCAATAAAATTACATAAAGAAGCATTCATTTCTTAAATGAATATTAAAATTCAAAGCTTTCCATAACTAATCTGACAGCTTATATATCCCCACACTCATCATGCTCATTATAAATGTATAGTTGAATACCCAACAAATTTTCTTCATTAATTATGTATCTATATAGCCGACTGTGTAAGACCCTCATGCATATGCGTAGTCACAGTTGTTTAAAACCTCCTTAGTAGTATCATGGAAGCATTATATGGAATAATACTTCCATGGTAGTATGTATCTATATTTGTGTACATTTGTATTACAGAAAAATTGGATTTATACCAGCACTTCATTTTATTTATAATCATGATAATATGAAAACGAACTGGAATTGAATGATCAAAATTTTAAATATTTAAAATAAACTTCACTATATTTGTATACTTGATCATAAAGATGAGATTTAAACATTTGTCAGACGAATTCAAGAAACCAGGTGTTGCCACTTTTCACACTGTGATAATATATTTCTCATATGACAGCTAAATGTTTTTACAATGTAGACATGTAGACTTTTCATTAACACAGGTAGTATAGTTATATAGAGTGTACAAGGTAAACAAGGTTGGAAATGTAAGATTGCTCAAGGGCACAAAATTGTAATTTTTTTTCAAATTGAAATTTTTTGTGCCAGCCCCCACAGTGGGAAATATACCTGTGGAGACTATAATTGAAATAAAGTACTTGTAGGTATAAATGTACATCAAATAACAAGAATGAGATGTTTTAAATTAAATTACATGTATATATATATATATATATATATGTCATTCAAATATATGTACATGTACATGACAAGGATTTTGATTAAGTTAGCACAATCTGTCAAAGTGTAAATTCTACATGTAGTTTGTTTTATTGCGTTCTTTTTTGTACATGTAACTAAGGAGTAATTTAGAAAATTCTTCTGTAAAGAGTTTGGTCACTTCTGGGAATTTTTAGATAATTAAATATAAGGTAAGCATGTAAACTTGTGCGAACTTAAGCATGATATAAAACTTAGTAAATGTGTTTTATTGGTTTTCTTCTTTTTCATCCTTGATATTTTTTGGAAGATACATGTTCACTTGTATATATATCATGTATATAGATGTACAAAGTTCCCTTTCTGAAGATTTGTATATTGGTTGTCATGAATTTGCTGTGTGGCAGCTTATATGGGAGATATTATCTTGATATTTTTGCATTTGAGTATAACTTTTGCAATTCTTCTTTTTAAAATTTGAACATTTTCCTTTTTCCATTTTTTTTTCACCTGGCTTTTTTTATTGGATATTGTCTTGAATTCATCTTTTCCTTTTTATTGATCTTTTTAATTGTAGAATGTAAATTGATATTTTTAACCAATAATCAGGATAAAATGTTATTGATCTAGAAGACTTTTTTTTTTAATCAGCATTCCAACTATCCTATCTAGGATAAGTGAATAATACATCAACATTGTAACAATTAATACAATTAAAAACCATGCATTGTAAATCTGTATATGAAAACAGAGGCGAATTTAAGGGAGGGGCCCAGGGTGGCCAGGCCCCCCCTTTTGTGGAAAAAATTTGGTTGATTATATAGGGAATCACTGAAGCATGACTGGAGCAGCCCCCCTCTTAGGCAGTCAGTGGGCACCCCCTTATAAAAATGTCTGGATCCGCCACTGATTCTGCATGAAGAGTAAGTTCAATGAGAGGGTTTGACCATTGAAAGATACGTAAACATACATAGGATACCATATACATTTTGTACATGTAAAAGTATACATGTACATTATATGTAATGTAACTTCAATGAGAGATAATCATGATAATGGTCTTTGAATGAAATTTACATGTTAGATACCCTCTCCCTTTTTATGGTCTGTCAGTGTTTGACATTCAAACTGAATGTACGTTTATAGTACATTGCATAAAAGATATAATCCATTACAATAAAATGATGATCTGACAACATGATTCCCTTGTGTTATAGACAATTTAACAGGAATGATTCATTCTGTAAACAAGTCCTTGATCTGGAAACTCTGTCAGAAAAGTTTGTTAATTGTTAAGAGTGATAAGGCTTATAGATTCCAGAGCGAAACAGGCTGTAAAAACATTGAAAATAGTCAACAGTTTCTGCAGATTTTAATGATACTGAGGTACTAACGTTTGTACTTGAAGCTAATCGTATAAATAAATGAGTTCTGGTTTTAGAACATTTGGAGTATATCTTGTATCAGCTACTTTGGAAGTCGATATTAGCATGATCAGTACTTTATTTATTTAATATAATTAAGCTGGGAAAAAAAGATTTTCAGATAATTTTGTTTCCAGCTGAGATATTTGTAGCTTTTTGATATTGCCATGTTCATGTTAGTCCAGAAATACTGAATAAAAAATCAGATCATTTTGGTATGTTCCAGAAAAGACAGATGTAAATTATATATACATGTACAATTTGTTTTTTTAGTTTCTATGTGATTGTTTTCTTAGTTTCTATGTGTTTCTTGAAAGTATTTGTGTTAGGAAGCTGTGAATGGGTGGTGTGGAGACAATCCAGTGATCTGTCCTCTCTTAAACTTATTGTCTATTTCATCTACATGCATGTATACTGTTCTTTATGAAGTTTAGCAAAAAAAATCTTGATGCAACTTGATACTTTCTGCTGATTTGTAATTTTTAGGTTAATTAGAACTTTGCCAGGCCATGGATGATAGATTTTGAAAGTAGACTGAATAGTAATCAGTTTAATATGCAGTTTATTGATAAAAAATATCAATGCCTATTAAACTGTTATTAAAAGAGTAATGCTCATATATATATAAGTGTGAGATCTTTGTTTTGTACAAAGATATCCAGCTTCCTCAAGATGAAGAAAACCAATAACACACCACCTCACATGTACAGTGCTTATTTTTTTAGTGTTCTCCGTTTAATTTCAAAGACAATTTTCTTGACCTGTTGACATACATGTACATATAATTTTCAATTTGATTCTCTCCAATGAAGGTCATAAAGTTACAACCCAAGTTTTGTAATGAAATCTTGATAGAAATTCATTTTAGGATTTGGTCAGGGTATATGCTACTGTTGAGTTAATCAATTGATATTTTTTAATAAACAATTCAGTCAAGTGGTTTTGTTGAGTCTGCATACAAGCCTTTAGAAAATTTGTCATTCGTTGAACATTTAATCGTTAATTTCATGGTTCACCTGTACCATCGAAATCCACGAAAATTGGTTTCCAACGAATAATAATGAATCCACAGTATATATATATATATATATCTGTGTCTATACGGTCACTGTACAGCCATCAACAATGAACAAAACCCATACTGCATATATATTCAAGCATTTTGATGACAAAACATGGAAATGGGTAACAGTGTTCTAGAATTCCAATTTCCCATTACCTGGGCAAGTGAAAGTCTACCCAGGAAAGTGAAAAAATGGAAATAAGTTTCCTGTGGAAAGTTGATTTTGGAAAATTACATAAACTACTTTTCATAGAAAAAGTAAACATTGAACTGTGGGAAAGTAAACTTTCACTGGATATTTTACCATAAGGTTCAATATCAAAAAAGGAAGGTTGGGATGTTGGGGATGGTTTGTGCTCACATAGCTTTAACCCAACCACATGTTGTTCCTGTACCATCTATACATGTACCAAAGCAGGCTAAAGGATGGTTGGTGTGGTCTGTTGTACCACAGGGTACCACAGGTACAGTCTGTTGTAAAGGGCCAAAAATAAGCATTTTGTAACTTCCAGACATAACTTGTGTGTTAGTGTATGTATCTCTCTGACTTTGTACCACAAGGGTCCATATCACAAAGGAAACGCTGGGATTGATTTTGGGGTAATTGCCTCAAAATTTTAGGAATTAGGGGCCAAAAAGGGCAAAAACAAGCATTTTCTAGTTTCATGACAATAACTTGTGTGTAAGTGTATGGATCTTTCTGAAATTGTACTACAAGGTTCCATATCACAAAGGAAAGCTGGAATTGAGTTTGGGGTAATTGCCTGAAACGTTTAGGAATTAGGGGCCAAAAGGGGCCAAAAATAAGCATTTTCTAGTTTCCAGACAATAACTTGTGTTCAAGTGTATGGATCTCTCTGAAATTGTACTGCAAGGTACCATACCTCAAAGGGAAGGCTGGGATTGAGTTTGGGGTAATGAATCATAAGGGGTTCAAAAATTGGGGGATTTTTTTTTCCTTTTTTTCTTTAAAATTTTCCATTTTAAGTTGGTTATTTCTGATTTATATTTAAAAGCAAATAATAATGATATGGCAGGAGATTCACACCAAACAGGATGTGTAAATTATTATATAATAAGTATTGTGCAATAGCAAGAAATTTTCAATTGCACAGTATTGCGCAATAGCAAGAAATCTTCAATTGCACAGTATTGCAATAGCAAGAAATATCCAATAGCACAATATTGCGCAATAGCAAGAAATTGTCAATTGTACAGTATTGCACAATAGCAAGAAATATTCAATTGCACAGTATTGCGCAATTGCAAGAAATATTCAATTGCACAGTATTGTGCAAAAGAAGATACTTTGTATAAATTGCTTATTTCTTGACCAATTTAAATGGGGTTTTATTCTTGAACTCTTGGGGTTCTTTAATATGCTGAATCTAACCGTGTATTAAGTTTTTGGATTTTGGGCCCGTTTTTAAATTGGTCCACATTGAGGTCCAAAGGGTCCAAAATTAAACTTTGTTTGATTTCATCAAAAATTGAATTATTGGGGTTCTTTGATATGCCGAATCTAACCGCGTATTTAGATTCTTAATTTTTGGTCCGGTTTTCAAATTGGTCTACATTAAGGTCCAAAGGGTCCAAAATTAAACTTGGTTTGATTTTAACAAAATTGAATTCTTAGGGTTCTTTGATATGCTGAATCTAAACATGTATTTAGATTTTTGATTATGGGCCCAGTTTTCAAGTTGGTCCAAATCGGGTCCAAAATTAAACTTTGTTTGATTTCAACAAAAATTGAATATATGGGGTTCTTTGATATGCTGAATCTAACCATGTATTTAGATTTTTGATTTTTGGGCCTGTTATCAACTTTGTCCACATTGAGGTCAAAAGGGTCCAAAATTAAACTTAGTTTGATTTTAACAAAATTGAATTATTGCGGTTCTTTGATATGCCGAATCTAACCGTGTATTTAGATTCTTAATTTATGGTCCTGTTTTCAAATTGGTCTACATTAAGGTCCAAAGGGTCCAAAATTAAACTTAGTTTGATTTTAACAAAAATTGAATTCTTAGGGTTCTTTGATATGCTGAATCTAAACATGTATTTAGATTTTTGATTATGGGCCCAGTTTTCAAGTTGGTCCAAATATGGGTCAAAAATTAAACTTTGTTTGATTTCAACAAAAATTGAATATATGGGGTTCTTTGATATGCTGAATCTAACCGTGTATTTAGATTTTTGATTTTTGGGCCCTGTTATCAACTTTGTCCACATTGAGGTCAAAAGGGTCCAAAATTAAACTTTGTTTGATTTCATCAAAAATTGAACTCTTGGGGTTCTTTGATATGCTGAATCTAACCATGTATTTAGATTTTGGATATTGGACCATAAAGGTGAATGTCCAATTTAAAATTTTAAGTTCTTAGACCACATTCATTCTGTGTCAGAAACCTATGCTGTGTCAAATATTTAATCACAATCCAAATTCAGAGCTGTATCAAGCTTGAATGTTGTGTCCATACTTGCCCCAACTATTCAGGGTTCAACCTCTGCGGTCGTATCAAGCTGCGCCCTGGAGCATTTTATTAAAATAATATTTTTTACAACCAAAAGTTCCATATGTTAAGTCATGAAAATACAGAAATAGAATAAAATTTTAAGATAATTTGATGAAATTTGTTAACAAAATACATTTGAATATTAAATATACCAAATACACTTTTTTATAGTCCTCATTATTGTGACTTAATTACTGGGTGTCTTTATCTGAGTTTCCATACATTCTTAAATGCATATGACAATTCCAGACTTAAAAGTTGCAATAATTATAAAGTATAGTTTTTAAACTGACTCTCTGAAGTCAGAACATAATGTGACTTGTTCAAGTCAGTTTGCACAACAGGATTTACCTCAATGAAATATTAAGATATCAAATATATACCAAATTAACTTTTATATAGTTCTTATAATTGTGACTTAATTTTGTGATTTTTGTTCTAGTTGTATCCATACATTTTAACAATCACATCATGATAATGACAATGCCCGACTGTTACAGTTGCAAGCCATTTAGTTTTTGACGGACTCTTTTAAGTCAGAACATGATTTGACTTGTTCAAGTCAGTTTGCAGAACAAAATTTCCAGTCAAAGCTAGGTGTTCTTCCTCTTAGCCCCCTTCTGAATCTGCCACTGTTGAGTTTATTAATTGATAAGTTTTTAGAAACAATTAAGTCCAATGGTTATTTATCTTAGAGGATCTTGCATGTATTTCCTGTGTCTTTTATCTGACTTTTCCATACAGTAACGTCATATGGCATGCCTGACTTAAAAATTTCAATAAATTAAGTCAGAACATGATTTGACCTGTTTAAGTCAATTTGTCAGAGCATGCTCATTTGACCTGTTTAAGTCAATTTGTCAGAACATGATTTGACCTGTTCAAGTCTGTTTGCAGAACAAAATTTCCAATCAAAGCTAGGTGTACTTCCTTTAATCCCTGCTTCTGAATCTGCCATTTTTGAATTTATTATTTGATAACTTTTTAGAAACAATTAAGTTAAATTGTTATTTAATTTAGGGTATCTTACATATATTTCCTATGTCTTTTATCTGACGTTCCCATACATTCATTTAATATCATATGGCAGTGCCCGACTTTAAAAATTTCAATAAATTTAGTTTGGACTGACTGTTTTAAGTCAAAACATGATTTGACCTGTTTAAAAGAAAATACATTTAAATATTGAATATACTAAATAATTTTTTTTATAGTCCTCATTGTGACTTTAGGGGACCTTATTTCCTATGTCTTTTATCTGGCTTTCCCATACATTTTAAATCAATATGACAATACTAGACTTAAAAGTTGAAATAAGTTTAGTTTTGACTGACTCTTTGAAGTCAGAACATAATGTGACTTGTTTGAGTCAGTTTGCACAACAGTATTTACGGTAATAATTTACCTTAATTGAAATATTAAAATAATAAATGTTTGGCTCTTGATAAATTTGCCTAAAAGTGGATGAGAATAGATCTTTTATTAACATAGTCTTATCATGAATAAGTGTCTTGTTTTTCCTTGGAAGATTTGAAGTATTGTCATGGTACTAGTAAATGTAATCAATATTGTATTCTGTAAATCTTTTGATATTGACAGAAAATTGTATGATCCATTTTTCTCCCTGGTTTTGTTTGTATTTTGAAATGATTGAATGTGATGAGATAAATATATTATGTTTAGATTCTGGAAAGAATAAGGTATGATGAGCCGCACTTTTAAACTCATTAATTCAAAACTAGTTATCACCATATTTTATGGAGATTGATAACAAAGTGGTAGTAATGACTGCTTCAAGTCAGAACAAAATGACCTCTCTAAGTCAAAATGCATTAAAAAGGGGCATAAATCTTATTAGAATATGAAGATATTAAGTCACAATATTTTGTGCAAAAGCTGACCTGTGGAAGTCATTTTATGATAAATTACAGTCTGACACAAACTGACCTGTACAAGTCATATTCTGTTGAGTGCAAGAAGGGAGACAACACTTACATCAAATTATATCTGACCTATGGAAGTCATTTTATTCTGACTTGTTTATGTCAGAGCTCTGACTGTATACTGTGGATTCATTTATTTTCCTGGGTACCAATTTTCGTGGATTAGGGAAAACTTGCTTGTTGGTGGATATTTAATTTTGGGTAACAGTGTTCTAAAATTCCAATTTCCCATTACCTGGGCAAGTGAAAGTCTACTCAGGGAAAGTGAAAAAATGGAAATAAGTTTCCTGTGGAAAGTTGATTTTTGGAAAATTATATAAAAATTACTTTTCATAGAAAAACTAAACATTGAACTGTGGGAAAGTAAACTTTCACTGGATACTTTCCCATGGAAAGTACAAATTTTCAAAAATTCTAGAACACTGGAGTTATGTGATGTTGGGGGATGGTTTGTGCTCACATAGCTTGTTTACCCAACCACATGTTGTTCCTGTACCAACTATACATGTACCAAAGCAGGCTAAAGGATGGTTGGTGTGGTCTGTTGTACCACAGGTACAGTCTGTTGTACCACAGGTACAGTCTGTTGTACTACAGTTACAGTCTGTTGTTAAACATGTGCAGTCTGTTGTACTATAGGTACAACATTTTTGGTCATTTCAGATTTCCATTTAATGTTTTACCTACATGTACACATACGTAAAAAAAACAACATTATTTCACCTGTTCCAAGGGACTATAAAGGTGTGTGTGTTCTCCATCAATGCGATTTGTTGGTACAGGTATGTAAGTGCAGATGTTGAGTTAGTTGTTGTTGAAGTAGATAACATGATGTTTAGGGTCCAATATGATACTGTAAAAATTATTGCGGGGTTTTTATTAATGCGAAAAACATGAATAATGTGACTGTACTTAAGTAACGCAATAATAAGAACTTGCATTCTGATATGATTTTATCAAATACATATATCTGTATGTAGCTTTACCTAAAATTGCAATAATTAAACTTGCATTTTGTTAATTCTTCAAAAATTGCAATAATAAATGCATGCAAAATAATTTCTGAATTTGAATTTACAGTAGATGAATAGTTATATAAGGTACAGTAAAACATTTTTTACAATACTCAGGATTATGAAAAATGGGGATGTAATGTCACAGCTATTTTAGCAGTTAAGATTACTTTACTTTCTATGAAGTATTTGGATATTTGATTTAATTGCTCCACTTTTAGCGCAACCACCAACCTACATGTATGAACAAAATCAACAATGGTCAATAACACTTCCTGGATTGACATAAGGTGTAACCAACTAAAAAATAAAATATGTTAGTTTTACTTATCACAACTTATTTTAACAGTGCAGTATATGTATATCTGGCTTTTTGTATACATAATTTATGACTTGTGTATATCATGTAGATAGGTGGGACTTATATACATGTAATATAATTATTGTCCCAAAAAAAGAATTACAAATATTGACAATAAACAAATTCTATACGCCTCAGATGAGTCACAATAATATTATCTCACAAATAAACATATTTTCACTTACTACCTACAAATTCGTTAAAGGTAAGCTGTTCATTTATTTATTTTCTACGGAGTTGCACTCTTAATCATTGTTAATAGTGTTTTGCTTTCAATTTGAAACTATAATCTATATTTTGTATGTACATTTAGCATGTTTAGCTACTGTACAGTATATAAAAAGTCTTATTTTGAAATATTAAAAGATGGAATGTGTCTGATTTGTACATAAAAACTTAATTAGGTGATTAAGAATGATTGAGATTATAAAATACAAGTCAGTTATAAATTTGTAATTTGCAAAGAGTATATAATCATCAGGGTACCCTGTAGATACTGAACCATAGCTATTATGGTCCTTATGATATTTATTTATTTAATTTTTGGAAAATTGCGGAACAGATAACTGGTCTGCAAATTATCCAAAATAATACTACAAGAACCATAAGAGCTACAGTTCTGTAACTAGGTACACAAATGTACACTGGTGCTGTAGAAATTGATCCTGATTCTTTTATAAAATTGAATGGAATGAATTGTTGTATAATTATTGTTGAAAATAAAAGTTTTTTCAATGCCTCCTTACCATGCTTACAATAGAAAAGGGCATTATGTTTTCTAGACTGTGCGTCTATCTGTTAGTCTACATGTCCTGCATTCCTGTATCTGGTAAAAGTTTTGGTTTGAAATTGTGGTCACCTCAACTTGAGACTTGTTACACATGTTTATTATGATGTGAACGTTTGAAAGTAAATATGGCTAATTAAGGGTGTTTGTAACAGTGGTTTGATTCCGCCAGTGTACTTTATCCAGCGGAACAAAATCCCCAGTGATTTTTATCCACCAACAAAATTCACTAGGTTTTTCTATCCGGGTCCAGTGTAAAACATCCACCAGTCGTTATAAGGTTCTTAAAAGGGTTTTTCGAAGGGGAAATATATATAAAATGTGGCTTGATAGTTTTTAGTGTATTTGAAACTTGCATAGTTGATTTATGTAAAAAGTGGAGAGTTTTCATCCAAGGAATGTTCACACTAGTGTTTTAAACAAGGAATGATTACACTAGTGATTTTGTACCGGATTGATTGCACTAGATATTTTCTACCGGGATTAATTACACCAGTGCTTTTTAAGATCCATACATTGATGAAGTGATTAGTACTCATTTTGAACGCACGATATAAACACAATAATGCTTGTTAACGAATAAAATTTAAATAATTTTTCTATGCAATCTATCAAATCATATGCTTTTAAATTGTCACTAATTGTAATATTTTTTTTTACTGGATTGCCGAAGTTTTTCTGTGTATTTGCTTTTCGGTCGACTTGGATATAAAATCATATCTTCTCTGTCAATATCAAAGGATGCTTCTATAATTGAAACTTTATGTAAGAACAAATGATTAATCTGCTCTTTAAATTTGGTTTATATCATGTTCAATGTCCTGATCATCATGATCATTGATAAAGTATTTTGAGAACTTTATAAAAACATCCTCCTCATTAAAATCAATATTATTTACTAGATTGACTCAGATTAATGAAACTGGTTCCTTGAAAATCATTTTAATTTTAACCCATTCATTTATTGTCGAGCCTTCGACTTTTGTCGAAAAAGCGAGACATAGCGATCCTACATTCCGTCGTCGGCGGCGTCCACAAATATTCACTCTGTGGTTAAAGTTTTTAAAATTTTAATAACTTTCTTAAACTATCCTGGATTTCTACCAAGCTTGGACAGAAGCTTGTTTATGATCATAAGATTATATTTTAAAGTAAATTTTGTAAAAAAAAATTCCGTTTTTTCCGTATTTTACTTATTAAATGGACTTAGTTTTTCTGCCAGGAAACATTACATTCACTCTTTGGTTAAAGTTTTTGAAATTTTAATAACTTTCTTAAACTATCCTGGATTTCTACCACACTTGGAAAGAAGCTTGTTTATGATCATAAGATAGTATCCAGAAGTAAATTTTGTAAAAAAATTCCATTTTTCCGTATTTTACTGATAAATGGACTTAGTTTCTCTGCCAGTTAATATTACATTCACTCTGTGGTTAAAGTTTTAAAATTTTAACAACTTTCTTAAACTATCCTGGATTTGTACCACACTTGGACAGAAGCTTGTTTATGATCAGAAGCTAGTATCTAGAAGGAAATTTTGATAAAATTTTGTTCCATTTTTCCGTATTTTACTTATAAATGGACTTAGTTTTCTTCCAGTCAACATTACATACATTCTGCAGTTTAAGTTTTAAAACATTTATTAGATTCATAATAAACTATCCTGGATTTATACCAAACTTGGACAGAAGCTACTTACAATCAAAAGATAGTATAGAGAGGAATATTTTTATTAATTTTTTTCCTCATTTTTGTTGAGCCTGCGATTAACAGCAAAAGTAGGGGAGACACTGGGTTCCGCGGAACCCTTACAAATTTTGTGAACAATAAACCGGTCTAATATCAAAAACAATGATATCAAGATCGACGCTTTCACACTATTTACATCCAATATTCTCTAGTGAAAAACAGTTACCCGGAGTAAAAACACGGCAGAATGAAAGTACGCTTACATTAACCCAGATTTTGCAGTTCAATGAACATAAAAATGTGATAGTGTGAGTGGGGTTTTGTCCTATTGACATATACTCTTAGATCTTATTTTCATAAAATTTAATGCATCTTGAATATTATATACATGTACATGTAGTTGGTATACATAAATTCCAGTAACAATTTTTTACAACTTAGACCCTTTTACATTTGTACGAAATTGAATTGATCTTAAAAAGAGCAGTTCTGGTTTACATTTGCACAAGCAAGATCAATCTTTTTAATCTAGCGCATTTACACTGCAATATATATATAAAAGAATTGGTCTGATCTTATTACCATACATTTTGTTAACAAAAAATTGTAAATACATGTATAGAATAATTATGTTAATGTGTGCATTTCAGGAAATAGCTGGTTCATTAGATTACTTGTGCAGTTATTAATTATCTTTTTGATTCACATGTCACAAGTCATAAAACAAAGAAATGTGAGAAGACTATCACTTACAAGGGAAAGGTCATTTTGTTTAAAAATGCAAATAAATAGGATTTATCTATTCAGAAGAATGATGCCAAAAACATCAGAATATATTTCTTTTTTTGCTTGTGTTAAAAGGCAGGACAGGAGTTTTGAGTAAAAAAAAAGGCAGGATGAGCAGCTTTGCCAAAAAAAAAGGCAGGATGACATTTATGTAAAAAAGTCAGGATAAACTAACAAAAAAAAGGCAAGACCGAATAGAGTGAAAAATAAAAAGGCAGGACAGAGATTACAGCTTTAAAAAAATGCAGGACAAAATTTTTCATCCTAGCCCCCTAAAAATCAAATGGTAGCTCCCTTATATTATTTAAAGTGTGTCATTCTGCAAAAGATATTGATTTAGACAGTCTTAACAGCATGTCTTGATTAAAACAACAGCATCTGATCTATTTTGTTGATTAACAACAGTCAAAAACCCATTTCTGTGTTGTTACCCTATATATCCAGAGACCAGACTTTCATGACTAGTTCTGACTTAAGTATGGTTTTCTGTCATGTCCTGCCATTTATCAAGATCTGTGGGAGAGAGATTGGAATTGCCTTTAATTGACTGAGATTATACCGATGCTGGTTCATCAATATTGATGAATTCTCATGATTTATGTTTTTCAGACCTTTGTAAACAAACCAAATAAAGATTTGGAGAGAAGAAAAGTACTTTGCTGATTAAAGACTTAAAGGTAATACAATCATTTATATAATTGTATTTGAATAAGGATAGTCACACCTCATTGGAAAAAAATCATGGCGGAGGGGGTGATAGTATATTATGATATCCTGTGATCAGCTGATAATTCTTTTTTCTTCAACTTCAAACAAAAGAGTTTGTTACTTACATACATGTACATGTCTTAAGGTAGATCGGGTGTCTTTTTCTGAGCATCCCTTTTGGGCATATTGCAAAAAAACTTTTTGGGTTTAAAAATATTTTACCAAGATCATTCAATATACAATAGAAACATCTAAACCTTGAAATTTTAGGATTTAACTATCAATAAATTCAGTGTGGTTATGTGTCTTTAAAATCCTTTTTCTCAGAAAAAGACACCCAATCTACCTTTTAAAATCAATCATGTCAATGGCCGATAATTATATTGAATTTGATAGTCCTGACAGTTTATGCTTTTTGAATCCCTGTGGCCCTCAGTTTTTATATGATCGCAAAAATTTTTTGGGATCGTATAATGGTATGATGTCGTCGTCATTTGTGTCGTCATTGTCTGCGTCGTCATCCGAAGACACATTGGTTTCCGGACAATAACTTTAGTTTAAGTTAATGGATCTTTATGAAATTTTTTAAGGAGGTTCAATACCACAAAAGGAAGGTTGGGATTGATTTTGTGGATGATGGTCCAAACCGTTTAGGAATTAGGGGCCCAAAAAGAGGCCCAAAACAAGCATTTTTCTAGTTTCAGGATAATAACTTGTGTTTAAGTATTTCTATTGCTCTGAAATTGTACCACAATGTTTAATACCCCAAGTAGAAGGTTGGGATTCAGTTTAGGAATTAAGGGCCAAAAAGGGGCCAAAAACAAGCATTTTTCTAGTTTCCAGACAATAACTTGTGTGTAAGTGTATGGATCTCTCTGACATTGTACCACAAGGTTCCATATAACAAAGGGAAGGCTGGGATTGAGTTTGGGGTTAATTGCCCCAAACAAGTAGGAATTAGGGCAAAAAAAGGGTCAAAAAGCATTTTTCTAGTTTCCAGACAATAAATTGTGTGTAAGTGTATGGATCTCTCTGAAATTGTACTACAAGGTTCCATACTACAAAGGAAAGGCTTGGATTGAGTTTTGGGGTTATTGCTTCAAGGGGGGTTTCAAAAAGTTGGGGGCAGGGGAATTTTTTTCACATTTTTTTTTAAGGGATTCATATTTTCTTTTCAAAATTTTTAAAATTTCAAATTTTTGAAAAGTTTCAAGAAGAAATCTTCAATTGCACAGTATTGCGCAATGGATTTATAAGATCTTTGACCACATTTATTTTGTGTCAGAAACCTATATAATGTCAAAAATTTGATCCCAATCCAAATTCAGACAGTATCAAGCTTGAATATTGTGTCCAAATTTGTCCCAACTGTTCAGGGTTCGACCTCTGCGGTCGTATCAGGCTGTGCTCAGCGAAGCATTTTATTAATTGTTATTTCAGAAGTATTTATGAAAAGCAATTCTCTCATTGAATCGATTTCAATCAATTCTATTATTTAATGTTTCCTCAGTAAGGAAAAAATTAAGGTTCCCTATATCATGTATATTATAACCCATATAAAATAACTGTAATTTTGTTATTTTCAATGTATTTTAATGAAAAAACAAGGACAGTGACCTCCAGTTTTTATTATGAAATTTGAAAGTACATTGATCAAGAAGTCTTTTAAAAACAGAAGTTTTGAAAAAATCTATTGTTGGGACATTTTGACACCCTAGCCTTCTCAATGCTGAAATCAAAATGCATGTATGCATTGAAAAAATATACCTTTAAAATTAAAAAAAAGAATTTTATAACTTATTGGTAGACATGGTATACGTAGATGGACTTGTGCTAATTGTATAGATGGATTGTGTTAAGTGAAATTGACTGTATAATATAGAATTATGTATAGTGTAAACTACTTTTTCACCCTTTTTTCATCAACATTATGATCAATTACTTTTCATGAATTCTTTCTACATTGTAAATATAGATTCCTTTTATATAATATGCACCTAAATTACCATACATTGCCATTTCATGATTTGAAAAGTCTTCCTATACTATGCTGTTCAATTATGCATTTATCTGTTTTTAATGACCAATATAGCTAAATATAGAAATATTATGCCACATATAAAATAGAGATTTAATTGTCAGATTTTATTTTACCATGACCTTTTTGTTTTATTGGTTATGAATCAGTTTCAATACTGGAAATGGATCACGTAATATCATAATAGTCTGTAACTGATGTTCATTTCATGGCAGCTCTTTTGATAATGTGTTGTCCCGTATTTCATTAACTAGAAAAATTCAATATTGAATATATTTTACTTTATATTGGAATCGTTTATAAGAGAAAAATGGTAGTGTAATGATTATTGGTTCAATATTCCTGATGGAATGTTGAATCCTGCATCAACCTCTCTTTTTCACCTACGGCTATCAGAGTAGATCTGATTTGTTCATGAATTCAGTTACTAACAAAAAGTAACATGACTAATTAGCTTGAAAAAAAATGATTACAATATAATCATGACAATTAGAAATTAATTATTAATATTTTCATCGAAGATCATCATTTATATATTGATGTTTATTAATAAGTGATATATCAATCATTGTATTAGTGAGACATGATTCATGAAATTGATATAATGAATATATATTTATTTATATATACATGATACATACGTTGTACTGATTCTAAATATAAATATTCGAAAATAATACCATTCGAAGTTATCTGATATTTAATGGGAATTTATATTTTTAGAAACACCCAAATCCCTTCATTAAACATGTAAATTTAGATCTTATCAAGTTCCGAAAAAAGACTAGACTTTTACAATACAGTGGTGGGTGTCTATGGTGTATAGACGTAAACTGTGTGATATTCTTATGTATGTTATGTCTGACATAAACTGAGAGTTGGGTGTGTCAAATGTCCATTCTTTAAATGTTGTGTAATAGGCACTAAGTCACACCTATTGTGTCATGATGTGGACATAAATACAGGAGATTTTAAATAGCCAAAGAATGTTCAATACACAAAAGAAATAGTTTATTAATACACCCACACCTAAGCATTTAAGTTATCATTGTCTAACTTCCGTAAATTAAAGTAGTGATTTTTACACTAAATCCAAATTCTCCTTGAAACTTTGTAAGTGCTGTCAAATGAATTTATTAAAGACTTAATTTTTATGTTTTTGATCTAATAAAGACTTAATTTTCTAATTAGTTTCATGTTTTTGATCTAATAACGACTTTATTTTCTACTTAATTTTCATGTTTTTGTTTATTTCCCGAGCGAACATTTAATCTTTTTTGTTTTATTTGCAACTGTGTTTTATGAACATGTTTAACCCATTTCTGTTCAAATTGTTTAACATTTCATTTTGGTCTAATACTGTGTTGCTACCCTTTGTCCTTTGATTAAGTTTGTTTAGGCTAATGTTATATTAAACTCTTAGCAAGGAAAAAATGATTATAAATGTCATGGAATTTTTATTGCTGCACAGCTTTTTTTGTATTAACAATAAAAAGAGTGTTGCACATGCAATACACAATATAATGAAAATATTTTAAAAGCAACTAATGGTACACATTTCAAATGAATTTCCTTACTTTATGGGAAAAAGATTATCAATGGCAGATTATCCCAGGCTACTAAATTATGATCTGGGCTTGACCCCTAAATTTCAGCTGAAAATGTCCATAGAGCTAATGCAGTGTTAATTATTAAACTTTTTAATTGGGGCAGGCCCCTAGATGAAAAATGTTAGACTTTTCCCCTGCTATAAATTCTTGCTTATCCCCTTCTATCAGAAGCAAGGCAATTTCTGAAAATATGAATTTACTTAGGTATTTGCAGTCATCAATGACTGGCCATTACCATGCACATCTGTGATCTCAAAATCTTACAGCTGTATAAAAATGGATCAACTGTCATAGTGATATTTTGATAAGATGAATATTATAAAAAAGAAACTAAAAGAAAACAATTTTTCAGATGTTTCTAGTCAAAGGGTGGCCCTCTTCACTATCAATTAATTTTCAGTGAACCACACAATACTATACTGATATACATTATTCATGTAGATGCTATTCATTTAGATAATTATTCAACAATACAATTGAAACATCATTATCTGGACAGGGTTTCACAAAGGTCAAGTAACTTAAAATGACAATAAACTTTTAAGTGTTAACAAACATGATTAATTGTATTATATTGAACTCTAATCAGGTAGTGAATTTTCAAATTTTCAATGGTAATTTTAAACACCTTGTATTTTATACATCTTAGTATGTCTTTTTTCTTTTGAATTTTTTATATGTTTAGTAAAGATATGTTTAACTTAAAAAGTTAAAAAGGATGCTAGATAAAAAAAACTAACCACAAAGAATAAGGAAGTTGGATAAGTTTGAATATTTTGTGTCTATTTCTACACTTGACTCATACATAGATATAGGAAGATGTGGTGTGAGTGCCAATGAGACAACTCTCCATCCAATGTACATTTTTCTTGATAAGTAAATGTTTACTTTATTACAGGTTTAAAGTTTAGAGGATAAAGATGGATTGTTGTGCATCAATTGCAAGAGCTTTGTTGATTTTCTTCAACTTTATTTTCTGGGTAATTATTTTATACTATAGACATAATATGTATGTACATATTTCATACATTTAGTGGTTGTGGTTTGATGTTTTTTTTCTCACTATATTAACAGTACGAAAAATATTAGAAAAAGAATGGAGACTTTTAATTGGTTGTTTGCATAAAGCTTTTATTTGTATTGACTTGCATTTTCAAACAATTTATAAGCTAAACTTTTTATTATTACAAGAATTTCCAACCTCCCACTCCTTTGAGAAAATTTAAACATAGATTAATTAATGTCTGGAAATTCAGAATTGTAAACAAATAAACATACCAAATGTGAACATATCTAAGGAGTACCACATTTAAATGGCATGTAAACCTAGATAGTCAAATTTCAAAACTCAACCTGAGTAAACCAATATCTATTTTTTTAGTGTATTCTCTGTCAAATTTCTTTTAACAATATTAAGTCATTTGAAATGCAGGAAGTGTATTTATGCAATAAAGAATGATCCCCCATTTCAATGAAATATGTTTTTCAAAATGTTTATGTTGAAAAAGTACATTTGCAATGCCTTTTTGAAAATATTAAGTTATGAATTGAATTAAAGTACACCCTAGAAGTTTTAATCTTCAGTGTCATAGAATTGTTTTCAAAATCAATAAGCAATTCTAACAGGAGAAAAATAGCATACCTATGTTTCAACTTAAAAAATGCTGCCAAAACAACCTTTTTAGATTAATTCTTGGAGACAATAAAGATCTTAGTTTCAAGTCTATCTGTTAGTCCATGTCCTATATGTCCTACAAGGATAATTGATAAACTTTATTAGAAGAATTTTATGCCCCACCTAGGGGCATTATGTTTTTCGGTCTGTGCATCTGTTCGTTCGTCCATCCATTTGTTCGTTCGTTCGTCCATCCGTCTGTCCCGATTCAGGTTAAATTTTTTGGTTAAATTTTTTGGTCAAGGAAGTTTTTGATGAAGTTGAAGTCCAGTACACATGTTCCCTATGATATGGTCTTTCTAATTTTAATGCCAAATTAGAGTTTGAAATTTGACCCCAATTTCACGGTCCACTGAACATAGAAAATGATAGTGCGAGTGGGGCATCCGTGTACTAGGGACACATTCTTGTTATTTGGTAATTTCTTCTGTTTCTAAAGATAAATAGTAAAACATGGGAACATTATTTGATAGTACATGTAGAAGAATCTATATTTGTAATTATACCCCGCTTTAAAAAGTGGGGGTATACTGTTTTACCTTTGTCTGTCCATCCGTCAGTCCATCTGTCAGTCTGTGTGTCCGTTCAATGAATATTTTTCGTCACATCTTTCTCAGGAACTACAATACAAGGATTTCTGAAATTTGGTTTCAAGGTTTATATAAGTCAGCTTTACCGTGTGATTCGTTTTCAAATTCATCACTCAACAGCTTCCTGTTCACCGAACACTTACATCATTTTACACATGAGTAGCCAAGTTGAAAATTTTGGTCACATTTTTCTCAGGAACTACAATACAAGGATTTCTGAAATTTGGTTTCAGGGTTTATATAAGTCAGCTATACCGTCTGATGCATTTTCAGATTCATCACTCAACAACTTCCTGTTTCCTGTTTACCGAAATATTTGGTCGGGGGTATCATCAGAGAGCAGTAGCTCAGTTTCACTTGTTTCTTCTGTTTCTAAAAATAAATCGTAAAACATGGGAACATTGTTTGATATTACATGAAGAAGAATCTATATTTGGTTATTTCTTCTGTTTCTAAAAATAAATCGTAAAACATGGGAACATTATTTGATATTACATGTAGAAGAATCTATATTTGGTAATTTCTTCTAGATCTGTTTTTAAAGATAAATCGTAAAAAATGGGAACATTATTTGATATTACATGAAGAAGAATCTATATTTGGTTATTTCTTCTGTTTCTAAAGATAAATCGTAAAAAATGAGAACATTATTTGATATTACATGTAGAAGAATCTATATTTGGTAATTTCTTCTGTTTCTAAAGATAAAATGTAAAACATGGGAACATTATTTGATATGAAATTGTTATGCAAATTTAGTGACCCTTCATCATTGATTCACATTTCACACTAAAGTTAACTGTACAGATGACTTGTTCTAGGTAGGATTGAAGGGCACAGGGGCCTGCTATAAAAACAAGAAGATGTGGTATGATTGCCAATGAGACAATTTTCCTCTAGAGCTGGATATTAACCAACCACTTAGGCCCCTAAGCTACTTTAAAGTGAAGTTACCATTCTGGTTTCTCTTTTCAGATATGTGGAGGTGCCATATTGGGAGTTGGAATCTGGTTCTTAGTTGATAAGGACATCAGTAGCAGAATTGAAATAGTCCAGATTGATAGCGGGGATGACTATTTCAAATATGCTGCCTACCTGTTCATTGCTTTCGGAGCATTTGTGTTCATTGTTGGGTTTGCTGGTATGTGTGGAGCCATCAGAGCTAGCAAATGTCTCCTTGGATTTGTAAGTTTTTAAGAATGGTATTCTTTTAGTGTCTGTTTTGTAAATACTGTATGTTATTTCAGAAATTTTTCTGATGTTTTTATTGTTGCGACAGGAAAAGTTTAGCATGATACAAACACCAAGTTTAAATTTTGTTAGCATTATTTGAATGCATTTCCTGAAATTTTCATAATTAATTTCACTTTTTTGTTGACTGTTCAACAATCTCCAAAATAAATTTACAAGTAAAGATATTGGGTCTGTATTTATTAAATTATGAATAATAGTTTTACAATATTGTAAATTCATTATATGAATTAAAAAATGCATTTGACCTTGACCTCAGTTTTCTTTGCCTTAAGATTTTGATAGCTCCTTTGGTAACTTATCTCCTTTTTGTCGATCTGACGAAGTTGAAAAAGGTGTGACTTTGGCGTCTTGTTTCTTACACGGTGTTGGCACAAGCAATGTATAATGTTTAAAGTTAAGGATACCGTTAGTGGTAGATCAATGATAATTGTGACATTTTCATATCTATATTTTTTTACCTTTTCAGAACTTATTAGATTACGTACTTTTTGTGTTTTTTTCAGTACATCTTCTTTGTATTGCTGGTTATTTTTGCTGAAATTGGTGCAGCAGTTCTTCTGATCCTGTATCGCATTGAGGTAGGTAAAGTTGTAGACATATGTATGTACAGATTGTGGGAAAATTTAAGATACATATATTTATCTTAGCTTGATAAAGTTGATAGTTATTCAATAGTATTTAGCACATCTACAGTGCTTTTAGGATGTAAAGTATTACAGAATTATAGACCCTTTAAAAATATCATGTAGACATGTCCAGTTGTTTATATGTTGGTTAAAAATTATTGGCTTTCTTGTAAAAAAAAAAAAAAAATATTCTATAGGAATTTGCAAAAAGTATAATAATCAGCACAATTATTTTTGTATAAAAATTTGTAATAAAATTATTTAAGGTGTAGACATTCTTTGTGTGTCAAATTAATTCAAAATTGAATCAGCTCTTTAAAAAATGAATAAAAGTGTTGTTTTTTTTATCTCAGTACATGTACATATACATGTAGTAGGAGGCAAATAATTTTTAAGTCTTGCTTCCTGGAGATTACGCATAGGGTTTTCTGGTTGATTAATTTTGAGAAATGAGCAAAATGTTATTACATGTAATAATTTTAATAAGACTAAATGCAGGACATGTTACTATTTTATAATTAAATGTGTGAAGTTGAAATTATATCTAGCATGAGATACAAATGATTTTTTTTAGATCAGGCAATATTTGATGTGGTTTTTATCTCGCCTTCGAGGAAATTTTCATAGAATATTAATAACGTTAAGTTAATGTGATACTTGTAGTAAAACCTTTATCTTTAAAACTTTCAACATGAATTCAATTTTAAGTAAAACAGCCGAGACATTTAAGCATTTGCACTCTTGTTTTTTTCATGTGATAATTCTATATGACATCATCATGCAGAATGGCTGTTTTCCATGTAGTCACATGAGAACAGCATATTAATTTAACATCGTTGGATTGATCAGGGGAGAGATGAGGACTGTTTCAAAATTGATGGGGGTTGGGGATGGATGCTACTCAAAAGAATAAATTGTTGGTGGTTGCATTTTGCTTAACATTTTGTAAGAATTATAGAATTATAAGTATAAAAATTTTATATTATGGGAAGTTGGAGTAAAAAAAAAGTGCCTCCTATTCACATCCACACTCCAACCCCCCCCCTTCCTCCACCAACCAAATCAGATTAATGGACTAAAACACTTATATTTATCTTGCACTCGACTTTTCTACTGTTCAAATACAGATAACATGAAGTGATAAAAGTCTAGTATACGTTTACAGTCTCCTGGTATCCTGCTCCTGTTGTGAGTGAACAGTTATATTCCAATTACTGTTCACATCACAGTTCAATTTTGTCTTTAAATCTCCTGCAGTGTTTAGCTTTACAAAACCTATTCTCTCAAGCAGTAACTTAAATTGCATAATCTAAACAAACTAAATCAAAACGTGATTAATTGATCAGCCTTTACACGATATCCATCTATTTTAAGTAGCTGGATTATTTTCAACTCAATAATTATAAAAGCCTGCAAGTAATCAATAAACTTTATGAAATATATATTTCTGTCACAAGTCAAGTAAACAATTCTGATTAATCCATTGTCAACAAAACAAAAAAAAAGATATTTTATGTATTTAAAGGTTATAGGATATTGAATGATGAGGGTCTGGTATGTGGATGGGAGGTTCTTCATTTCTTGAGTTTTAATTATTTTTTGGCCATATTTTTATACCCCCGCTTTAAAAAAGTAGGGGTATACTGTTTTACCTCTGTCTGTCCGTCTATCCGTCCATCCGTCCCATGAATATTTTTTGTTGCATTTTTCTCAGGTACTACATTACATGGATTTCTGAAATTTGGCTCAAGGTTTATATAAATGAGCTATACCATGTGATGCATTTTCAGATTCATCACTCTACAACTTCCTGTTTACCGAACACTTACATATTTTTACACTATTAAAATTATCCATATATGGGCGAGGGTATCATCAGTGAGCAGTAGCTCCCAGTTTCACTTGTTCTCTACTTTTTCAATTATTATTATGCTCATTATTTTTTATTCTTTATATTTTAGCAACCAAAAGTCTCAATTTTTTATTTTTAGGCCATTTTTATATATTCTTTATTTTTTTGTTCACATTATTAACTATTCGTAAATCCCATCCAGACCCTCCACATGCAGTGGAGTTAATATTCTGATTGGATTATCTATTTGATGTTGCAGCTTTCATAGAATGGAAAGAAAAAAAAGATGTTACATTGATTGGCTTTCTGTCATATTGAAATTGAATGTGCAGAGTGAATAATTTATTGGTATTTTGGAAAAGTTGTTGAGCTGTGAAATTTTCTTATTATGAGTGTTTTGTATTGATTGATGCCTGTTGTGTTTAGATATTTTGTTTTCAATTTCATTAAACTAATGAATTTCAAATTGCAAAGCAAATGAATTTTTAAAATTTTTAGCAGTGCAGATAGTTCCATGTAAGTTGTAAAATTCTGATTGGGACAAGCCTGAATTATTAGTTCACTGTTGTCATTCACTTTTAAAAACCTTATCGTAACAGAATTTCTCATAGATGTAATTTCCTGAGGTCATTTTTGGTCAGAGTTTTGTCACTTGATACAATATAAGAAGTAAAATTCTCACAGGTTTATTGATTTTCTTTTTATTATAATTTTGTTGTGAAGTGCTTTCTGTTTCTGAGTATTTTTTTTGGCATAATATGTCCACTAAATCATCAAGATTTATGTTTGTTTATGTATTGTAATGTTTATATGCGGAGAAAACAAAAAGAAAGTTCTGAAAAAATAATCATTTAAACTTCAGACAATTCCTCATTCTTCAACTCCCATTCAAAAGTTTTAAATTCCAACTTAAAATGCCTTAGCTTGGAGATATGTTTTATGCCCCCACTGGTAGGTGAATGGTACATGAAGTGTTACCCTTGATTGTCCTTCGTCTCTAATCTCTTACTATAGTTTTCTTTATCCAAATTTTATTGAAACTAATACACAATGCTAAGAACCAAAACTTGCAGAATATTTCGAATTTCTACCGTGTTTCACTTACAGTTCCTGGATCATGCTGCTTTATAACTTGGAAAATTGCAAATTTTTACGTTTCCCCACTAATTTAATTTTGCCTCATGCAAATTATTATGAAACTTATACACAATGCTAAGAACTATTGTAAATTCAGAAATTATTGCATGCATTTATTATTGTGATTTTGCAATTTTAGACTAGAATGCCATTTTAATTTTGTGATATTGGGAAAAAACTGTTTTATTCATATTAAAAATTTAAAATGCGAGTTCAAATTATTGCGATTATAACTCTGTCACATTTTGGAAATAATAAAACATCTCAATAATTTTGAATTTACAGTAATACAAGTTGCCATTCATGTGCCATTTTGTCTTTTATGGATAAGTGATTGTTCTGTTTGTTACAGAAATATTATTATGTTTTGTTTGCTAGAGATTTAGAGACAACTCTGCACAAAATACCAAATGACACAGAAATTAAAACAATGTGCATTTAAATGACTTGTGAAACGTTTGTGTATATTTTATATAGGAGTTATACAAATTCAAAATTGTCCTTGAAATTTTAATTTTGTTTGAATATTTTTGAAAAGGGATCAATAATGGTTATTTTTTGTGGTTACATGTGTATACCAGAAAAATTTAACACGTGCAAAAAAAAATTGATTCCTGATCTATTGTGATCACAGTGTTCTCCCCAGAAATTTTGGATAGCATCACATATGGTGTAAAAAAAATAAACTTGTATTTTTTCAATGTCATTTGTCGTGTTGCGGTGATGCTCTATTTCCTTTTTGTTATATTTATATTGTTTAATTGATAACTGAGAATACAATTAAACTATAACAGTTGTTTCAGTTTATGTTTTCTATATTACATGTATTAATTTATAGTAAAAAGAATTATTTTGTTCCTCTTGGGCCAAATAAAAATATATGTGTGGTTCCAGTTACATTGTACCCTACCTACCCAACTAAATATCTAGTAAAAAAGAAGAACTGGTTTTTATCTAAAAAGGAAGAGAAAGTATCATATAGCAATAAAATTTCAATTAAAAATCTATTTTCTTTATCATGTCTATGAAATTCATTATTTCTTGGTCCTCAATGTATTAGTCCCAGTTGTTTCTTTATATCAAAATGATATGTATTTTTAACAAAGTTTAATCAGTATATTGAAACAATGCATTTCCAAAATGAATACATTTAGCAAGAAGATCTAACAAATAGTCTGTTAATGCGTGTGGAATGCGTAGTTTTCTCTTTTGGGGTCATTTTTTCTGTCTGCTGTGCCATTTGTGCATTTGTAGTTATTATCTTAAAATGCGGATTTTGTCATATCTGGTCTGGTTCCGATCTGTATTTGTTTACGCAAATATTTCAATGGCGGCGAAAAAAATTAACGAAAATAAACAATGTTTGACATGAGATTGGGAATGAATATGATGATTTCAATGCATTAAATGGATGAAACATTAACTAAAGGCAATTATGATCACTTCTAAAGAAGTATCAAACTTATTTTGCTAAAAATCAAAATGTTTAATATACGCTCTCGATTAACAAGTAGTACCGGAAGGGAAAGAAAAATAATTTTTTGAAAGTTGTAAAAACAAACCTCCAAACCTCTTTTCTAAAGAGATAAATCTTTGTATCTTTGAATTTACATTATGCAAACGTAGATTTTGAATTGTTTATGATTTTCAGATTACATTGTATTTTTTTGGCATAATATGTCCACTAAATCATCAAGATTTATGTTTGTTTATGTATTGTAATGTTTATATGGGAGAAAACAAAAAGAAAGTTCTGAAAAATAATCATTTAAACTTCAGACAATTCCTCATTCTTCAACTCCCATTCAAAAGTTTTAAATTCCAACTTAAAATGCCTTAGCTTGGAGATATGTTTTATGCCCCCACTGGTAGGTGAATGGTACATGAAGTGTTACCCTTGATTGTCCTTCGTCTCTAATCTCTTACTATAGTTTTCTTTATCCAAATTTTATTGAAACTAATACACAATGCTAAGAACCAAAACTTGCAGAATATTTCAATTTCTACCGTGTTTCACTTACAGTTCCTGGATCATGCTGCTTTATAACTTGGAAAATTGCAAATTTTCGTTTCCCCACTAATTTAATTTTGCCTCATGCAAATTATTATGAATCTTATACACAATGCTAAGAACTATTGTAAATTCAGAAATTATTGCATGCATTTATTATTGATTTTGCAATTTTAGACTAGAATGCCATTTTAATTTTTGTGATATTGGGAAAAAACTGTTTTATTCATATTAAAAATTTAAAATGAGTTCAAATTATTGCGATTATAACTCTGTCACATTTTTGGAAATAATAAAAACATCTCAATAATTTTTGAATTTACAGTAATACAAGTTGCCATTCATGTGCCATTTTGTCTTTTATGGATAAGTGATTGTTCTGTTTGTTACAGAAATATTATTATGTTTTGTTTGCTAGAGATTTAGAGACAACTCTGCACAAAATACCAAATGACACAGAAATTAAAACAATGTGCATTTAAATGACTTGTGAAACATTTGTGTATATTTTATATAGGAGTTATACAAATTCAAAATTGTCTTTGAAATTTTAATTTTGTTTGAATATTTTTGAAAAGGGATCAATAATGGTTATTTTTGTGGTTACATGTGTATACCACAAAATTTAACACATGCAAAAAAAAATTGACTCCTGATCTATTGTGATCACAGTGTTCTCCCAGAAATTTTGGATAGCATCACATATGGCGTAAAAAAATAAACTTGTATTTTTCAATGTCATTTGTCGCGTTGCAGCGATGCTCTATTTCCTTTTATCGACCGCATAAAAATTTTTGTGGTCGTATATTAATATAACGTTAGGCGTCGTCGGTAAATCGAAGACGCATTGGTTTCGCACTCTAACTTTAGTTTAAGTGAATGGATCTCTATGAAATTTTACCATAAGGTTCAATATCACAAAAGGAAGGTTGGGATTGATTTTGGGGTTATGGTACCAACAGTTAAGGAATTAGGGGCCAAAAGGGGCCAAAATAAGCATTTTGTAACTTCCAGACATAACTTGTGTGTTAGTGTATGGATCTCTCTGACATTGTACCACAAGGTTCCATATCATAAAGGAATGCTGGGATTGATTTTGGGGTAATGCCTCAAAATTTTAGGAATTAGGGGCCAAAAGGGCAAAAACAAGCGTTTTCTAGTTTCATGACAATAACTTGTGTGTAAGTGTATGGATCTTTCTGAAATTGTACTACAAGGTTCCATATCACAAAGGAAAGCTGGAATTGAGTTTGGGGTAATTGCCTGAAACGTTTAGGAATTAGGGGCCAAAAAGGGGCAAAAACAAGCATTTTCTAGTTTCATGACAATAACTTGTGTGTAAGTGTATGGATCTTTCTGAAATTGTACTACAAGGTTCCATATCACAAAGGAAAGCTGGAATTGAGTTTGGGGGTAATTGCCTGAAACGTTTAGGAATTAGGGGCCAAAAGGGCCAAAATAAGCATTTTCTAGTTTCCAGACAATAACTTGTGTTCAAGTGTATGGATCTCTCTGAAATTGTACTGCATGGTACCATACCTCAAAGGAAGGCTGGGATTGAGATTGGGGTGATGAATCATAAGGGGTTCAAAAATTTGGAGGGTTTCTTTTTTTCTTTAAAATTTTCCATTTTAAGTTGGTTATTTCTGATTTATATTTAAAAGCAAATAATAATGATATGGCAGGAGATACACACCTAACAGGATGTGTAAATTATTATATAATAAGTATTGTGCAATAGCAAGAAATTTTCAATTGCACAGTATTGCGCAATAGCAAGAAATCTTCAATTGCACAGTATTGCGCAATAGCAAGAAATATCCAATAGCACAATATTGCGCAATAGCAAGAAATTGTCAATTGTACAGTATTAGCAATAGCAAGAAATATTCAATTGCACAGTATTAGCAATTGCACAGTATTGCAGAAGAAGATACTTTGTATAAATTGCTTATTTCTTGACCAATTTCAATGGGGTTTTATTCTTGAACTCTTGGGGTTCTTTAATATGCTCAATCTAATCGTGTATTAAGTTTTTGGATTTTGGGCCCGTTTTAAATTGGTCCACATTGAGGTCCAAAGGGTCCAAAATTAAACTTTGTTTGATTTCATCAAAAATTGAATTATTGGGGTTCTTTGATATGCGAATCTAACCGTGTATTTAGATTCTTAATTTTGGTCCCGTTTTCAAATTGGTCTACATTAAGGTCCAAAGGGTCCAAAATTAAACTTAGTTTGATTTTAACAAAATTGAATTCTTAGGGTTCTTTGATATGCTGAATCTAAACATGTATTTAGATTTTTGATTATGGGCCCAGTTTTCAAGTTGGTCCAAATCGGGGTCCAAAATTAAACTTTGTTTGATTTCAACAAAAATTGAATATATGGGGTTCTTTGATATGCTGAATCTAACTATGTATTTAGATTTTTGATTTTTGGGCCCGTTATCAACTTTGTCCACATTGAGGTCAAAAGGGTCCAAAATTAAACTTTGTTTGATTTCATCAAAAATTGAACTCTTGGGGTTCTTTGATATGCTGAATCTAACCATGTATTTAGATTTTGGATATTGGACCATAATAGGTGAATGTCCAATTTAAAATTTTTAAGTTCTTAGACCACATTCATTCTGTGTCAGAAACCTATGCTGTGTCAAATATTTAATCACAATCCAAATTCAGAGCTGTATCAAGCTTGAATGTTGTGTCCATACTTGCCCCAACTATTCAGGGTTCGACCTCTGCGGTCGTATCAAGCTGCGCCCTCGGAGCATTTTATTATTATATTTATATTGTTTAATTGATAACTGAGAATACAATTAAACTATAACAGTTGTTTCAGTTTATGTTTTCTATATTAATTTATAGTAAAAGAATTATTTTTTCCTCTTGGGCCAAATAAAAATATATGTGTGGTTCCAGTTACATTGTACCCTACCTACCCAACTAAATATCTAGTAAAAAGAAGAACTGGTTTTATCTAAAAGGAAGAAAAGTATCATAAAGCAATAAAATTTCAATTAAAATCTATTTTCTTTATCATGTCTATGCAATTCATTATTTCTTGGTACTCAATGTATTAGTCCCAGTTGTTTCTTTATATCAAAATGATATGTATTTTTAACAAAGTTTAATCAGTAAATTGAAACAATGTTTAAATGGCATGTAAACCTAGATAGTCAAATTTCAAAACTCAACCTGAGTAAACCAATATCTATTTTTTAGTGTATTCTCTGTCAAATTTCTTTTAACAATATATTAAGTCATTTGAAATGCAGGAAGTGTATTTATGCAATAAAGAATGATCCCCATTTCAATGAAATATGTTTTCAAAATGTTTATGTTGAAAAGTACATTTGCAATGCCTTTTTGAAAATATTAAGTTATGAATTGAATTAAAGTACACCCTAGAAGTTTTAATCTTCAGTGTCATAGAATTGTTTTCAAAATCAATAAGCAATTCTAACAGGAGAAAATAGCATACCTATGTTTCAACTTAAAAATGCTGCCAAAACAACCTTTTAGATTAATTCTTGGAGACAATAAAGATCTTAGTTTCAAGTCTATCTGTTAGTCCATGTCCTATATGTCCTACAAGGATAATTGATAAACTTTATTAGAAGAATTTTATGCCCCACCTAGGGCATTATGTTTTCGGTCTGTGCATCTGTTCGTTCGTCCATCCATTTGTTCGTTCGTTCGTCCATCCGTCTGTCCCGATTCAGGTTAAATTTTTTGGTTAAATTTTTTGGTCAAGGAAGTTTTTGATGAAGTTGAAGTCCAGTACACATGTTCCCTATGATATGGTCTTTCTAATTTTAATGCCAAATTAGAGTTTGAAATTTGACCCCAATTTCACGGTCCACTGAACATAGAAAATGATAGTGCGAGTGGGGCATCCGTGTGTGTACTAGGGACACATTCTTGTTATTTGGTAATTTCTTCTGTTTCTAAAGATAAATAGTAAAACATGGGAACATTATTTGATAGTACATGTAGAAGAATCTATATTTGGTAATTATACCCCCGCTTTAAAAAAGTGGGGGGGTATACTGTTTTACCTTTGTCTGTCCATCCGTCAGTCCATCTGTCAGTCTGTGTGTCCGTTCAATGAATATTTTTCGTCACATCTTTCTCAGGAACTACAATACAAGGATTTCTGAAATTTGGTTTCAAGGTTTATATAAGTCAGCTTTACCGTGTGATTCGTTTTCAAATTCATCACTCAACAGCTTCCTGTTCACGAACACTTACATCATTTACACATGAGTAGCCAAGTTGAAAATTTTGGTCACATTTTCTCAGGAACTACAATACAAGGATTTCTGAAATTTGGTTTCAGGGTTTATATAAGTCAGCTATACCGTCTGATGCATTTTCAGATTCATCACTCAACAACTTCCTGTTTCCTGTTTACCGAAATATTTGGTCGGGGGTATCATCAGAGAGCAGTAGCTCAGTTTCACTTGTTTCTTCTGTTTCTAAAATAAATCGTAAAACATGGGAACATTGTTTGATATTACATGAAGAAGAATCTATATTTGGTTATTTCTTCTGTTTCTAAAAATAAATCGTAAAACATGGGAACATTATTTGATATTACATGTAGAAGAATCTATATTTGGTAATTTCTTCTAGATCTGTTTTAAAGATAAATCGTAAAAATGGAACATTATTTGATATTACATGAAGAAGAATCTATATTTGGTTATTTCTTCTGTTTCTAAAGATAAATCGTAAAAATGAGAACATTATTTGATATTACATGTAGAAGAATCTATATTTGGTAATTTCTTCTGTTTCTAAAGATAAAATGTAAAACATGGGAACATTATTTGATATGAAATTGTTATGCAAATTTAGTGACCCTTCATCATTGATTCACATTTCACACTAAAGTTAACTGTACAGATGACTTGTTCTAGGTAGGATTGAAGGGCACAGGGCCTGCTATAAAACAAGAAGATGTGGTATGATTGCCAATGAGACAATTTTCCTCTAGAGCTGGATATTAACCAACCACTTAGGCCCCTAAGCTACTTTAAAGTGAAGTTACCATTCTGGTTTCTCTTTTCAGATATGTGGAGGTGCCATATTGGGAGTTGGAATCTGGTTCCTAGTTGATAAGGACATCAGTAGCAGAATTGAAATAGTCCAGATTGATAGCGGGGATGACTATTTCAAATATGCTGCCTACCTGTTCATTGCTTTCGGAGCATTTGTGTTCATTGTTGGGTTTGCTGGTATGTGTGGAGCCATCAGAGCTAGCAAATGTCTCCTTGGATTTGTAAGTTTTAAGAATGGTATTCTTTTAGTGTCTGTTTTGTAAATACTGTATGTTATTTCAGAAATTTTTCTGATGTTTTTATTGTTGCGACAGGAAAAGTTTAGCATGATACAAACACCAAGTTTAAATTTTGTTAGCATTATTTGAATGCATTTCCTGAAATTTTCATAATTAATTTCACTTTTTTGTTGACTGTTCAACAATCTCCAAAATAAATTTACAAGTAAAGATATTGGGTCTGTATTTATTAAATTATGAATAATAGTTTTACAATATTGTAAATTCATTATATGAATTAAAAATGCATTTGACCTTGACCTCAGTTTTCTTTGACTTAAGATTTTGATAGCTCCTTTGGTAACTTATCTCCTTTTTGTCTGCCTGACGAAGTTGAAAAAGGTGTGACTTTGGCGTCTTGTTTCTGAAGCGGTGTTGGCACAAGCAATGTATAATGTTTAAAGTTGAGGATACCGTTAGTGGTAGATCAATGATAATTGTGACATTTTCATATCTATATTTTTTTACTTTGCAGAACTTATTAGATTACGAACTTTGTGTGTTTTTTTCAGTACATCTTCTTTGTATTGCTGGTTATTTTTGCTGAGATTGGTGCAGCAGTTCTTCTGATCCTGTATCGCATTGAGGTAGGTAAAGATGTAGACATATGTATGTACAGATTGTGGGAAAATTTAAGATACTTATATTTATCTTAGCTTGAGTTGATAGTTATTCAATAGTATTTAGCACATCTACAGTGCTTTTAGGATGTAAAGTATTACAGAATTATAGACCCTTTAAAAATATCATGTAGACATGTCCAGTTGTTTATATGTTGGTTAAAATTATTGGCTTTCTTGTAAAAAAAAAAAAAAAATATTCTATAGGAATTTGCAAAAAGTATAATAATCAGCACAATTATTTTTGTATAAAATTTGTAATAAAATTATTTAAGGTGTAGACATTCTTTGTGTGTCAAATTAATTCAAAATTGAATCAGCTCTTTAAAAATGAATAGAAGTGTTGTTTTTTTATCTCAGTACATGTACATATACATGTAGTAGGAGGCAAATAATTTTAAGTCTTGCTTCCTGGAGATTACGCATAGGGTTTTCTGGTTGATTAATTTTGAGAAATGAGCAAAATGTTATTACATGTAATAATTTTAATAAGACTAAATGCAGGACATGTTACTATTTTATAATTAAATGTGTGAAGTTGAAATTATATGTAGCATGAGATACAAATGATTTTTTTAGATCAGGCAATATTTGATGTGGTTTTATCTCGCCTTCGAGGAAATTTTCATAGAATATTAATAACGTTAAGTTAATGTGATACTTGTAGTAAAACCTTTATCTTTAAAACTTTCAACATGAATTCAATTTTAAGTAAAACAGCCGAGACATTTAAGCATTTGCACTCTTTGTTTTTCATGTGATAATTCTATATGACATCATCATGCAGAATGGCTGTTTTCCATGTAGTTACATGAGAACAGCATATTAATTTAACATCGTTGGATTGATCAGGGAGAGATGAGGACTGTTTCAAAATTGATGGGGTGGGGATGGATGCTACTCAAAAGAATAAATTGTTGGTGGTTGCATTTTGCTTAACATTTTGTAAGAATTATAGAATTATAAGTATAAAAATTTTATATTATGGGAAGTTGGAGTAAAAAAAGTGCCTCCTATTCACATCCACACTCCAAACCCCCACCACCAACCAAATCAGATTAATGGACTAAAACACTTATATTTATCTTGCACTCGACTTTTCTACTGTTCAAATACAGATAACATGAAGTGATAAAAGTCTAGTATACGTTTACAGTCTCCTGGTATCCTGCTCCTGTTGTGAGTGAACAGTTATATTCCAATTACTGTTCACATCACAGTTCAATTTTGTCTTTAAATCTCCTGCAGTGTTTAGCTTTACAAAACCTATTCTCTCAAGCAGTAAATTAAATTGCATAATCTAAACAAACTAAGTCAAGTAATATAAATAAAATCAAAACGTTATCAATTGATCAGCCTTTACACGATATCCATCTATTTTAAGTAGCTGGATTATTTTCAACTCAATAATTATAAAAGCCTGCAAGTAATCAATAAACTTTATGAAATATATATTTCTGTCACAAGTCAAGTAAACAATTCTGATTAATCCATTGTCAACAAAACAAAAAAAAAGATATTTTATGTATTTAAAGGTTATAGGATATTGAATGATGAGGGTCTGGTATGTGGATGGGAGGTTCTTCATTTCTTGAGTTTTAATTATTTTTTGGACATATTTTTATACCCCGCTTTAAAAAGTGGGGTATACTGTTTACCTCTGTCTATCCGTCTATCCATCCGTCCGTCCGTCCCATGAATATTTTTCATTGCATTTTTCTCAGGTACTACATTACAAGTATTTCTGAAATTTGGTTTCAAGGTTTATATAAATGAGTATACCGTGTGATGCATTTTCAGATTCATCACTCTACAACTTCCTGTTTACCGAACACTTACATATTTTACACTATTAAAATTATCCATATTTGGGTGAGGTATCATCAGTGAGCAGTAGCTCCCAGTTTCACTTGTTCTCTACTTTTTCAATTATTATTATGCTCATTATTTTTTATTCTTTATATTTTAGCAACCAAAAGTCTCAATTTTTTATTTTTAGGCCATTTTTATGCTTTTATCTTTTCTTTATTTTTTTTTTCACATTATTGACTATTCTGTAAATCCCATCCAGACCCTCCCACATGCAGTGGAGTTAATATTCTGATTGGATTATCTATTTGATGTTGCAGCTTTCATAGAATGGAAAGAAAAAAAAGATGTTACATTGATTGGCTTTCTGTCATATTGAAATTGAATGTGCAGAGTGAATAATTTATTGGTATTTTGGAAAAGTTGTTGAGCTGTGAAATTTTCTTATTATGAGTGTTTTTGTATTGATTGATGCCTGTTGTGTTTAGATATTTTGTTTTCAATTTCATTAAACTAATGAATTTCAAATTGCAAAGCAAATGAATTTTTTAAATTTTTAGTAGTGCGTAGTGCAGATAGTTCCATGTAAGTTGTAAAATTCTGATTGGGACAAGCCTGAATTATTAGTTCACTGTTGTCATTCACTTTTAAAAACCTTATCGTAACAGAATTTCTCATAGATGTAATTTCCTGAGGTCATTTTGGTCAGAGTTTTGTCACTTGATACAATATAAGAAGTAAAATTCTCACAGGTTTATTGATTTTCTTTTTATTATAATTTTGTTGTGAAGTGCTTTCTGTTTCTGAGTATTTTTTTTGGCATAATATGTCCACTAAATCATCAAGATTTATGTTTGTTTATGTATTGTAATGTTTATATGCGGAGAAAACAAAAAGAAAGTTCTGAAAAAATAATCATTTAAACTTCAGACAATTCCTCATTCTTCAACTCCCATTCAAAAGTTTTAAATTCCAACTTAAAATGCCTTAGCTTGGAGATATGTTTTATGCCCCACTGGTAGGTGAATGGTACATGAAGTGTTACCCTTGATTGTCCTTCGTCTCTAATCTCTTACTATAGTTTTCTTTATCCAAATTTTATTGAAACTAATACACAATGCTAAGAACCAAAACTTGCAGAATATTTCGAATTTCTACCGTGTTTCACTTACAGTTCCTGGATCATGCTGCTTTATAACTTGGAAAATTGCAAATTTTTACGTTTCCCCACTAATTTAATTTTGCCTCATGCAAATTATTATGAAACTTATACACAATGCTAAGAACTATTGTAAATTCAGAAATTATTGCATGCATTTATTATTGTGATTTTGCAATTTTAGACTAGAATGCCATTTTAATTTTTGTGATATTGGGAAAAAAACTGTTTTATTCATATTAAAAAATTTAAAATGCGAGTTCAAATTATTGCGATTATAACTCTGTCACATTTTTGGAAATAATAAAAACATCTCAATAATTTTTGAATTTACAGTAATACAAGTTGCCATTCATGTGCCATTTTGTCTTTTATGGATAAGTGATTGTTCTGTTTGTTACAGAGAAATATTATTATGTTTTGTTTGCTAGAGATTTAGAGACAACTCTGCACAAAATACCAAATGACACAGAAATTAAAACAATGTGCATTTAAATGACTTGTGAAACGTTTGTGTATATTTTATATAGGAGTTATACAAATTCAAAATTGTCCTTGAAATTTTAATTTTGTTTGAATATTTTGAAAAGGGATCAATAATGGTTATTTTTGTGGTTACATGTGTATACCAGAAAAATTTAACACGCAAAAGTTCCAGTTACATTGTACCCTACCTACCCTATTTCCTTTTGTTATATTTATATTGTTTAATTGATAACTGAGAATACAATTAAACTATAACAGTTGTTTCAGTTTATGAATATTAATTTATAGTAAAAAGAATTATTTTTTCCTCTTGGGCCAAATAAAAAATATGTGTGGTTCCAGTTACATTGTACCCTACCTACCCAACTAAATATCTAGTAAAAAGAAGAACTGTTTTTATCTAGAGAAAGTATCAAGCAATAAAATTTCAATTAAAATCTATTTTCTTTATCATGTCTATGAAATTCATTATTTCTTGGTCCTCAATGTATTAGTCCCAGTTGTTTCTTTATATCAAAATGATATGTATTTTTAACAAAGTTTAATCAGTATATTGAAACAATGCATTTCCAAAATGAATACATTTAGCAAGGAGATCTAACAAATAGTCTGTTAATGCGTGTGGAATGCGTAGTTTTCTCTTTTGGGGTCATTTTTTCTGTCTGCTGTGCCATTTGTGCATTTGTAGTTATTATCTTAAAAATGCGGATTTTTGTCATATCTGGTCCGGTTCCGATCTGTAGTTTACGCAAATATTTCAATGGCGGCCAAAAAAATTAATGAAAATAAACAATGTTTGACAAGAGATTGGGAATGAATATGACGCTTTTAATGCATTAAATGGATGAAACATTAACTAAAGCCAATTCTGATCACTTTCTAAAGAAGTATCAAACTTATTTAGCTCAAAATCAAAATGTTTAATATACGCTCTCGATTAACAAGTAGTACCGGAAGGGAAAGAAAATAATTTTTTGAAAGTTGTAAAAACAAACCTCCAAACCTCTTTTCTAAAGAGATAAATCTTTTGTATCTTTGAATTTACATTATGCAAACGTAGATTTTGAATTGTTTATGATTTTCAGATTACATTTTCTCAATGTCGAAATTTGCGATTGGACCACGTGGTAGTAGTCATGTCATAAGTGTCAGCTTGGGGTATTCGTTTCCAAACAGTTATCACCCAAAGGGCAATTAACACCTATTTAATCACTCTAATTGCCTCTATTGTCCGACTTTAAGGGATTACAATTAAAGGTGATATAATTTTATGATCACAAGCGGTAATTAGATGAAAGTTCAAAATTTAGGACATGGTTTTGCGGACAAGAAAGATAGCATTCTCAGAATAATTATAGCGTCGCGGAAATTATTATAGCATCACAGGGGAAAAAATATAGCGTCTTGGTGCCGCGACGCTAAAACGGCCTGGGGAGAACACTGGATCATACACAGTGTTTTTCGACAAATCTATTTTTTTGAAAGTGTTTGCATCAATTAACCATCAAAAGGACAAAAAAGAGGGATGAAAAGTTTGGGTATACTTTATTGTCAGAAAATCCTACATGTAAATACTGAATGTATCAGGTGCATACAGTTATGAAGATAAGTATTCAGTAATAATATAAATGCAAAACAAATTATAAGTATATATACATAAAATTGGGAATGGAAATGTGGAATGTGTCGAAGAGACATCAACACGACCAAAGAGCAGAAAGCTGGCCAAGGCCATTAATGGGTCTTCAATACAGCGAGATACATGAATATATTTAAAAACAATTTTTTTTTCATTTTCAGGTAGAGGACAATATTGTTAAGCTGTTACAGGAAAATATAAAGAAGAGGTACGGTGAAGAGACTGTAAGGACAGGATGGGACTTGGCTCAGTTGGAGGTGAGGACTTCAGGCTGAGATCTCTATGGGTTACATCAGTGTTCTCCCAAGATATTTCATTTAATACCCTGCTAAACAGGGAAATTTGAAAAACCATCTTGTTTCTAAAAACTGTTGCACCACATCCATAATATAATCTATAAAAAAAAACATTACCATGATGCTAAAAGTCCCTGTGGAGAATAGTCGTCTGGTTATATGGTACAGAAAAGATCATTTTGTTTATAAAATTTCGACACCAAGTCAATATGCATTTTCGATACATGCAAATAAAAAAATACTTCAAATTTTTTTGATTTACCTTATGAGTTTGATCTTAGCATATGACCTTTCAGACAAAAAAAATATACCACAAAGGAAGGCTGGGATTGAGTTTGGAGGTGATGAATCATAAGGGGTTCAAAAAAAAAAACCAACACTATACAAATTTTATGCGCACCAAGTGCTTTTTTGGAATTTACCTTCATCAAATGGGAATATATGAAAGCTGAGGATTTATAAAAACCTAAACAGTTGAAAAGCTAAATGCTAACCATGGGTATTCTGAAATTCTGAAATAGTCTTATTCATTGAATCATATAAATCTGCTTGTATAGATTAAGGGGTTAAATTAATATTTTATCCTCATAAAGTGACTATCTTTTATTATTTGAATCAGAATATTTTATCCTCATAAAGTGACTATCTTTTATTATTTGAATCAGGATGGTTATTAGTTTTTATTTTTATTTTATTAAAAAACTACTAAATGCTATATATTGTTTTATTACATCGGTTGCAATGAATTACATAGATTTCCCAGTGAAATAAAACCCAGATAATTTCACATGTGAAATAAACGTGGTTATTTCACTCCTCTGACGTCATACAACAATAGGCGTTGTCAAGGATCAAAACAAATTGTGAATGCATAGAAAAAGATATAGTTCCATATATTTTCTACTTTAATTTCAATAAAAAAAGCCATATGCCAATGTAAAAAAAAGAATAACTAATCAAAGAATTCAAATATCGAAAAATATTCAACTCGTGACCGAACAACACTGATAATTAGTCCCCTACTGATGAAGTCGTAGGGGACTTTAGGTTTGCACTCTGTCCGTCTGTCCATCCGTCAGTCCGGACGATCAGTTTTCCAGACTTTTTCTTCATAGATATAGGAAGATGTGGTATGAATGCCAATGAGACAACTCTCCATCCAAGTCACAATTTATAAAAGTAAACCATTATAGGTCAAGGTACGGTCTTCAACACGGAGCCTTGGCTCATACTGAACAGCAAGCTATAAAGGGCCCCAAAAAAATACTAGTGTAAAACCATTCAAACGGGAAAACCAACGGTCTAATCTATATAAAAAACGAGAAACGAGAAACACTTATGAACCACATAAACAAACAACAACTACTGAACATCAGATTCCTGACTTAGGACAGGTGCAAACCATTGCAGCGGATTAAACGTTTTAATGGTACCAAACCTTCTCCCTTATCTGAAACAATAGTGTAACATCACAACATAGAATTACACTATAAAATATCAATTGGAATGGCTTAACTCAATCAAAAAACGTAGTAACACAAATTAACACACAATGAACGAATAAATTTGATCTATGATACAATGTTTTTTGTCGAGCCTTCGACTTTAGTCGAAAAAGCGAGACATAGCGATCCTACATTCCGTCGGCGTCCACAAATATTCACTCTGTGGTTAAAGTTTTTGAAATTTTAATAACTTTCTTAAACTATTCTGGATTTCTACCAAACTTGGACAGAAGCTTGTTAATGATCATAAGATAGTATCCAGAAGTAAATTTTGTAAAAATAAAATTCCTGTTTTTCCGTATTTTACCTGTAAATGGACTTAGTTTTTCTGCCGGGAAACATTACATTCACTCTGTGGTTAAAGTTTTTAAAATTTTAATTACTTTCTTAAACTATCCTGGATTTGTACCAAACTTGGACAGAAGCTTGTTTATGATCATAAAATAGTATCCAGAAGTAAATTTGTTAAAAAAAATTCTTTTTCTGTATTTTACTTATAAATGGACTTAGTTTTCTGCCAGGAAACAATACATTCACTCTGTGGTTAAAGTTTTAAAATTTTAATAACTTTCTTAAACTATCCTGGATTTGTACCAAACTTGGACAGAAGCTTGTTTATGATCAAAAGCTAGTATCTAGAAGGAAATTTTGTTAAAATTTTGTACCTGTTTATCCGTATTTTACTTATAAATGGACTTAGTTTTTCTTCCAGTTAACATTAAATACAGTCTGCAGTTAAAGTTTTTAAAACATTTATTAGATTCATAAACTATCCTGGATTTATACCAAACTTTGACAGAAGCTTCTTACAATCAAAAGATAGTATCTAAGGGAATATTTTTATTGATTTTTTTTCTCATTTTTGTTGAGCCTGCGATTAACAGCAAAAGTAGGCGAGACACTGGGTTCCGTGGAACCCTTACGAATTATTAAAATACAAAGTTAATAAAAATAAGGGATGAATAATTAAAGTAAAAGTATTATACCGCTGTGAAATGTTAAACAATTTCAGAAAAACATCAACTTTGAAAAAAATTACGTCATATTATACACAGGTAAATGAAAATAATTTTGTTGTTAAGTATACTTCTTCTTCTGTCTGTATAATCTTCCGTTTAGGAATACCAAGAAATTTCTTGTATATCAATAAAACTAATCATGCTAATCTAAAAATTGGTACATATGGGGTGAATATCAACAATGAAACTATAAAATTGGTGCTCGATAAAACTTCGTGTTCTTCATGTACAGGTGCATTTCGGAACAGTATAAAAGGAGAAAGTAAATAATTTTGATGTTCATAGTACGAAGAAGTGAAAATTCGTAGTAATTCCAAACAATCAAAGCTGGTATATAGACCAGATACATGTTAACATTAAATAACAAAAAAGCATTACAAATAGAATCAAAACAGATCTAATTAACAAGAAAGTATGATTTGAGAGTACTCACAGTTACTGATAGCTAGTTAAAAGCCAAAACAATTAATAATAAAAAATCATGCATCAGAGACTAAAATCAACTAAAACACATCCCAGGGATTTAGTATTTCAGCATCATGGACAGTCAAAGAAGACATGACTTGTGCAATGCCAAAAATAAATGTATCGACAGGCAGTAGGATAGTTAGGAGTTTACCTCTTTATAGATAAAAATGAAGATGTGTGTGTCTTTATACATCCCGTTTCAAAAGAATACAAATTTAGTTATGTTTTAATTTGCTGATGACAAAATCGATATTTGTGCCAATGTAAACTATATTCAAAGATCTAATTACAACACTTGATTCCAATCTTAATTGACTAGGACTGTCAGTTTTCCTATCGAAGGTCGTGGTTTTTCCGGGCACTCCGGCTTCCTTCACCAATAAAAACTGGCCGCCACGAAATAGCCCAAAAGGGGTGCTTAAAAGTGGTGTTAAATCAAATCAAATCTAATTACAACATTGGTAAGATAACCTTTACTAATAAGTTTGTTTAAAGGTTCGATGAGTTTACAGGAATCACATAGTGATTTCTGCGCTTTTAGTACAATATTAACGTAAAATTTAGGATGTGAAATACTGTTTTTAATAAGTTTTCTACAGGTACAGCCAAATTTACTAATCAAATCTTTGTATCTATGAAAGAATTTAGTAAAAGTGTTTTAAGTAATTTATGTTAACGAAATCCCTGACTTAATAATTTACCAGTGATGCATGGATTACATTCGTTAAAATCTATGACATCACTACACACACAGGTATAAGGAACGAGTTGGGATATATAAACACCGTATGATGGAGCCAAAGGAACATCGCCATCTAAAAAAGGGAAAATAAACAATAGGGAATGAAAAATCGTCTCTTTTGTCATTAATTTATGCTTATTAATTTCTAGATTTCTGTTCAAAGGGAAATAACTCATTTTTTAACTTTCCCTAGAATTAAATTTTTGAAGAAATACTTATTAATTACTAGATTTCTGTTCAAAGGGAAATAACTCATTTTTAAAAAGATTTGTATGAGACATTGTATTAAGATAAATGACATATTGGATTTTTTTCCTTTTCTTTAGTAAATAGTTTGAAGAATTTAGTGGTAGGTTTGTTTGTTATTTTATGTAGTTTACACCATGACAAGTTATAGATCAAGTTAGAATTTCGTTCCATTACAATGAATTCTTAACCGGTAGGGGAATATGTATTGCCATGCAATACTCACAGAATGCTTGTTAACTCATGCTCTACGCGCATTCGTGAATTAATGTGTTGTTCCGTCACTCGTTGAATATTTTTCTCTATTTGAATTCTTCGATTAGTTATTCTATAATTAATACATATGCTTGTTTGATCTATTTTTAGTTTGAGTGTTGTGGAGCAGTCAATTCTATGGATTACAATGAGACAACTTACAATTTCCCAAATGCAGGCCAGGTATGTTAAAAAAAAACATTTTGTGAAAACAACAGAAAACAAAACATGTGCAGCATCATCTTGCAGTCTAGATAAACAAAGAAGGAGTCCTCAAATAATAGTATTAAGATAATGGTTTGGAGGGAGAATTGGAGTGAGATTGACTAACTAAAATTGCCAAAATGATTTGAAGATGTACAATATTTCTTAAAACAGTGACTATCAAAAAAGAATGTATGAATTGCCTCTCCTCTACACAGAATAAATATCTGGTTGAGCAAACTGAAGAATTTATAAAAATTGAAAATAGAAAAATATTGCTTTAATAAGAGATTATGGTCCTAATAGAGATAAAAGAAATGTGTGTGGTTATAATCACTGCACAATTTCTAACATATTTATAAACGAACCGATATGTCTGTCTGTCTGTAGCACTTCAATGTCATTTCATAATTTAACACTTTTCAAAATTATTTTTCCATGTTTATAGCTATACAACATGTACAAGGAAGGTCTCCCTTTGTTTATTGTGTAATTTGACAGGCAAAACACTTGTTTTTCATGTCTAACAGAGGAAAAACATCAATTTTTTTGTGAAAAACAAACTTAACATTAAGTCCTTCAATTTGTGAGTGGGTCAAATTTCAAAACTTTTAACTAATTCTTTTCTTCTAAAAAAAAGTACAATTTGGGACCATATCTGACAGTACATGCAGTGTACACGTATATTTTAACATGATAGGTTTTATATGAGCATGATGAGTAAAAAGGAGCATGAAAAAGTGTTTTTTTAATTTTTTATGCATTACCAATTTATTATATAGTATGCGAAATAGTGTGTATAATCTTAGCAAATTATCCTTGACCTTGTTTTTTCTGAATTGTTCATAGCTTAAAATTTGAAAAATATACATGTATTTATAAAATTGAGAATGGAAATGGGGAATGTGTCAAAGAGACAACAACTTGACCAAAGAGCAAAATTAGCCCAAGGCTACCAATGGGTCTTAAACCCAGCGGGAAAATCCAGTACCAAGATGCAGGCTTCAACTGGCCCATACACAAAAATGTGTACTAGTTCAGTGAAAATGGACGTCACTCTAAACTCCGAAACATATAAATGAAGTTAAAATGTATATGCATAGTTCACAAATATTTGAAAACTATAATTAATTTATTGGCTATAAAAAATGATAAAACATTTATCTGATTCAAAGTGGTTCGACAGATACCCTTAAAATGATAATTATTACTTCTACAACACCTTAGCCTGATCAGTTAGCTGACTGAAATATATTGTATTTTGTAAATGCTTAAAAACTTTTAACATTCATAATGATCAATATTTCTTGTTTCAGACTGTTCCTAATACTTGTTGTAAATTGTCAAACAGGGATGCTGCTTTAGATGACCCATCAAAGGCTACACCTAGCAATTCAGCTCTATGCTACGCTCGTAACACTAACGAAATTAATACGGTATGAAAACATTTTGAACAATATATCATATTAATAGGCTTTTGTCAAAATACTTGCAATCTATTGGGTATTCTACCTGACAAATTGATGGGTTTTTATGCCCCTGTCACTAGGCGAAAAAGGGCATTAAGGTTTGCCCTTTTCCAGCCTTACATACGTACCATATATGTCCATCTGGAAATTGGTTTCTGTTCTCTTACTTTAGTTTGCCTCAACCAAATGATATGAAACTTATACACAGTGCTTATTACTACCACACACAATTAGAATTTCGGTGGTGTCACTTTCACTGTTCTCAAGTTATGTCCCTTTTTAATGCAAAATTTACTGAATTTGCTGTATATTTTTAAGTGGGGCATCTGTGTCCTATGCACAAATTCTTTGTTTATTTTTTGTACTGATAATTGGTTTCTACTGGAAAAACCTTTAAAAAGAATTAAATACATGGAATAGAGGTTGGAAAAAAGTAATTCATCTCAATCTTGTTCTGCTTGGTGTTATATCTAGAATAGGCCTTACCACTTTCAGAAGTTACACTAGAATACAGGTTCCTGTGTAAGATGGTATTAACTAACCAATATTTTATCAGCATACTTGAATCCCAAAATTTTAGATAAAATAGGGCTAATTATGGCAATAAGTAAAACTAGCTTGCTGTCTAAAAATTGATTAGGTGCCAAGTCACTCACAGGTGCTACAGGAATCACATGTAATTTGAAACTACTTCTTTAAATTTTTGTTTACTTTGTCTATTGATGGTAAAGACAACCATAATGAGTATCCTAGGGAACTCACAATTTTCAAGATTAATTTTGCAAGTTTGGCACTTGTTTGCTCATTAATTTCAAAATGGAAAAAAAATCTGCAAAACTGTGAACACAGTTAATGGATGTCAATAGCACACACACTGACTCTTAGGACCAGATGAGCTTAAAAAGAGGGTTGGAGGACAAATGAATCTGGTTTTCCTTTATAAGTTGATCAAGACTTAATAAGATGTTCTTTTATATATATTACAGAAAGGATGTAAGGACAGTTTGAAGGATTGGGCCCTGAAACACAGTACAATTATCATTGGGGTTGGTATTGGTATTGCTGTTCTTGAGGTAAGAATTAATTCTTTACAATTTACCAATCATTTTATCTTTCTCACGTGGAAAGCTTCCGGAAGTGGGGAAATAGAAATAACTTGGATGTCCCGTCATCTAGCCAGTATTGTAAGCACTCTTACTAGATTTTTGATTCAGCCATGCTTGATCTATGCGATCACTCTGGTTTTGGAGATGGTGCAGAGTACTAAGACATATCATGAAACCAGTTATGTGTTTTTATACGACCGCAAAAAAATGTTGTGGTCGTATATTGGTATCACATTGTAGTTGTCGTCGTCGTCGTTGTCGTCGTCTGAAGACAGTTTGTTTCCGGACAATAACTTTAGTATAAGTAAATAGAAATCTATGAAATTTAAACACAAGGTTTATAACCACAAAAGGAAGGTTGGGATTGATTTTGGGGGTTATGGTCCTAACAGTTTAGGAATTAGGTGCCAAAAGGAGGCCCAAAAAGGCATTTTTCTAGTTTCCAGACAATAACTTGTGTTTAAGGTAGTTCAGGGGTATACCGCCATCTTGAATTGTACAATGACAGGACATAATCAGTCTAGTTCTTTGCCCAAATCTGCAAATTTGGAGACAGATTTGCAATTTATTGGTTACACTTTTTATTTATATAAAGAAAACTTAGTGATTCATTGCATTATCGAAAATGTTTTAAAAAATACCAAATATTTGTGTTTTTAGAATCAATTTTTCAAATAAGCCATTTAAGGGGAGATAACTCTTTTAGTACAGAATTTATACTGGACATATAGGGAAATTTTCATTTTTATACGACCGCAAAAAATTTTTTGTGGTCGTATATTGGTATGACGTTGGCGGCGTCGTCGTCGTCGTCGTCGTCCGTCGTCGTCGGCGTCGTCGTCGTCGTCCGAAGACACATTGGTTTCGCACTCTAACTTTAGTTTAAGTAAATGGATCTCTAGGAAATTTTACCATAAGGTTCAATACCACAAAAGGAAGGTTGGGATTGATTTTGGGGTTATGGTACCAACAGTTAAGGAATTAGGGGCCAAAGGGGCCAAAATAAGCATTTTGTAACTTCCAGACAATAACTTGTGTGTAAGTGTATGGATCTCTCTGACATTGTACCACAAGGTTCCATATCAGAAAGGGAATGCTGGGATTGATTTTGGGGTAATTGCCTCAAAATTTTAGGAATTAGGGGCCAAAAGGGCAAAAATAAGCATTTTCTAGTTTCAGGACAATAACTTGTGTGTAAGTGTATGGATCTTTCTGAAATTGTACTACAAGGTTCCATATCACAAAGGAAAGCTGGAATTGAGTTTGGGGTAATTGCCTAAACGTTTAGGAATTAGGGGCCAAAAGGGGTCAAAAATAAGCATTTTCTAGTTTCAGACAATAACTTGTGTTTAAGTGTATGGATCTCTCTGAAATTGTACTGCAAGGTACCATACCTCATTGAAGGCTGGGATTGAGTTTGGGGTGATGAATCATAAGGGGTTCAAAAACTTGGGGGATTTTTCCCCTTTTCTTCCTTTTTTCCTTTTTTTTTCTTTAAAATTTTCCATTTTAAGTTGGTTATTTCTGATTTATATTTAAAAGCAAATAATAATGATATGGCAGGAGATACACACCAAGCAGGATATGTAAATTATTATATAATAAGTATTGTGCAATAGCAAGAAATTTTCAATTGCACAGTATTGCGCAATAGCAAGAAATCTTCAATTGCACAGTATTGCGCAATAGCAAGAAATAACCAATAGCACAATATTGCACAATAGGAAGAAATTGTCAATTGTACAGTATTGCACAATAGCAAGAAATATTCAATTGCACAGTATTGCGCAATTGCAAGAAATATTTAATTGCACAGTATTGTGCAAAAGAAGATTCTTTGTATAAATTGCTTATTTCTTGACCAATTTCAATGGGGTTTTATTCTTGAATTCTTGGGGTTCTTTAATATGCTGAATCTAACCGTGTATTAAGTTTTTGGATTTTGGGCCCAGTTTTTAAATTGGTCCACATTGAGGTCCAAAGGGTCCAAAATTAAACTTTGTTTGATTTCATCAAAATTGAATTATTGGGGTTCTTTGATATGCCGAATCTAACCGTGTATTTAGATTCTTAATTTTGGTCCGTTTTCAAATTGGTCTACATTTAGGTCCAAAGGGTCCAAAATTAAACTTAGTTTGATTTTAACAAAAATTGAATTCTTAGGGTTCTTTGATATGCTGAATCTAATCATGTATTTAGATTTTTGATTATGGGCCCAGTTTTCAAGTTGGTCCAAATTGGGGTCCAAAATTAAACTTTGTTTGATTTCAACAAAATTGAATATATGGGGTTCTTTGATATGCTGAATCTAACCATGTATTTAGATTCTTAATTTTTGGTCCCGTTTTCAAATTGGTCTACATTAAGGTCCAAAGGGTCCAAAATTAAACTTAATTTGATTTTAATAAAATTGAATTCTTAGGGTTCTTTGATATGCTGAATCTAAACATGTCTTTCAATTTTTGATTATGGGCCCAGTTTTCAAGTTGGTCCAAATCGGGTCCAAAATTAAACTTTGTTTGATTTCAACAAAAATTGAATATATTGGGTTCTTTGATATGCTGAATCTAACCATGTATTTAGATTTTTGATTTTGGGCCCCATTATCAACTTTGTCCACATTGAGGTCAAAGGGTCCAAAATTAACTTTGTTTGATTTCAACAAAAATTGAATATATGGGGTTCTTTGATATGCTGAATCTAACCGTGTATTTAGATTCTTAATTTTTGGTCCCGTTTTCAAATTGGTATACATTAAGGTCCAAAGGGTCCAAAATTAAACTTAGTTTGATTTTAACAAAAATTGAATTCTTAGGGTTCTTTTGATATGCTGAATCTAACCATGTATTTAGATTTTGGATATTGGACCATAATAGGTGAATGTCCAATTTAAAAATTTTTAAGTTCTTAGACCACATTCATTCTGTGTCAGAAACCTATGCTGTGTCAAATAGTCAATCACAATCCAAATTCAGAGCTGTATCAAGCTTGAATGTTGTGTCCATACTTGCCCCAACTGTTCAGGGTTCGACCTCTGCGGTCGTATCAAGCTGCGCCCTGCGGAGCATTTTATTTACTTGTAGCAAGAAAAAGAGTTCGGTGACACCATTTTTTCTTTCCATTTTCTTAGAATATATTATAAAACCTATCTTCTCATATTTTATTTCAAAATTCAGTCTTATAGATTTCTTTTTATGCACAAAATGTGTTTTCATGAACAATCTAAGCAATTTTTGGCAATTTTGAACGACACGTACCTTGAAAAATAGCGCGGTGACCCATACTTTTTATTATTTTTTTGAAAAAAGCATAGTAAAATCTTCATTTTGGCAAAATATAAGAAAATTCTGTCATTCTTTTTCTATACCCCTGAACTACCTTAAGTGTATGGATCTCTCTTAAATTATACCACAAGTTTCCATACCACAAAGGGCTGGTTAGGACTGACTTTGGGGGGTTATGGCTCAAACCGTTTAGGAATTAAGGGCAAAAAAGGGGGAAAAATAAGGGTTTCCTGGATAATGGACAATTTAAAAGCAGTGTAAGGGAGGTAATCCAAAAACAAAATTGTACAATGTTGTACAATGTTGGATTACCTCTCTTACACTGCTTTAAAATTATCTATTTAAGACTTTTACGATGTATTTAAATGGGATATTATGGTTGCAAACTCCATTGGTAATTTGAATTGAGATTATGACCATATCTTGAGGGAAGAATTTTTATATGACCGCAAAAAAATTTTGCGGTCGTATATTGGTATGACGTTGGCATCGTCGTCATTGTCGTCGTCATTGTCCGAAGACACATTGGTTTTCGCACTGTAACTTTAGTGTAAGTGAATGGATTTTTAATAAAATTTACCATAAGGTTCACTATCACAAAAGGAAGGTTGTGATTGATTTTGGGGGTTATGGTACCAACAGTTAAGGAATTAGGGGCCAAAAAGGGGCCAAAAATTAGCATTTTTGTAACTTCCAGACATATCTTGTGTGTTAGTGTATGGATCTCTCTGACATTGTAACACAAGGTTCCATATCACAAAGGGAATGCTGGGATTGATTTTGGGGGTAATTGCCTCCAAATTTTAGGAATTAGGGGCCAAAAAAGGGGCAAAAAACAAGCATTTTTCTAGTTTCATGACAATAACTTGTGTGTAAGTGTATGGATCTTTCTGAAATTGTACTACAAGGTTCCATATCACAAAAGGAAAGCTAGAATTGAGTTTGGGGGTAATTGCCCAAAATGTTTAGGAATAAAGGGCCAAAAAGGGGCCAAAAATAAGCATTTTTCTAGTTTCCAGACAATAACTTGTGTTCAAGTGTATGGATCTCTCTTAAATTGTACTGCAAGGTACCATACCACAAAGGGAAGGCTGGGATTGATTTTGGGGGGTAATTGCCTCAAAAGTTTAGGAATTAGGGGCCAAAAAGGGGGAAAAAACAAGCATTTTTCTTGTTTCAGGACAATAACGTGTGTGTAAGTGTATGGATCTTTATGAAATTGTACTACAAGGTTCCATATCACAAAGGGAAAGCTGGGTTTGAGTTTGGGGGTAATTGCCCTAAACGTTTAGGAATTTGGGGCCAAAAAAAACAAGCATTTTTCTAGTTTCCAGACAATAACTTGTGTTCAAGTGTATGGATCTCTCTGAAATTGTATTGCAAGGTACCATACCACAAAGGGAAGGCTGGGATTGAGTTTTAGGGTGATGAATCATAAGGGGGTTCAAAAAATTGGGGGGGGGGAGGATTTTTTTTTTATCCTTTTTTTCCTTTTTTTTTCTTTAAAATTTTCCATTTTAAATTGGTTATTTCTGATTTATATATAAAAGCAAATAATAATGATATGGTTTGAAAAGGTAAATTAAGAATTTTAAAGTTCTTAGACCACATTCATTCTGTGTCAGAAACCTATGCTGTGTCAAATATGTAATCACAATCCAAATTCAGTGCTGTATCAAGCTTGAATGTTGTGTCCATACTTGCCCCAACTGTTCAGGGTTTGACCTCTGCGGTCATATCAAGCTGCACCCAGCAGAGCATTTAATTTTTTTTTTTGGGAAAAAGGCGCGGGGGGCCAAGTGAGCTTTTCTCATCACTTGGCGTCTGTCGTCCTTCGTCGTCCGTCGTCTGTTAACTTTTACAAAAATCTTCTCCTCTGAAACTACTGGACCAAATGAAATCAAACTTGGCCTAAATCATTATTAGGGTATCTATTTTAAATAATGTGTCCGATGACCCCACCTGCCAACCAAGATGGCCGACATGGCTAAAAAAATAGTACATAGGGTAAAATGCAGTTTTTGGCTCATATCTCTGAAACCAAAGCATTTAGAGCAAATCTGACGGGATAAAATTGTTCATTAGGTCAAGATCTATCTGCCCTGAAATTTTCAGACCAATCAGGCAACACGTTGTTGGGTTGCTGCCCCTGAATTGGTAATTTTAAGAAAATTTTGCAGCTTTTGGTTATTATCTTGAATATTATTATAGATAGAGATAAACTGTAAACAGCAATAATGTACAGCAAAGTAAGATCTACATATAAGTCAACATGACCAAAATTGTCAATTGACCCCTTAAGGAGTTATTGCCCTTTATAGTCAATTTTTTACATAAATTTCATAAATTTTGTAAATTTTACAAAATATTTCCCACTGTAACTACTGGGCCAAGTTCATTATAGATAGAGATAATTGTAAGCAGCAAGAATGTTCAGTAAAGTAAGATCTACAAACACATCACCGAAACACAATTTTGTCATGAATCCATCTGTGTCCTTTTAAATATGCACATAGACCAAGGTGAGCGACACAGGCTCTTTAGAGCCTCTAGTTTTTTTTGCAAAAAAAAGGTGGGGGTCGGGGGGTTCAATACGCATTTACAGTAAAATTGGAAATGAAAAGAGAAAAAAAATATTGAAAAAAGTATGGTCAGAAAGAATATCAGACTAGCTATGAATATGGCTGCATGACAACATCAACAATGCTTTGATTATCACTAAAGCCCCCACATGGATGTTTTACAACATTTTAACAAACATTACAGATCAGTGTCAAACAATTATTTTTAATGGAGTTATACCCCTTGGAAATATAAATTATATGGAAAATTGCATTGTTTGAGCTCTCACATCTACATTTCTTATAGGACTGCTATAAAATTTATAGGGAAGATTTATAAAGATTCATGTCAGCAATGTTTTGAATAAGTTAGAAAATCAGGGCTGATCAATTATTTTTACTGGAGTATTATCTCTCTGAAATATATAATCAATAGGAAATTGTTTTTTTTCAGCACTCTTAAGAATACAAATCAAGGGTTTATGTTCAAATTTGTTGCCAGGATTTTAAAATGGAGGTGTTTCTTGTTATCTCTCAAGTCTGTATTTGTATAATCCAAAGATTAATTGCCAGATAAAAAGTACAAGTTTAACATTCTGAATATTAAGCAAATAAGCAGTACTGTGGATTCATTTATTAGCTCACATGGCCCAAAGGGCCAAGTGAGCTTTTCTCATCACTTGGCGTCCGGCGTCCAGCGTCCGGCGTCGTTAACTTTTACAAAAATCTTCTCCTCTGAAACTACTGGGCTAAATTTAACCAAACTTGACCACAATCATCATTAGGGTATCTAGTTTAAAAAATGTGTCCGATGACCCGGCCAACCAACCAAGATGGCGCCATGTCTAAAAATAGAACATAGGGGTGAAATGTAGATTTTGGCTTATATCTCTGAAACCAAATTAAAGCATTTAGAGCAAATCTGACATGGGGTTTAATTGTTTATCAGGTTAAGATCTATCAACCCTGGAATTTTCAGACAAATCGGACAACCCATTGTTGGGTTGCTGCCCCTGAATTGGTAAATTTATAGGAATTTAGCGGTTTTGGTTATCTTGAATATAATTATAGATAGAGATAAACTGTAAACCGCAATAATGTTCAGCAAAGTAAGATCTACAAATAAGTTAACATGACCAAAATGGTTAATTGACCCCTCAAGGAGTTATTGTCCTTTGTAGTAAATTTTTAACAAATTTTGTAAATTTTTGTAATCTTACAAAAATCTTCTCCTCTGAAACTACGGAGACAAATTTAACCAATTTTGGTCACAATCATTATTAGGGTATATAGTATAAAAAATGTGTCCGATGACCCCACCTGCCAACCAACATGGACGACATGGCTAAAAATAGAAAATAGGGGTAAAATGCAGTTTTTATACAACTGCAAAATTTTTTTGGGGTTCATATAATGGTATGATGTCTGCGTTGTCCAAAGACACATTTGGTTTCCGCACAATAACTTTAGTTTTAGTGAATAGATCTCTATGAAATTTTACAAGGAGGTTCAATACCACAAAAGGAAGGTTGGGATTGATTTTGGGGGTTATGGTACCAACAGTTTAGGAATTAGGGGCCAAAAAGGGGCCAAAAACAAGCATTTTTGTAGGGGGCCGAGTCAAAAAGTTTGAGGGGATTTTTTTTCCCAATTTTTTTAAGGGGTTCATATTTTTTTTTTCAAAATTTTTCAAATTTCAAATTTTTGAAAAGTTTCAAGAAGAAATCTTTAATTGCACAGTATTGCGCAATAGATTTTTTAAGATCTTTGACCACATTTATTTTGTGTCAGAAACCTATATTATGTCAAAAATTTGATCACAATCCAAATTCAGACAGAATAAAGTTTGAATATTGTGTCCAAATTTGCCCCAACTGTTCAGGGTTCGACCTCTGCGGTCGTATCAGCTGCGCTCAGCGAAGCATTTTATTGGCTTATATCTCTGAAACTAAAGCATTTAAAGCAAATTTGACGGGTATAAATGTTCATCAGGTTAAGATCTATCTGTCCTGAAATTTTCAGACGAATCAGACAAGCCGTTGTTGGGTTGCTGCCCTTGAATTAGTAATTTTAAGGAAATTTTACAGTTTTTATATGACCGCAGTCGTATATTGGTATCATGTCGTCGTTGTCGTAGTCGTCCTAAGACATTTGTTCTCCGGACAATTACTTTAGTATAAGTAAATAGAAATATATGAAATTTAAACACAAGGTTTATTACCACAAAAGGAAGGTTGGGATTGATTTTGGGGGTTGTGGTCCTAACAGTTTAGGAATTAGGGGCCAAAAAATGGCCAAAATAAGCATTTTTCTAGTTTCCAGACAATAACTTGTAGAACAGTGTATGAATCTCTCTGAAATTATACCACAAGTTTCCATACCACAAAGAGCTGGTTAGGATTGACTTTGGGGGGTTATGGCTCAAACGGTTTAGGAATTAGGGGCAAAAAAGGGGGAAAACATGGGTTTGCTGGTTAATGGACAATTACTCAAGACAATTTAAGAGCAGTGTAAGGGAGGTAATCCAAACACATTTTAAGTTCAATGTTGTGTATGTTTGGATTACCTCCCTTACACTGCTTTAAAATTATGTATAAAGAAATGTTGTGTTGTCTTGAGGTGATTAGCTGTCAATTTATTTTTAGAAGTTACTATTAAAGGAATATTAATTTTAGCCATGATTATGTATGTCATTTTCTATTTTAAGACTTTTATGATGTATTTAAATGGTTGATCATGGTTGCATACTCCATTGGAAATTTGAATTGAGATTATGACCATATCTTGAGGGAAAGAATTTTTTTTTTTTGGAAAAGGGGGAGTAAAAAGAAATTGTGGGGGAAGGGACAATTTTTTTCTCATTTCAGATTTCAGAAATTGAAAAGAAAATTTCTTCAAATATTTTTTTTTTTGCAAAAAAAGGGTGGGTAACAAAATTTTTTTTGGGGGTGGCAATATGCAACAGCACAACACCATAGTGTATTGCACAAAAGCAAAAAAATTGAATATAAATTCAAATCATATAACCAATTCTAAGTCCTTTGACTACAGTTATTCTGTGTCAGAAACCTATTGTGTGTCAAATATTTAATTACAATCCAAATTCAGATTTTTTGTATTCTTTTACAAAAGTCTTCTCCTGAAACAACTGAGACAAATTTTAGCAAACTTGGCCACAGTCAGCATGAGGGTATCTCGTTTAAAACTTGTGTCTGATGACCCTGCCTGACAACCAACATTGCAGACATGGCTAAAAACAGAACATAGGGGGAAAATGCATTTTTATTCGACCGCAAAATTTTTGCGGTCGTATATTGGTATCACTTCGTCATCGTTGTCCGAAGACATTTGATTTTCGCACAATTACTTTAGTATAAGTAAAAAGAAATCTATGAAATTTAAAAACAAGGTTTATGACCACAAAAGGAAGGTTGGGATTGATTTTGGGAGTTTTGGGAGTTTTGGTCCCAACAGTTTAGGAATTAGGGGCCAAAAAGGGGCCCAAATAAGCATTTTTCTAGTGTCCAGACAATAACTTGTGGAAAAGTGTATGAAATTCAGTGATCGGGAAGGTCGTGCCCCATGCGCCAATTGCGCATAGAGTGGCAAATGTAAGCGCCAGTGTGGCGCACGATATTTTTTGCTTCCTATCTAAACGTTTAGATATCGTAAAATGGATTTCCAATCGTGTTTCGTATCGCCATAATTGAGTACAAAACTGCCTGTTTTGTTCTCTCCAATGACAGGAGCACCACCTATATATTTTTGGGGGGGAAGTCTTGGGCGTTTTCATGTTAAGGATAGGAACGTGTGGTATATCTGATTACCGAAAAAACGTAATTAACCATCATCCGTGATCTAAATTTTCAACGTAAACAACTTTAATTCTGTGAAAGTTGGCTAGTACAGACAATATTTTCTCAAATTATAATCTTTAAAGTAAACTTGCTAAAATTTTGATTTAAAAACCCAAAAGCCTTTTTTTATATAGTATTTGTCTCCATAAAAGGCGCTTAACTGTCCTTGTCAATTTTTTGGTCTTTGGTTCATTTGTTCATTTTGTAAACCTGCCTACAGCGAATTGTTGTTGTGTCTTATCAAAAAACGTTGCTCTCTTTTGGTATTCTTGATAAAATAATAATAATACAAGAAATACAGAGATAAATGCCTGAAACGTCCTCTAATACGGAATGTGGAGAATAAAGTATGGCAGTCGACGAAGACCCAAATTTAATGTCAAAGGAACATGAACATGAACAAGGCGACGGTACCAGTATTAACATTGCAAATAAAGGTTCTCCGAAATATAGTCCGGTTTGGGAGAAGTCATGGCCCTGGTTACTGTATCATGTGTATGATGACAGCAAAATGTACTGCAAATCTTGCCAAAAATCATTTCAGCTAACTTGGAATTTAATTGGTCTGGTTTTCTTATTGTGATCCGTTTCTTCTTTCTTCAATTTTGTGCCACAAAATCTAGATCAGCTACTTTTAGTCTGCCATTATCATAGTTCTAGTAACTCAGTTTATTGTTTTTGCCCAATATTAATACTGAGTAAGTTATTATTTGTATCTATTACTATGTTACTACTATGATTGTACTGTATGGTTTGATAATTAATATACATGTTTGTTCAAGTTTCATGTTTTCTCAAAAGAATGAAATTTAATCAAGTATCAGAGATAGTAGATTTTTCAATAATTACTAGTACAGATTTTAAAAATCAGTCCAGATCAGATGTCTATTCTTGATCTCAGCATTTCCTCATTAATGGTTTTGTTCATTGAAGTGGTGTTGGTCTAGTCATATATGTGTTGCTCAGTTTTGTAGTTTTTTATTATAAGTCATAAAAAGTTTAATTTCTGAGTGCTGTTACACTTCATGAACTCATAGATGTCATTCATAGTCACATCAGAGACATATATTCTTTTGTATATCTTTGGTCACATAAATCTCCATGAACTTAATTAACTTTTATTCAATGAAACTACAAAAGCACAGGAACAATATCCATAATATCAATTAAAATCATACTGGTTAGTACCTCTTTGCTGAAACATACACTTTTTTATTTTTGTCTCGCCTTGACGAAGTCAAAAAGCGAGACTTAGGTATGCTGTTTCCGGCGTCGGCGGCGGCGACGGCGGCGTCAACAATGTATTAGTTTGTGATTAGGTCTAGTTCATGGTGAACCACTAGTGGTAGGTCAATGATATTTGGTATGCAGTTGTACTAGCATTGGCACATCTCATTACCATGGAGATTATTTGGCCCCACCCCCTCAGTCAAGGTCTATTGACTTTGAAACTTTCCATAGTTTACATGTATTAGTTTGTGATTGGGTCAATTTATGGGGAACCACTAGTGGTAGGTCAGTGATATTTGGTATGCAGTTGTATAAGCATTGGCATATTTCATTTCCATAGAGATTATTTGGCTCCGCTCCCTTAGTCATGGTCTATAGACTTTGAAAATTTTGCTAAGTTAACATGTATTAGTTTGTGATTAGGTCAGTTCAAGGGGAACCATTAGTGGTAGGCCAATGTTAATTGGTGTTAAGTTGTATAAGCATTAGCACATCTCATTTCCATGGAGAATATTTGGCCCCGCCCCCTCAGTCATGGTCTATTGACTTTGAAACTTTTGCTTAGTTTACATGTATTAGTTTGTGATTAGATCAGTTTAAGATGAACTGCTAATGTTAAGTCAATGATATTTGGTATGCAAATATATCGGCATTTGCAAGTATTGTTTCCATGGAGATTATGTAGCCCCACCCCTGATCATGGTTCATTGACTTTGAAACTTTTACATAGTTTACAAGTTAATGTTTGTGTTTAGGTTTGTTTAAAGGGAACGACTTATAATAAGTCAATGGTATTTGGTATGCAGTTGTATTAGCATTGGCACATCTCATTCCATGGAGATTGTTTAGCCATGTACCTTCAGTCATGGTTCATCGACTTTGAATATTTGCATAACTTACATGTTAAAGTATTGCTATTTTAATTTCAACATTTGCATTATCAAAATTACAAAAAGGCGAGACATATCTCTGTGATAACAGTTTATTTGTTATAATTGAATGGCCCACTCATTTGACAACATGGCCCATTAATTCTAAAAATGGCCCATTGATTTTATTTTTGGGGCCCTGGGCCCATAGATAAAAAATCTTTCCAGATCACTGTTCGGATTGTCTGAAATTGTACCACAAGTTTCCACACTACAAAAGGATGGTTAGGATTGGCGTGGGGGGTTATGGCTCAATCTGTTTAGGAATTAGGGGCAAAAAAAGGGGCAAAAACAAGGGTTTCCTGGTTAATGGACAATTTCTTTAGCTTTGTTGCTTTATTTTGGTACTTTTTGCAATTTGTTTGCTAGTTCTAGTATGAAATATTTTTTAGCTGTTTCTAGAAACATCAAATACTTTAAATACATATAATATTATACTAGTGTATATCAAAGGGTTCAGTGGTAATAAATTTATACTCAGAATTGATTATTGTTTGTTTGTTTTTATTGGCATTAGAGTTACCTCCCTTACAATGGTTCCATACTACAAAGGAAAGGCTGGGATTGAGTTTGATGGTTAATGCTCCAAGGGGGATTCGAAAAGTTTGGCGGGGGTTCAATTTTTTAAGGGGTTCATATTTTTTTTACCAAATTTTTTGAATTTCAAATTTTTGAAAAGTTTGCACAGTATTGCACTTTAGATTTGTAAGATTTTTGACCACATTTATTTTGTGTCAGAAACCTATATTATGTCAAAAATTTGATCACAATCCAAATTCAGATAGTAATCAAGCTTGAATATTGTGTCCAAATTTGCCCCAACTGTTCAGGGTTCAACCTCTGCGGTCTATCAGCTGGCTGCGCTCAGCGAAGCATTTTATTTTACTTATATCTCTGAAACTAAAGCAAAGGTATAACGGTTGCATTATTTCATACATCAATTGTAAATAAAAATATCAGATGAGAGACACAGGCTCCTTGGAGCCTCTAGTTTTTGTGGGTATCAATTTTCTTGGATTGAGGAAATCTTCGTGGATATTTGAAATTCTGGGTTTTGTCAAAGTCTGTATAGAACTCAATAGCAAATTTGTGATTAGTTGAATATTTAAATTCATGGTCCACCTGTAGCAAAGAAAACCAAGAAAATTAGTATCCAACAAATAATAATGAATCCACAGTATATGCAATTAATTGGAACTCACTGTAATCATTTATTTTACAGATCTTCAGCATTGTTTGGGCCTGCTGCTTCTGTAGAAACATTGGAAAAGACGACTAAATCTAAAGACAGATTCCCCACCTTAAAACTTACAGACATAGAGTTTTATTTTTTTGTATATGATTTACAAAGTCAACTTATTTTTCTGTAGTCACATCTTTCTCTTTAAGTTGAGATAAGAATATTTTATTTTTATAGTAAATCAAGAAATAAGGTATAGTTTTAGAACTACGGTTATTTTGAATCATGTGTCCTGAAGTCTGTTTTATCTGTTGTGTGACACATATTTACATCTACCCCAGTTAACTTCATTGTTTATATTGCAAAAGAATGTGTGTTTTGTTAATCAACCAACATCACACACTGGTAAATTTCTATTACCTTGAAACAAGTCAATTATGTCTTTTTTTTCGAAAGACATATTGGTTTGGTATTGATTTTAAATGCATTTCATTGTCAAGTTTCATTCATTTTACATGTCCTTTTCTTCATTCATCATATTGATTTTAAAACTTCATTTAAGTAGCTGGGTGATGTCAAACATTTGAGTTAATTGGTAAGCTATATGTTGACCAATGCCATGAAACAATTTGACCATTGAGATCTGACTTTATTTACAGGGTGCTGATATCATTGATAACCTTAGTTCTATAAGTATTGTCTTAAAATTAACCTTCATATAATATTTTTTATATTTACAGTTGAACGAGATGTTTTATTTTTATGTATTCAATGTTTTATTGGTTACATGAAACAAATTTTACCTAAAAATACCATGACATTGTTATATTATTTTATGTGTATTTTGATTAATCTATTCTAAGTAATTATGCAGTCGAAAATTTTTAGGATTTCTTTTTTTTTTTAAGTTTGCATGAAATGAATCTCTTAATAAAAGTTGAAAGAGCAAATTCTGATGTTTTTATTATATACAATTATTGTTCAGATATAAGGAACAAAGAGGAATATGCATGGGGCATGCTATTATTTGTTATTTACAAACCTAATGTTGTGCATGTGATATGCAGTTTTACAGGGTTTAAGTTTCATTATTGTATTCAGTTAACATGTTAATTTTAAAACTCATTTGAAAATAATTTTCGTAACATATAAATTATTGTTTGCTGTCAAAAGATCTTTCATTTTTTTTTCTATTTCAACTCTTGTTCAAATATAATTTTGATTTGTTGAAAGTCTTTTTTAGTCGTCTTTGAATTTTTACATGTATATTTTAAAAAAGAAGATAAAAAACTCTAAAAAAAAATCCAAAAAATAAAATATGTAAAAAGAGATTTAAAATGTTTGGTGAATATTTTTTGTATAAGAAAACATTTTTAATCACAAAATACCATAATCTCAATTGAAGCACCACCCAACTCATATAATACTCAAGTGATTGTTTTGTAAAGTCTGATTTGTAGTGTTCTGTAAAGTGGGGTTTTTGAAGCATTTGAGTTTTAATAATACTGTAAATTCAGAAATTTTTGCAATGTATTTAGTATTGCTAATGCAACCAGATGGGTGTCACAAAAATTAAAACTTGCATTTTAAATTTTGATGGCAATAATTGTATGCAGCATTCCTGAAATCACAGTTATTAAACTCGTGTTTGTGTCAATTGTCCAACTATCACAGTAATAAATGCACACAATAATTTCTGAATTTACAGTATCCAAACTTGTTCATTAGGTTTTATGTATGGTTTTTATTGTCGCTGAATATGATAGTCCTTAAAGATTAAATTTACACAAAGGGGATTTTATTTTTGTGATTTTACTTTTATGCCAAAAATGAAACCTGAACGAAAAATTCACTCTTTACAGTTTTTTTGTGATATAAATGATTCTACTTCTGTGGAGTAGAGGAGAAATCACAAACGCTATGATTCATAGATGTTTCCTAATTTTTATATATATCGTTTATTTTTTTCATTATGCTTTTTAAGTCATTTGATTCTCTGCAACATTGATTGGTTCAGCTTTTTTCTTCCAGACATAAAAGTATTCTGAATATTGATTTTTTGTTTTGAAGTATTGTTTATTTGGTATTTAATAATGTTATGAAAATAAGTAATTGGTTTTTTTTATGAATATGATATATAAAATATTTCCAGAAACTCATTAGGGCTTCATATTAGATGGTTTATTAGATATTTTCAGTCATTTGAGGTGTTTTAATGGATATTTTATGAATTTGTTATCGAATGGGCTCAAATTTCTTTGAATTTGTTCATTCTATGAGGATTTGGCATTTATACAGAAATTCATTTCCTATTATTAATAATTTTATTTTGAATGACCTTTCAACTAATTGCAGTATGAATTTTAATGTAATTTCTGTCTCCCAAACCAAATTATCTATATTATTTTACTTGTTTGTTCCTTCTATTAACATTGTTATATTGCAGCAGTCTTTAATTGAATGGTTGTAAAATAAGTAAACAAGATCTGTGTTTATGAATGTTTAAGGAGGTACTCCTTAGTTAAGGGAAGTAACTCTTATATTGGTAATGTGTATTAAATAGACTGTTTCATAAGTGCTTTGTAAGCATTCATGTAAAACAGAATTACAGAAATATATTGGGGTCTCTAAGAAGCTTAGAAACTATGAATGAAAATTGGTTGATAAAAACGTAGCAGTGATTTTAAAGAGTTATGTCCCTTAATAGGTCTACCTCATTAATAGCTTTATAGATGATGGTATATTTTATCATATGTATATTATGCATTGTATATGTAAAGGTGTTTTGTCTTACTATAGATTTTATAACTGTTTATTGTTCTTCTCACAGGGTAACTTAAAATATTTGAAATGTTAAAGAAGCATGTTTTTAGATGAAGTTACTGGGCAGGAAAGTTGAATTTGTTTATTTTTCTCTAAAGGAATTTTAGATTTTATCAAAGGTGATTTAAAATTGTTACTCTCAAAGATCAATTAAAATTAAAATATCCAGATCTCTGTCGAGAAATATAGTAAATAATGAATTTAGGAACAGTTGCAAAATTGCCTTAATGGACTTCTCAATCAATTCTTGGCAGAAAAGTTTGTCGATATTTAGGAAAAACTGTTTAAGTATACAAGATATATTCTAATTAGTTATCTGTTACTGATGTTTTCTATTGCAATAAGAGAAAAATGATGTAGATATTTTATTTAATTGGAAACTGTAATTTCAAAATTTAGAATAGAATTATGCTTAAATATATTTAGCTAACTATTGATATTTAAATGAAACATGTATAGCATAATTCATTTGTGTGGCTAGTTGTTAGGTAGTCCTGATTTTAAGATATATTTGTTTGCTGTTTTCTGACTGACACTTCAAAAGGTTAGGAAAGTTACTGAATAAAGACTTTTTACAGAAAAAGGGAAAGAAAATAAAAATACAAATTCCAGTTGGGGGAATCAACGAATGTTCAGTCAGAAAAACAGTGAATAATTAAATTTTGTCCTTCGTAAGATTGTACAAAGATTAACCAATAATTATATATAGCTTGCCTTTTCTAGTCAAGATGTGATTAGTTACTTAAAGGCTATATACCAAAGTAAATTAAAGCCTTGTAAAAACTTGATACCTCATATATTTATAGAATTTCAGGTATGTTTTCTTGTCAATATATGTTAGAGAAAATTATAATAACAAAAATGTATATATATATTTGGAAACATATTTAAATGAAGGTTTGCTGTGTTTAAAGTTCTAATTGTTTAAAATAAACTTGGTCCATTGAAGGTATTTTAAAAAAAATATGAAACATTAGACATGAAACCAAAGCATTTAAATTTCAATTTTGAGCAGCTATTGAGAAGTCTTATGAAACTGCTATTTTGTTTTACAGAATTCGTTTTTAAGTGTTGTGTACTTTATTAGTAAATACTGAACACATTTGCTACTGTAATGCACAGATTATAAAATTTAATTTTGCAATTTTGATGTTTTTAAGTCAAATCAAGTCCAGTAACTCTGTTCATCTGTGGTTAATCTCCGAGTCAAAAGTCTGAACATATAATGCAAAAAACTATCACACTGTCGAAGTAACTGGTCAACATAGTACCCAAGTTAGCCAATATAATAAATGTTAATATTTTCATTTTAGTCATTGTCAGTTAAAACCATTGCTAGGTATGTCAATTATATTGTTGAAAAAAACGATATCCTCAATCATGTTGATACTGGCTAAGCATAATACATTGTACATGTTTTGGTTCTTTTATAAAGTTTTAAGAACAGCAATATCTGAATAAAACAATTGTTTTAAATGCAAACAAATCTAAAAATTGTAGTCTAATTTTTCTATTAATACAGATAAAGTAAATCTTTGTAATGAAAGTATACATACAAATAAACAGTTAACACAGTAGCCAATCTAGTTTACTGTCAAGGAACAAGAAAATTTGCTGTGCATCACATAAAAACTTTAATTATACTAAAAAAAAAATTTAAGTCTTGAAGAATAGACATCTTTTAGTACTAAGGTATTATAATAGTCAGTATTGTTAAATTATTCCCATCATAAAGTATATTATATAGGCTAATAAATTAATTAGTTTTACCCCTAAATCTCAAAATATTCTCTGAGTTGTGCCTTAAAATAAACAGTTTTACTTTTAAATTCTACTTAATGGTTAAAAAATGGTAGCTTCATAATTGTTAAAACTTGTGCCAATTGAGTTATTGCACCTTGAAATTCTTTAAAAATTTCTGAAGTGTTAATGGAAAGAGGAAAAGATCTGATATGTTTATGGATAAGAGACATTTATTTATTAACTGTAACAATTTTGATGGTCATTGCATTTTTTTCCATTGCTTCACAAGATTGTACAGATTTTAGATATAAACTGCATGTAAATAGGCTTTTAATTTTAATTAAAATTTTTAACATGCTAAATTATTGTATTTATGGGAGATCTTTCAAGATTCATTTTGTGTTCAATTTATTCATATGTGGAATAGTTGCAGATTTTACTTTAGTAAAGAAACATTAAAGATGTTGCCTTATCCTGGCACATCATGTCACTTTTAAAGCAGTGTTCATTATCAAAGATACTTATTGAAACTAAAATTATATGGACTAATATATGGTACCAAGGGATGTCACTCTGGGTATGAGTAAAAGCATCAAACCAGTACAGAAGATATGTTTTTAAATTAGATATATTTGAGATGCCACATTTAAAAAAAGGGTTTTCCCTTGTTTTACATATTCTGACAGTATATGAACAGCTGGTTTTTTTTTACCTGGAAGCTTAGTATGGCAATGACCCAAAATATATATTTTGATTGTATTTTAAAGACTACATTAAATATAAGTTTTTTCAAACTTGGTAAAAGTGTTGATCCATGTTTAGTCTTTTTTCCACCTCCAATAATTTAAATCGTTTGAATTATAATGAATAAATATATACTACCAGTAAATTAAAATGGGATATGCTGTGGTAACACCCCTTTGATCATGTGCATTTGGTAACTTATAACTTTCTCATTTCAGTGGCATCCATTGGTCTATCTATTCATGCATGTTACTACATTATATTCTATAAACAAAGTTTTATTCAATCGATCAAAGGAAACTTTTTGATATTTCTATGTGAATCTCAGTTTTTTGCATAATACTCACTCAAAACTAGAACAAATTTGGTTTCATTTATCGTTTGGTTACTGTATGTTTCATTGATGTTTACATCAATTCATCTTTTTACTTGTACTACATGTATTTATAAAAATAACCAAATTTGAATGATGTAGTACTAATTAATCTATATCTATATGTTTTTTGTGAAACTGGTGTTTTGATCAACCAAATTATATGCATGTATAAGCAGACATTTTCAATCTTTAGAGCTAATTTCCTAATGCTCGTAGAGTAAAACTTTGGTTGGCTTGCTTGCTTTGTTTGTATAAACTTTTACTCGAGCTTTATAATTAAGATTGACATCTTCAAACAATATATATTGGCATAGTTAAACCTGTATATATTATATTTAAATTTGAGAGGAAGTTATCCCAATTACAATTGTACAATTAAACAAACAAAGCAAGCAAGCTAACCAAAGTCTTGCTCTACATGCATAAGGAAATTAGCAGTAACTAGACTAATACCTTGTACATAAAGTCATGTTGTAATTGATAGTTACATTTTTCTTAAGGCCATGGCAAATTAATTTCTTGTTTTTCAAATTTTATCATAAACAAAAAGTGGAGGGAATAAACTTACCCCAATATCTATTATATGATAATTGAATTTTTGAATGATTTTCAGGTGAGTAATTACTTCTTTGAATGAAAATTCAAAATCTGACATGTCTAAAAAAAAATGTTATTTTAAAAGAAAAGACAAAGCATTGGAAATAATAATTTTGAACAAATCTAAAGAGTGTGAAAACCAGGAAATTAATTTGATGTTGCCTTAGTCATGAATTTTATGTGTACCTTTTAGTGCTGTTATATATTGCCCCCCAAAGCTCAGTGTTTTAATGCTTTAAAAGTTTATTCTGTGTATTTTATAGTGAGAAAGAAAGTAAATAAGAATTATATTGTAATTTTTACATGAATAAAGTTGATAGAATTAGTTGTCTTATAATATATATTTTGGACTTTCTGTCATGTCAACAAGTCCATATGGAAGTTTCAGATAGATTGTCCACAGATTTATTTGAATTTAAACAAACATTCTGTGAGTATAGACTACTTTTGAGTAATGTCCTTCACTGTAAAAGTTCGTCAATTTAGTGCGGCTTTGTGATGTCATTTACCAGATAGAGGATATCACCTGTATTCCTGCTCTATTTAAGTTCGTCAAGCTTCTTTGTGATCGTCATTATGCAGGATAAACTTGAAATAATATTTGTTCCGTAAGTACTTCATCACAATTCCCTAATGATATCAGTGCTGAATATCAATTATAAAAATTTAATTTGCTGCAATATAGCATTAAATATAACATTAAATTTATTTTTCCGGTGAAGGACATTATCATTTTTTCAACCAATCGCTCAACATAGGAACAGAAGTGACGACACTCCTTAATGCACGAATGTTGTTCACTAAAACCAAAGTTTTTTGACAGAAATGCAACGAACTTGACAGTTGTCTACTGCCTGGCAATACATAGTCCCCTACTGGTTAAAAATTCATTATACTGGAACAAAACTTGATCTATAACTTATCATAGTGAAAACTTTATAACAAATATCAAGTCAATATCTTCAAGCATTACAAAAAAAAGTGAGTCAAACTAATTATTTGAGTGAATTTTCTAAGTTCAAGGACCATAACTCTGCACACAACATCATCGGACCAAAACAAAATTCGAACTCGACCTGTAACTTGTCATGACAAAACATTACACCAAATATCATTCTTTAAGCACAAAGAAAAATAATGTGGAAAACTGATTTGTCAAACTGTCAAATGGGCAGACAGACGGACGGACAGAGTGGTAACCTGAAGTACCCTTCGACTTCGTTGGTAGGGGACTAAAAAAATGGGTCAAAGTCTCAAATGGCTTGGTTGCAGTGCTTGTGACTTATCAATGTATAATGTTTTCAGTGTAGTTGCAAGTTTATGAAGGTTGTAAATTTTGCTAGAAAAAGTTTTCAAGTGTGGAAAAATGTTAAAAATTCTTTATACAATTCCATAATAGCAGGTGCATAACTTCAACATATTTACATTCTTCTGTGAAGTCTTGGGGATCTTGGTTGAAAACTTGGACCCTCTGTTATAAAAATTTGCTGAAAAATGTTGAACTGTTTTGTACAGTTTGTTCTTGTGTTGTGCTGTTACATCAGTGTCTCCAGTTAGGGGAGGGTTGGGTGCCACTTACATGTTTAACCTCAAGTAAGGACCCTGTAATTCAGTGAATGTCTTTGTTGCTGCTAATCACATTTATATTTCTTTTATTGTACATATATCAGGCCGTTCGTTATTCCTGTCTGATTTGTTTAACATTTGTCATTTCAGGGTCTTTTATAGCTTGTTATGCTGTATGGATTTTTTTCATTGTCAAATTGTCAAAGGTTACCTATAGTTGCTACTAAGTCATTTGGTCTCTGGTGGAGTGTTGTCTCATTGGCAATAATACCACATCCTATTTTTAGCTCACCTGGCCCAAAAGGGCCATTTGAGCTTTTCTCATCACTTGGCGTCCGTCGTCAGTTAACTTTTACAAAAATATTCTCCTCTGAAACTACTGGGCCAAATTAAACCAAACTTGGCCTTAATCATCCTAAGGGTATCTTGTTTAAAAAATGTATCTGATGACCCCGTTCATCAACCAAAATTGAACATGGCGGTAAAATGCAGTTTTTGGCTTTATATCTTAGAAACTAAAGCATTTAGAGCAAATCTGAGCGAAGTAAAATTGTTCATCAGGTCAAGATCTATCTGCCTTGAAATTTTCAGAAGCATCAAACAACACTTTGTTTGGTTGCTGCCCCTGAATTGGTACATTTAAGGAAATTTTGCAGTTTTTATACGACAGCAAAATTTTTGCAGTCGTATATTGGTATGACGTTGGCGGCGTTGTCGTCGTCATCAGAGGACATTTGGTTATTGCACTATAACTTTAGTATAAGTTAATAGAAATCTATGAAATTTAAACACAAGGTTTATGACCACAAAAGGAAGGTTGGGATTGATTTTGGGAGTTTTGGTCCCAACAGTTTAAGAATTAGGGGCCAAAAAAGGGCCCAATAAGCATTTTTCTTGGTTTTCGCACAATAACTTTAGTATAAGTAAATAGAAATCTATGAAATTTGAACACAAGGTTTATGACCACAAAAGGAAGGTTGGGATTGATTTTGGGAGTTTTGGTCCCAACAGTTTAGGAATAAGGGGCCAAAAGGGTCCAAAATTGAACTTTGTTTGATTTAATCAAAAATTGAACTATTGGGGTTCTTTGATATGCCGAATCTAACCGTGTAGTTAGATTCTTAATTTTTGGTCCCGTTTTCAAATTAGTCTACATTAAGGTCCAAAGGGACCAAAATTAAACTTAGTTTGATTTTAACAAAAATTGAATTCTTGGGGTTCTTTGATATGCTGAATCTAAACATGTACTAGTTTTTGATTATGGGCCCAATTTTCAAGTTGTCCAAATCGGGTCCAAAATTAAACTTTGTTTGATTTCAACAAAAATTGAATATATGGGGTTCTTCGATATGCTGAATCTAACCATGTATTTAGATTTTTGATATTTGGGCCCGGTTATCAAATTGGTCCACATTGAGGTTTAAAGGGTCCAAAATTGAACTTTATTTGATTTCATCAAAAATTGAATTCTTGGGATTCTTTGATACTAGTATGCTGAATCTAACCATGTATTTAGATTTTGGATATTGGAATACATGTACCACAAAGGGATGGTAAGAATTGTCTTTGGGAGTTATGGCTCAAACCATTAAGGAATAAGGTGCAAAAAAGGGGGGAAAAGGGTTTCCAGGTTAATGGACAATAACTTAAGTACAAAACATAATTTAAAAGGCAGTGTAAGGTTGGTAATTGAAACTCATTTGAATATCTCACCTAAACTGCTTTTAAATTATGTATATTGGAAATTTGCCAAAAACTTTATTATTAATAGATTCCGTTGGAAATTTGCCAATAACTTTAATTTAATGAACTTCATTGGAAATTTGCCAATATAAAATATTGCTGATAAAGCTTTTTTGTTTATCTCACCTAAATTGCTTTTAAATTATGTATATTGGAAATTTGCCAAAAACTTTATTATTAATAAATTCCATATACTAGTATATGTTTGATTACCTCCCTTACACTGCTTGAAAATTATATATAAAAAATGATGATTGTCTTGAGATGATTAGCTGTAAATTTATTTTTAGAAGTTACTATTAATATCAATTTTAACCATGACTGTATGTCATTTTATATTTTAATATTTTATGATGTATTTAAATGAGGAGTTACTGTTGCAGACTCCATTAGAAATTTGAATTGAGACTATTTTTAGAATAAGGGAAAGGGGAAAGTGAAAAAAAATGGGTTGCACAGTATTGTGCAATAGCAAGAAATCTTCTATTGCTCAATAGCACAGTATTGCACAATAGCAAGAAATCTTTAACTGCACAGTATTGCGCAATAGGAAGAAATCTTCAATTGCACAGTATTGTGCAATAGCAAATAATCTTCAATTGCACAGTATTGCGCAATAGCAACAAATCTTCAATTGAAAACAAATACAAATGTTTTAACCAATTTCGATGGGATTAATTAAGTCTTTAATTTTTGGGGGTTCTAACCTTGTATATTTCTTTTGGATATTGGGCCCCATTTTTAAATTGGTCTACATTGAGGTCAAAAGGGTCCAAAATTAAACTTTGTTTGATTTCATCAAAAACTGAATTATTGCCGCTGTATGATTTGCTGAATCTTATTGTGCATTTAGATTTTTATTTTGGGCCCTGTTTTCAAATAAGTTCATATTAAGGTTTGAAGGGTCCAAAATTAAACTTTGTTTAATTTCAACTAAAATTAAATTATTGGTGTTTTTTTATATGCTGAATCTAACCATGTTGTTAGATTTTGGATATCAGACCATTCTAGTAAATTAAATGTCCCATTTCAAATTTTTAAGATCTTTGACCACATTTATTTTGTGTCAGAAACCTATATTATGTTAAAAATTTAATCACAATCCAAATTCAGACAGTATCAAGCTTGAATATTGTGTCCAAACTTGCCCCAACTGTTCAGAGTTCGACCTCTGCGGTCGTATCAGGCTGCGCTTAGCGAAGCATTTTATTGAGAACTTGTAAACGGTCGAGATCTCCACCCCTAAACAACCATATATATTCCTGTTCGTCATTTCAAGAAGATTTGAATGACATACAGGGTCAATCCATAGGCGTCACTTATGCATATCACAAACCAATTTGTACATAAATTGAATAAATATAGGATTCTTTGAAATGCTTAATCTAAACCTGTATTTCTTTTCATTATTAATAAGATAATACCACATTGAGGTCCAAAGGGTCCTAAATTAAACTTTTGTTTAATTTCATCAAAATTGAATTCTTTGGTTCTTTGACAATGTTTGAGTGTTAAATCATATCTAATTTTAGAGAACTTAGTCATCACTGGTTGTTGTTATTATATTATTGATTATAATTTGAAAAATTGCATCATATCTTATTTTAGAAAAATTTTATCCAGTTTGAGTTATTTCCCTTTGAACAGAAAATATTATGGATAAAATTAACCTGTGTTTCATTTCAACATAAATTAAATATATATAGGGTTCTTTCAAATGCTGAATCTAAACCTGTATTTAAATATGAGATTTTTGGGCCCAGTTTTCAAGTTGGTCCAAATCAGGGTTCAAAATTAAACTTTGTTTGATTCAACAAAAATTGAATTTATGGTGTTCTTTGAAATGCTGAATCTAACCATGTATTGAGAGATTTTGGATTGTGGGCTCCATTATCAAATTGGTCCACATTGTGGTCCAAAGGGTCCTAAATTTAACTTTTGTTTGATTTCATTAAAAATTGAATTCTTGGGTTTCTTTGATATGCTGATTCTATATGTACTTAGATTTTGAATATTGGACCATAATAGGTAAATGCCCAATTTCAAATATTTCAGTTCTTTGACCACATTCATTTTGTGTCATTAACCTATGCTGTTTCAAATATTCAATCACAATCCAAATTCAGAGCTGTTTTAAGCTAAAATGTAGTGTCCATACTTGCTCAACTGTTCAGGGTTCGACCTCTGCAGGAAAATCCGGTTTGCTGTCACTCTGACAGCCTCTTGTATAAATTTTTCATTTATCATTTCTGAGTTATGGGGTTTTATTCATTAAAAAAGGGGGGATTTTCCAGTTTTCGGACAATAACTCAAAAATGCTGTCAGCAATTCTCATGAAACTTTGGTGAATTGTTTATATTTTTATACGACCACAAAAATTAAAAATTTTTTGGTCGTATATTGGTATCACATTGTTGTCATCGTCGTAAGCGTCGTCCGAAGACAGATGGTTTCCGGATAATAACTTTAGTATAAGTAAATAGATATCAATAAAATTTTTACACAAGATTTGTAACCACTAAAGGAAGGTTGGGATTGATTTTGGGGTTTATGGTCCCAATTGTTTAGGAATTAGGGGCCAAAAAAGGGGCCCAAATAAGCATTTTTGTAGTTTCCAGACAATAACTTGTGTTAAAGTGTATGAATCTTTCTCAAATTATACCACAAGTTTCCATATTACAAAGGGATGGTTAGGATTGACTTTGGGGGGTTATGGCTCAAACCATTTAGAAATTAGGGGCAAAAAGAGGGGAAAAACAAGGGTTTTTCTGGTTAAAGGACATTTGAGACAATTTAAAAGCAGTGTAAGGGAAGTAATCCAAATCAATTTAAAGAACAATGTTTGATTACCTCCCTTACAGTGCTTGTAAATATGTATTAAGAAATGATGATTGTCTTTATTAATTTTAGCCATGACTATGTATGTCTTTTTATATTTTAAAACTTTTATGATGTATTTAAATTGGTAATTATGGTTGCAATCTCCATTAGAAATTTGAATTGAGATACTGATCATATCTTGAGGGAAAGAATTTTTTTTTGGAATAAGAGAAAGGGGGGAGGTGAAAAAAAATTGGAGGAGGGGACAATTTTTCTCATTTCAGATTTCAGAAATTTAAAGAAAATTTCTTCAAATATTTTTTTGGGGGGTTAATATTCAACAGCATAGTGTATTGCACAAATTCAAAAAACAGGGTAAAATTTTTTTGGGTTGGGTTGGGTTGAGGGGGTCAATTCGCAACAGCATAGTGTATTGCACAAAAGCAAAAAATTGAATATAAATTCAAATCATATAACCAATATGAAATTCTTTGACTACAGTTATTCGGTGTCAAAAACCTATTATGTGTCAAAAATTTAATTACAATCCAAATTCAGACCTGTATCAAGAGTGAATATTGTGTCCATTTTGGCCCCCAACTTTTCAGGTTGGACATCTGCGGTCGTATCCAGCTGCACTCAGCAAAGCAATTTATTGGTGATTATCTTGAATATTATATTAGATACAGATAAACTGTAAACAGCAAAATTGTTCAGCAAAGTAAGCTCTACAATTAAGTCAACATGATCAAAATTGTCAATTGACCCCTTTTGGAGTATTGCCCTTTAAAGTCAAATTTTACAAAATATTTTCCTCTGAAACTACTGGGCCAAGTTCATTATAAAATAATTGTAAACAGCAAGAATGTTCAGTAAAGTAAGATTTACAAACACATCAACATCACCAAAACACAATTTTGTCATGAATTCTATTCTTGTCTATGTGTGTCCTTTGTTTAATATGCACAAAGACCAAGGTGAGCAACACAGGCTCTTTAGAGCCTCTAGTTTTTAAGTTCCGAAGTCTGGAAACATCAGAAAAAAATATTCAAACTATTCCACAAAAGCAGGTGTACTTCAACAAATGTTTATTCCTCCTGTGAAGTTTCAGGGATCTGGGTTGAAAACTGGAGGAGTTGATTACACAAATTATGTACCTGTACCCTCAATCTGAATCAAAATATACATGTAACTATTTACAAAAAATCTTCAAGCAAGACTACAAACAAGTGATATGTACTTTTGTACATTTTAATATGCATTCCTAGTACAACAATAAAGTATTTATTCAGAAACTGTCTTTGACAAACACTTATTTGCTGGTTCATCATGTACATCTAACCAGAAAAATTTTGTCCTTCAAATTGACCAATGAACCTGCTGGTTTGAGATTCTTGATCAGCATTAACGCTATAGATGATCATATCCAGCCAAGAAACTGTCAATTTCATGTCTTTTTATATCCATCCAAGCAAGTATATAGTGTTTATGATTTTTGTAAATCTGATGGTTAAGTCCCAGTGGCTTGTAGTCTTCTGTGATCTATCTTCTCAAGCTGCACAAGACTGATAGACATCAAGAAAAATAAAATTTACTGATTGTGCTTTTTGTACAAAAATGGAGATAAACAGTTCTCTGCTTCATTAAGTCATGATTTGTCAAATGATATCTTTTATGAGTTGTACTGTATATATTTCATCTAATATATTGGAGTAAATGTTCTTCTAGACATGCAGCTAGACCAAATATTGTGGATTTATAATTTGTCATGGTGTACCAATGTTTCGTTGATTTCAAGGGTAAAGCCTAAAGGTAAAACTGTGAATCAAAAGGTTCAACGAAGTATACATTTTCTATATGCAGACTTTGGCAAAATAAAATTTTGAAAACTTTGGAAAAAAAATTGCAAGAAAATACAATTTTTCCTCAATCCACGAAAGGAACGGAATCCTCTCACAACACATTCATGTGCTTATTTGTATGCTTTCTGGTCCAAGCAAACTTATCACTGGAAAGGACAAAACCTTGCCTAGGTCATTTGCAAACAATTCTCACTATTCATTTTTTTAAAGGATACGGTTTTAGTTGTTCTGCAAAGTTTTTCATGTCTTCAGCAATAGCATCTTGTCCGGCTGTAGCCAGTACACTGAGTTCTACTAAGTATGATGGCACTACAGATTCTAAATTGTCAGTTGTGTGTCCTTGCTGCATCATCTAGAAAGCAAAAAAACAAAACTTTGATTACCGGTAAATAAATTGTTTTGTGATCCATAGTAAGGTATAACAATCATATGTAAAATAGATTTGGCTCATTTAATTTGCATAAAAGTTTGACAAAATATTTTTTTTAACCTGGTGACAAAAATATAGAAATTTCTAGAAATTTTGAATAACAAAATTTACAGGAATAAATCATTTGAAATATAGCTGCAGTTTGACAAACACTAATCTTGATTGTTGAGAAACTTTTTTTCTTTTTACTAATAGTACATGCATATGATTAAAATATACAGGTGATTTTTAAAGAGTTAACTCCTTTAAGTGTTCTGCAACTTAATAAGTCTTTACTAAGTCATGAAAATATCACTTCTGTTTTCAAAATCCTACCTTAAATATTTTCGAGACTGTTACTTTCATTCTGCCTTTATGGAAGTAAAAACCTTTCACGACAAACTCATGGTCCAATCTACAAATAAACATGCATTTATTGACAACAATTAAATATATAAAGCAACCTGAAGTTACTGTGAAATGTGATTGGACCATAGTATAGAATATGTTGTGTTTTCTCAAGTATTTAAGGAATGACTGTAATATATTTACTGTCTATGAAAAAAAACCCTAAAAAATGTGCATAGCAGGATATTTTAAAGTGTGCATTACATTTTTTAGGTTATTTCAATTAGACAGAAAAAAATATTACTATCATTCCTAATGATTTTATTTTAAATTCTATTTTTAAGGAGTAAATCATGAAAATAACGTTGATGACGTTGAGGTCACATGACACAATTATGTCTATGAGCAGATAGACAAAAGCTTTCAGCCAATCAGAAGACGTGTTGCATCCAAAATTGAATTATTTTCAAAAAGCACAATGGAATTTAAAATAGCAGTGTTTTCCCAAAAAACTATAACTGTGTTTATTTCACATTTGAAATTATCGGTTTTTATTTCACTGGGAAATCACGGTAATTCATTGCAAGCAATGTAATAATAACCTTTATCATTATAATAAAATCTATTTAAAGGCTTATAGGGCCCAGTGATATGCTTCACTAGTTAGAATTATTACAAACCTGAAACCAACTTCATGAAGAAACTGTAAAACATTATCTGAGGTAGCTACATCAACACAGTTCCTGATTAGTGTGTGGCGACTTTTATCTCCCATCTCAGAATGACCGAGGTATCTTAGCTGCCTGAAAATACACAATTACACATTTTACTAAGAACGTTTAACAATTACAGTACCATCTTTACTGCACCAAATAAACATTTCAACAATTATATCACTTCATTGATGCTTGAGGTTAGAAAATTTTAAAATCCCAAACCTGATACAAACATTGAGAGTTTATATAAACTAAAAGGTAAAAAAAATAGCCAAATATTTTTAAGTAATAGGTATAGAAGCAAGAATGATATATTCTGATACATTCCTTTATTCGAAAATTTTCCTTATTTCATATGAGCAAATTTCAACAAAACAATATCTAAAAGTTAATGCCAGTTCTGAACATACTGAAGTCCTGAGGTTATTAGTTAGTGGTATCCTCTGGACAAACAGTTACATTTATGATACTAGTAAAAACATAAATGTGTTCTTCCATTAATGAAAACAACTGCTGGTCCATTGTTCTTCTATACATATATTATGAGGGCCTTGATTGAGGTGTCTTCATCTTTTTATTCTTTCATTTTATTGGGAAGTTTGCTATAGCAATACTTTCCTAAGGCGCTAACCTCTAACTTCCGGTGACAGACTATCGCAAATGTTCTGCTCCAAGATAATGTAGTACTAGTGTTTGAATACTGATTCTAGGAAGATGCTTTTGAAATTTTGAGTCCTTTTGAAAAGATTACAGCTTGAATAAAAAGGAATGAATGTTCACCGACAATTCAGGTGAATTTAACTTCATTTTGAAAATGATTATTACAAACACTACTTGCTGGATTTTCCATGCGCTGAAGAGAAAATCAAAGAAATCTACGCGAGACATCGTTTCATTCATGAATATTTCATGAATGAACATTTTCCGCAATTTTACTATATACGATATTTACAAATGTTTAGTATTAAATATAAAGTAAAAGCCCAAGTGTATCGAAGAATCCCGTATGACTGACATTACTGAATGCAACGTACTTTTTAACATGTTTATAGTTTGACCAAGCCGTCGGATAATTGACAAGTGATAAAAGTTTGATTGAACAATTATACACTGGTGACAGAAATACTCGATAATCATATGGCTTATGTCACACGCCAAGGATGAGTAAAGGTAAATACCGGCTATGATAGAAGTGTGCATGTTTTGTCAAAACATCGATCAGAAGGTTTTGATGCCAAAACATTTGAAAACTATTTAAATACTAGCTATTTCACATTCCAGTGTGAATTTAAGGACTTTCACTCGTCCAGCATGCTCAGTCACGTGGATCAAACTGACAGCTGAAAACATTGACTCAACGACAGTTCGTACATATCACAGCCCATGTCCTCAGTGTTACGATTAACAATAACATTTGTACACAAATCGTTACAAGGATAAGGCAGACAAGTCAGCTTCTACTTAGAATAACTCAGTGTATCAAGACAAGTGCTGTAGCAACATGATTAAATAAAATCTGTCCATATAATAGCAAAATGACTTTCTTACTCTTAGTGCTAGTCCAAATAATTATGACGAACCAAAAATCTCAAATGTTATTGCCTCAATGCTAAAGTTCACAGCATCAACTTTAAAATGTGTTACAGGGTTATAAGCACCTCTATGAATCTAGTGTTTATAAACTTTTTATTCCTTTCGTCATACTGCTATTGTTATGTCCCCACCGTATTAAGTTTTACCCTTTTTCTTCTGTTAGTATGTACGTCCCTTACTTGTACATACGTCCGTACATCCAAAAATTAGTTTCTGTTCTCTAACTTTAGTTTTCCTAAACCAAATTGTATGAAACTTATACGCAATACTTATTTCCACAAAACACAGGTCAAGTTGAATTTTGGTGGCGTCGATTTTACACTTCTAGAGTTATGCTCCTTAACAAATGGAAAAGTTGCTTGAATTTTTTGTTTACGATCTCTAACTTTAGTTTGTCTCAACCAAATGTTATGAAACATATACACAAAGCTCATTATCACAAAACACTGTTTAGATTTGAGTTTTGATGGCGTCAGTTTTACTGTTCTAGAGTTATGCCCTTTACAAATTTAAAATTGTGATTGTTGTCGAGCCTTCGACTTTTGTCGAAAAAGTGAGACATAGCAATCCTACATATTGTCAGCGGCGTCCACAAATATTCACTCTGTGGTTAAAGTTTTGAAATTTTAATAACTTTCTTAACTATCCTGGATTTCTACCAAACTTGGACAGAAGCTTGTTTATGATCATACGATAGTATCCAGAAGTAAATTTTGTAAAAAAATCCATTTTTCAGTATTTTACTTATAAATGGACTTAATTTTTCTGCCAGGAAACATTACATTCACCATGTTCACTCTGTGGCTAAAGTTTTAAAATTTAATAACTTTCTTAAACTATCCCGGATTTGTACCAAACTTGGACAGAAGCTTGTTTATGATCAAAAGCTAGTATCTAGAAGGAAATTTAGTTAAAATTTTGTTCTTGTTTTTCCGTATTTTACTTATTAATGGACTTAGCTTTTTTTCCAGTTAACATTACATGCAGTCTGCAGTTAAATTTTTTAAAACATTTATTAGATTCATAAACTATCCTGGATTTTTACCAAACTTGGACAGAAACTTCTAACAATCAAAAGATAGTATAGAGAGGAATATTTTTATTAACTTTTTTCCTTATTTTTGTTGAGCCTGCGATTAACAGCAAAAGTAGGCGAGACACGGGTTCCATGGAACACTTACAAATATTTTTCAATTCCGTACTCTAACTTTAGTGTGTCTCAACCAAATGTTACGAAACTTATACACAATACTTTTAACCACAAAACCAAGATCAAGTTTGAATTTTGTGCCGTCATTTTACTGTTATGGTTAGGGTTATGCCCAGTTACAAATGGGGAAAAATACTATAAAATCACAGGCCCTAGATATGGCATGGGCACATAAAGAAATTTAACAGAGCTTATTGTATATTTGATTATTTTAGAACAACAGTTTAAGGTTTCAATAGAAAATATCAAAATTTAAATGACAAACAATGAAAAATTTTTTTGATAATTGCTGAAAAGAAAATGGTTTAGTTAATAACATCAAAGCTGTGATTAAATACATATTTGAAATAATACACATCTATAACCTATTTGAAATAATACACATCTACAGTTGCAAACTTCCCAGAGGTGCTATCCAGCACTTTGATTCCATTTTTCTTCTTTTTTTCCCTAATTTTGTCTATTCTTTATGTTTTATATTTTAGCACCCCATTATTCTCTATTCTTTGTGTTTGGTCTATTTTTCTCAAGTTTTATGATCTTTGTTTCATAAATTCTTTGCTAAAGATAAATTTGGCCAAAAAAGTATATAGTGGATTCATTTATTTTCATGGGTATCAATTTTTCGTGGATTTAGGAAAACTTACATTTTCGTGGACATAAGATTTCGTAGTTTTCCATTAGTTAGCATATATTTATATGGAAAATTTGTAATTCGTTGAACACTTAAATTCGTGGTTTCTTTGTACCCACGAAATCTACGAAAATTGGTATCCAACGAATAATAATGAATCCACAGTATATTTGTGTTTTAGGGTTTCCTTTTCAAAATAATTAAAGGTCCGTAATACAGTTCTTTTAAATTAAATTGTTTGTCCGATTTAAAAAAATATTGTTTTTTCACCAATCTGGTACAATGTATTAGCATAACACATACTGCTACTAAGAATTCTGCTGTTTAAAAATTGTCAATAAAAGAAGTTACAACAAGTTTTTTATTACTTCTGTCACTGATTTTTATGAAATAAATTACCTATTGTGGTTGAAATAACTAATATGTTGATACAAAAACGTGTCAGGGCTAAAAAAAATCAATGTAGGTCAGGAAACCCTTAACACATACTTTTTTGTTTTCGCTTTATGCATATATCTGCCTAATGAACTTCACAGATGCTGGGTGAAATAAACAAAAAACAAACTATAAAGGTAAACAAATCTAACAAGTACTGTCATGATTATACAAAATGTAACAGTTTTTATCACATTTCAATTTGGTTAAAACTTGAAATAACTGCAACTATTCATCTATTTTCACAAAATAATCATAAGAGAATCAAAATTTCAGTATACATGTACATGTAAAGTATAAGAAAATTTTCATTACTTAATTTTTTTTTCCTTTCATGACTTTTATTGGTGAAAATAGTTGATGTTACATGTAGTGTACATGCATATGTGTCTTATGATTTCTTTTTAAATTGTAAAATCTTTTTGCACAGATAGCAACTGCTCTTTTAAATTACATCATAATATTTGCAATTTTTTTCAGTACCTTTCTAAATTAAATTTACATCCATTCAATAATACCATGGGCACTGGACTTACCAGTTTTCTGGTTGAACCAGGGAATGTCTGACACTATACTGTAATGGCTGAGGAATGCTGGCATTCTCTGATATATAAAATGATAAAACAGTAAATATCTAATATGCAAAACGATATCAAAGGTTTACAGTTGAGCATTTCTTTATTTCATTAAATATATATCAATTTCATATTAGGCTTACAATTGTAAGTTAAACACACAGATTGTCTAATTTAAAAAGGTTTAAAAAACAAAAAAATGTGTCCATAGTACAAGGATGCCCCACTCACACTATCATTTGCTATGTTCAGTGGACCCTGAAATTGGGGTCATAACTCGAACTTGACATTACAATTAGAAAGATCATATTATAGGGAACAAGGGAAGTAAGTTTCAAGTTGATTGGATTTCAACTTCATCAATTCAAAAACTACCTTGACCAAAAACTTTAACCTAAAGTGGGACAGATGGACGAACGAACTGATGCACAGACCAGTTTTTCTCTCAATCTTGTACATTGTTCAAGTGTGCACGCATCAAATAGATAACTATTTTTATGAGAGCCGTGGTGTAGTGGTTAGCACAATGGACTACTAACACAAAGGTTCCTGGTTCGATCCCTGTTCCGGGGTGAAAATTTCAGGGACTGAATTTTCGGCTCTCCTCAACACCATCTGTGAGTATGGTCTTGAGAAACGATGATAGTCCGTCGGAAGGGGATGATAAATGGCTGACCTGTGTTAAGAGAGAGCCATATCTCTTGTAAGTAAAAGGCACCCTTGTAGATTTCGAAAAAGAGTAGGCTAATGCCGCTACAAGGCAGCACTCGCACCTGCAAAGTGGAAAGGGATTAATATAAGTTGCTATAACTTGTTTCCCAATCCACTATAAATAAATATGTTTAAACTAATAGATAACTATGATATTAAAGTATTTCTGTTATTAGTCATTGTAAGTCATGTTAGTATAACTAATTATGTTAATATAATTAAGAATTAAATGCTTCTTTTTGTAAATTTTTGGGATGTAAAAGTGTTGACAGAAGTACATTTTGTATGAAGGGTGGAAGCGTTTCATTCTAAAAATGTGTGCACAGTCAACGCTTTTACAACCCAATAATATTACTAAACATGCTAAAAGATGCATTTAATACTTATAAATAAATTTGTTTGCTAGCATCATGATAACACTATTTCTATCAAGTTTTTCTTTTATTTATCTGTGCATTTTATTGTGGAAGCTTGTGTGATCATGAATGTTACATTTCATTTTAGAATGAAGTTTAATTTCAGAATGAGGCAATATCGTTGTTAGCCAATGCAATCAAAGTAACGTATTATACTGAAACATACATTATGTACATGAAATAAAATTATTCAACATTTACTGTCATTTTACTAATTACTTACTGATTGCATACACCATTTCATGATCTACAAATTTTTCTTCAGGTGAATCAGCATGATCACAAAGGCCTTTCAATCTACACAGTAAGACTTCTAATGAACTGTCTAAAATGCTTCCCTGTAGAAGGTATTCATTGGTTGGTGCTGCCTTTAATGCTTGTGCTAATTGTGGATCCATCATATTTGTCAACAATTATTCATTTCTGGAAAAACAAAAACAGTTGACCTTTACCATTTAGATCAGAAAGAATACTTTTGAAAATATATACTTCAATGGCCATTCATTCATTTAAATTTTAATCATGCCTGGAACAGTTCATCTACTTGAAATTCATACACCTTTTCCCCTTATTAATAAGAGATAGAAACAGCTGAACAAAGAGCACATGATATCCCTATTTCAAGGGAAACAGAACTACTTTTCATGAAAAGCTCATCTGATAAAATGAAGATTTGTGTTAACGACAAGGTGCCTATCTTAGAATAACACTTTAAAAATAATGCAATAGTAAACATAACCTGAAAATTCAAAAAAGTATTTCATTGTTAACAAAGATACATGTAATAACTCAATAAATATAATGCATGCCAAACTTATCATGATCATGCTTACATGGCTTATATCATGACCAATACAGGGAAGTTACCATATTTCAGCTAATTTTCAAACACTCGTTTATTGGCTATTCTAACTTTCAGGCCTCAATTGAAATTTGTTGTGGTTGCAAGACAACTCGGACTCTCTACAAAAGCATACCATTAATAAGTCAAATCAGCATGATCCGACAAAGTATTCAAGGAGAGTTTTGACTAAGTATTATATAAATCAGTGAATGAGTGCATATGAAAAGGATGACTCTGACCCTCTATGAAGATAATTTAGAGATTGACATGTTTCTGTATACAGTCAAGGGTGTAACTTGAATAAGTTATTAGACAAAAATAACATACATGTGTTATTACGGATACTTTCTCTTAATCTGTAGTAACATATGTTTGTTATCAGTTAAATGTATCATAAAATTATCTACACAGTTTCATGAAATTCTGTTGTGTGGTTTCAGAGGAGTTGTGATGACAAACTGTTGCAGAAGTTCATTGAAGCAAATAAGTTCAAAGGGGCGTAACTCCTGGAAAATGAAATTGAATCATAATTTCCTGTCAATATGCACATCTACGTAGTATGTCCTTATTATCTGAAAAGGTTTCATGAAATTCTGTTGTGTGGTTTGAGAGGAGTTGCGATGACAAAAGGTTGCAGTAGTATATTGGGCAAATAAGTTCAAAGGGGTGTAACTCCTGGGGAAAAAAACTGAATCGTAATTTCCTGTCGATATGCACATCTACGTAGTATGTCCTTATTATCTGAAAAGGTTTCATGAAATTCTGTTGTGTGGTTTGAGAGGAGTTGCGATGACAAAAGGTTGCAGTAGTATATTGGGCAAATAAGTTCAAAGGGGCGTAACTCCTGGAAAAAAAATTGAATCCTAATTTCCTGTCGATATGCACATCTACGTAGTATGTCCTTATTATCTGAAAAGGTTTCATGAAATTCTGTTGTGTGGTTTGAGAGGAGTTGCGATGACAAACTGTTGCAGTAGTACATTAAAGTAAATAAGTTCAAAGGGGCGTAACTCCTAGAAAAAGAATTGAATCGTAATTTCCTGTCGATATGCACAACTACATAGTATGTCCTTTTTATCTAAAAAGGCTTCGTGAAATTCTGTTCTGTGGTTTGAGAGGAGTTGCGATGACAAGAAACAGGACTGACGGACGGACTGACTGATGGACGGACGGACAGGTCAAAAACATTATACCCTCTGCAACTCGTTGCATGGGGTATAAAAATTATTTTCAGTGGGCACTTTGGAATTCTTGAAACTTGCGCAGTAACTAAATACATAACCTTGAAAACTAATTTTCCAATTCAATTAATACATTTTTGTTCAATCATGGTAAATCAATGAGACAAGGCTTTTAAGTATAAACTTAGCTGTAATAACAAGGCTTAGTTATTACAGGCATTTAACTTATTACATGAGACACTTGGGAATGACTAGGAAGCTTGCTCAGAACCTCATTACATGCTCTTATCATTATTTACTACAATAAATTAAAATACATTGTGATATATGTCTGAGAAAAGGCTTTGAAGAGATGTAAAGAAGCTATAATAACACCCTTTAGTTATTACAGGCATATTTTTTCTGTAATAACATGGGTGTGTTATGCATGATTGGCAAACTATGGACTGTTATATCTTTCTAAAGTTTAATATACATAAAGACAATTATAATATCAATAGAACTTGTATACAATTTAACAAAATAAAGGATGTATAATGCCCCTTTGAAACATTTAACATACATATGTTATCACAGGTTTTAGATTTTTTAGGCCACAATAACGACATGTATGTTATTTTTCTCTAATAACTTATTTAAGTTAGACCCTTGACTGGTATATTTGATTGAATGTTTTAATAACTAAATTTACATCATTTTGTACATAACCAATTCTTAGTTTAATCCTTATCAATTATGACATTAGGTAATTTGTTATGAGCTTTTAATAAACAAATATAATAAATAATGAATTCAATTAACTGGCTTACTCAAAGTAATTGATGAATTAAGTTTGTTCAATGAACTAATAAAAATTTTATTTAAAATATAGGATTGCCATTACAATGTATCATGATTATGAAGTAGAAATTCAGATTTACATTAAAATGATCATTTTGGGTATAACACTTCATTTACAGCAATGTGAAAAGGATATTTTTATGTCAAATATATCATTTAATCATTTAAATAAAACTCCGTCTACATTGTATTACAGGTGGTCAGAGCTGATGTTAATGATGGTCCAAGACAAAATTGACTTTTTGACAAACTTTAGGTTAAGGCAGTGTCTGCACATACCCGCATGCGGGGACGCATAGCCAAATTTGTCTTCGTAGACTACACGTACCTGCCTCCGGTTTTATAATTTAATGTCATCGGATCTGGAATAAAATGTGAAATAAACCTGGAAATTATCACAATTAGTGAAAACAATTGATTACTACAGAGATTTTAAGATTTGAAATGTCAAAATTTTGACTTTGAAAAAAAAAGTTCAATGCCAATTTTATTTTTACTACGTCCCTAATACGCTTTCGTAGAAACGACCCTGGTTAGTTTTTGAATATTTTTCTTTAAATATTAATTATAATTATTGATATAATGGAATATACGATATTTTTTTTAGATGATAGTTGAATTAAAAAGGCATTACAAACAAGTGAGAAAAACAATAAAAATTAGAACAGTTTAAGTTCTTTTCTTTATATATCTTTATTCTCATAAAGTCAATGCATGCAGTCTGCACCATAATTTTGTCTGACTACTAATCCAAGACCAATATTTTGACATTTTTGTTATGTGTTTAAACAAAGTTTTCAAAACTTACTCATGTTACTAGTCCAAATAAAATTTTACTAGTCTGGGGCATCGGACTAGTGGTTTAGGGTGCAGACTGTGCATGACATCAGTACAGAGATAACAACAATAACTATTTACAATATATACCTGAAAACAAGGAGAGAGGTTACAAAAGTCACTAGCAAGGACAAACAAAAGTATTAATATTTTTATAAATAAACAAAGTTTCTTCATGACTGGTTTTCGTGTACTCGACATAAGTTCAGCGAATTTAACTGTATTATGTCGTTGTACAACATAGGAGGATAAATATTCTGTACATTTTTGATCGAAAATAGTACATTGAAATATATAGTGATAAATGATCATAAATATATAAATATCAAATGCATCTAGTTTTAGACATATGGAATGTTATCTTATTACTTTAAATTGTGCATACACTAAAACTTTATTTTTAGTCCTTTTAGATATTTTAAAATTTTTGTTTCTGTTTCGAATTTTATTAGAAAATAACTTTCACACTCGAGTTTTTTTAACATACAAATTAATATTTATTATTTCCCATTCTCTTCACTGAATTCACAAAATTAGGAAATAACAGATAATTTTTGTATATCTTTCATGTTTCATTCCCGATCAAATGACAGTTTATTATAAAATCGGTTGCGGGTACGCGTAGCTGACAAAGGCCAAATTGGCTACGCGTCACTGCCTTAGGTTTAATACCATAATTCTTAACAGCTAACTTTACTTGAACATTTTCAATTTAAAAAAGCAAGTCCTGAATCACCAGACACCTGCCTCATATTGATAAATTGTTCATATAGATTTAGCATTCAACTTTAGAGCACAGGTACTTCATTGTACTTGGTGCATGGTTCCACCATTTTCTGATCTTTTTAGATGTTGTTTTAAATATTTTTTAATTTTTCTACTTCATTTTTACTTATCTAATGTCTTCTTACTCCTAATAGTATCCATACCATATATTAAATTTTACAACAGTATAGATGATATATTTTGCCCTTCTATTCTTATTTCCCTAGCCTACTGTTAATGCTTTGAGGACATTGTGCTCTATCATCTATATAAGAACTTCTCGTGAAATTGAAGTATTACTGTTACCCTTAAAATGTGCGTTTAAAAGCAAGAGTACCAAAATACATTGTTCAGTTTCTGAAAAATAAAAACAAAACTGAAACCGGAAACTGTAATAACCACATAAACACGAAGTCGAGTTCCGTTTCAACGACAAACGGTTACGGAATCAAAGGTAAATTATGAGGGTGTGGAGTACGCCTGTTATTAACATAGCTGTTCTGAAATTGACAGTATTCTCTGGACATTTTGCTTTTCTTTAATCAGTTTATGTTTTACCCAATTGTTTAATTTTGCAGCCCGGTTATCATCTTTATATATTAGCACCCCATTATTCTCTATTCATTATTTTTGTTTGTCCACTATTCCGGTCCATTATGTAAACCCCATCCACACCCTCATATATTAGGTTGTTTCCCTCCGTAAAATAATCAGAATGCCTTTGCTAGGAGTTGTATAGTCTCACGGAATCATACAAATATTGACGCAAGTATTGTCAAACTGAAGCCGTTTCTGTCTCATCAAAATTTTCATATCCAACTATCGCGGTCATCACGTGAATTTTACAATTCAGTTGTATATCTTTAATGGCCGATTGATTATCAATGAAAATAAACGGGCAACTTAGATCAAACGATCATAACTTTTTTGTTACATTTGTGTATTTCACCTTCCAACCCCGCGTTTTACAGCATTTTCATTTTAACAATTAAATATGTTTTAAGTTTCAGTTCAGAAATATGATTTCTTGCTTCAAATTAAGTTTGAAAACTGAGGTGACATAACCACATAGCATCCGTTGACTTCTTCATTAAAACTCGATAAAATTTAAATGGGACTTTCTTATATAATCAATTTTCTCAACTTATTTATTGTTAATAATATCCTTCCAACCCCTAAAAAGATCGACAACACGTACATTCATTTAAATGAAATCGAAAACCAAATCAGTTTAGGTAACAAACTTTTTGCTTCAAAATCTGATTGAAAAGTTCACATTTTGGCATTTGTTAGCAATATTTTGAAAATGGCGGCCGCTGTCGGAAGTAAACAATGGGGGCGAGAGGGGTCTCATCCCGATTTCCGGTTTTAATATCAGAAAATCCTGAAATCCCGGACATATTTTGTTAAAAATCCCGATCCCGATAAATTTGTTCCCCAATTTTAAAGTTTAAAGTTTCAATGCTTACGATTTAAACGTCTCGGGTATGATTTATGTTCAAAGTCTTTTAGCGTAACCAATCCGAATATGTATTATAAATATTACCGTGACGTCAAGCTGCATATAAGCATTTTGTTCTCATAAATCTTCAGTAGCTAGTCAGAAAATTGGCCAAATTCCAGTTCAAGTCAATACAAGAACCTATATGACAAGCACTGGAATCGTATTGTAACGGAGAGAAATTTGAATCTATTGAGTCACCATTCGAAAAACCACTGAACCAAGGATCAACCAAGTTACAGACATAAACAGAACTACAAATGTCACTTGAGAGATTTATAAAGTAGTCGAAACGCTGCTTTACATTATAAAATTAAAAAAATACCAGATTTTAAGACACTTGTTAGGATAAATGATTATGCTTAGGGCTGATTGAAGTATAATGAAAATGGCACTTTTATCTGTCCAAGGTACAGTTTTTTGTCAATCCCGTTATATTTCAACATAAAATCCTGATTTCCGTGGCTAAAACGTGGCTTTCCCGTATCCCGATGTTTTTCTATCCCGAATTCCCGATCTTTAAACAAGGCAATCCTGATTTCCGTTGCTAAAATCGGCCAATCCGGCGTCCTGAAAATGGTCTCGCCCCCTCAACAATGACACGACAAGTATTCATTTAGTTATTAATTAAAAGTAATATTTGAAATATTTATTAAAGTGTGTCTTATTGTTTTAAGAAATTTCTTATTTCACCTTTACTTTAATATATTTATTAGAAACAGTCTCGCACACAAAAAGATTTATATGTACATCAACCATGGACTGTTTACATTGACAGCGTACGCCGACATATGTGAAAATATATTTTGTAAGATTTTACGATGAAAATCAAATAATTGTTGGATGCATGCGTTTTCAGTCATTGTCTTACCTTAAAGCAGCATACATGCAGTCAAACATTGTTTCTTTTTGATAAAGTGGACACATGCTGTTTGTTTCGATAAAATTTCGAATTTACGTAAAATGGCAACCAAATAATTTTCAAACGTAGACGATGTTCGACACTAATTTTGCCCATGCAAATAAATCAATTTAATTTCACTGCATGTTTATATTGCAATGAACTAGGACACGTTATTGTCACTCTAATAATACCCAAGGACATAGCTAGATTCAGGAGATATTAAATCATCAACGTGATCAAGGAATTGTATATTTAAAAGGAATGGAAACGCGGCTCGAGATCAATCGGATACCCGCAGAGCACCCGCAGAGCTATAATCCATGTCTGTCTCAGTCGGAAGTATGATGAATAATATAAAGAATCATAAAGAATCATGACGGAGGTCCGTTTCCTGTCATATAGATCGGTCTTTTAATTCACGGGGTCATCTTGCTTGAGAAGATATAAAGGAGAGAGAAACCCAAAATCAAGAATAAACTTTTATTCCATGAAAAAGGTAAGGCCTTAGGTATCATTTTAATGCCTCATCAAACATACGTTTGTAATATTGTATTATGTAAATTCTCATTAAAATAGACCTTGGTCTTGAAACTTGAGCGAGTTTCATCCGGATTCCAAAACAAAAAATACTGTGTTTTGATTTTTTTCTAAAAGCTCGACAACTACGAAGTGCAAAACAAAACAGTTGATATCATTATGAAGCTGAAACCTTATTCTATCATTTTGCCCTTTTTTTAAGTTTCTGGTAAAATTTCAGAATTTTCTACGATTTTTCGAAATTTCAGTTTTGAATTTCATTATTCTGTCAAAATATGTCTATCAATCTGGGAGTGTACTACGATTTCTTTTAAATATTGGAAAGTAGAAAGAACAAAGTGGGAAAATGAGATATCATTTTAAAGAGGGAATATTTTCCTACAGTGTGGTCTAAATTACGAATGCTAAATGTAATTGGTACAATGTAAATGATTTTATTTCGAAACATGTTGAAAATTTGAAGTAGTGCGTCAATAAATACATCGGCACTTCGTATTTTGGTATGGGTTAAATAACTACTTGAAATATATGTGACATTGACATACAACTTAAAAGCTTAATCTTTTTCTATCACATAGTGTTGATTTTATGAAAATGGTGATAAAACGAATTTGCTATGATTTTCAAAATCCCATGTTTATAGTTCACATTGACGCCATTTTGTTCAGTCAAGTTCCACACCGACGAAGTCGGAAATTACAGGCAAGAAATATATATAAGACTTCCGATTGGGATTGATTGTGCCGTTTTATATACGATTTTATACATTTATTTTTGTCAAAAATACTGACTATTTTATACTTAATCGTTGTTTGGTATTGCAGTTTGCCATTATTAAGCTTTGCAGCAAATTACCACAAGCTTAAAAGCAAAAAAGTTCCTTCCTTTTTTCTAGAAGAGCAGTAGTCTAGAGGTCGCAAAATATTCCTTCGGTGTTAAAATAAATAATATGCGAATGTCGGAAAGTTTTAAGTGTTTCTGATTAAAAAAATTATTGCACCACGGCATAATTTAGCATTTATTAACAGGTGAGCTCGGCGTGATTTCTTTCTGACACCTTAAATCAGGGACAGCCTATAGTTAGTATACACTGTTCCTGCTTAAATATATATACGACAAAAATTAGCTTATCAATGATACACGATAGATTATACATGCAAATTGGATATCCCATACCGGTGTTTATTATAACACCTATTATCTATAAGTTCTTTTATCTAGACAAAATACTACATCTGTTCACGTACTTCTTCCTTTATACTTTTCTATACCAGTCATATTCCAAAATAGAAAAGTTATTTTTTAACTTTTTGCATTAAATCTTTTTAAAAACTCGTATAATTTTTCAGATTTCATCTATTAATTGATCTTAATTGTTGCATACCTTCGTGAAATATCAAGAGGAGGTACAATAAAAAAAAATGTTTTTCAGAAGTAACTTTGTTTAAGGTTGTATTTTTTGTTTATTTCATTTAAGGAATTGTTTATCTTGTTTCATTTCATGATTAAATGACCAAGTTCGATAACTACTGCCAGATAAGTAATGAGCCAGTTTGAGCGACGGGATGTAATTAACACACCACCCAAGTCAGAGATGCATCATACAATTTTCTTTGAAGTCGGCCGCGTTTCCATTCCTTTTAAATATACAATTCCTTGACGTGATCAAAGAAAACAAACATATGGCACCTAATCACGATGTAAGTTTTGTTTTGACAAGACCTATGTAGATTAGTATTGTCCGATTCTTAATGAAATTATTTTATGATATTATTTTATATTAATAAAACAAAACCTCGAATGGATGTTAACCAAGGTGAAATATCTATAATTTTCAATTTCTAAATCATCACACGGGTAACCAGTAAATTTTACATAATCCTAATTAAATCAGTTTCATGCAGAGTTATCGAACGTACTTATGGAATAGTTGCATATGTGCCTTTTGCAAAAAGGAAATAAATTAATAAATATTGGAATAGCAAAGAACGAGCGACTGAAAATTAGAAAATTGAAGAATAATTATGTTAATATCTAAAACGCCACTATCAATTGACTATCGTACTCGTAAGTGCGTACACGGAATTTTAAAATTCCCGCTGTTTACCAGTTTACAAAGCGGTCACATGAATAATAATCTTCTAGCTGATAAACCAGAATGAATATGTGAAATCAAAAAGGTAATTTTTAGGTTTCATTCGATATTTCCAATATTAACACTTCTTTATTCTTTAATTCTGGCGTTTTATATATTGTCCCTAATATTGCTATAACACAAATAAGTGAAATTTGTCAAAGTCTTATATTTCTACTTTCGTTCTGGTGCAAGGTATAATTTGTTTTATCAGCAACACTTTAACTATGGTCATCTATTGGTCGTTTTACGACAGGCAGTAAAAACCTTGACGAAAAAGGGCGTCACGGTTTGGTAGTGCGGGTGTATAAATTCGTAGCCACGTCCGGTCACAAAAGGGACGTAAATTCCGATGCCTCGTGTAGGAGTGACACTCTACCTCTGCACGTTAAGAACCATTGCAGATACTTTTCGAAGGTTCTGTTGGTGGTCCGTTTCAAGGCGTACATGTAAACTTGGTCCGTATCAAACATACTCTTATTTTCTAGTGATTACACAATTTCACAACCTCCAACCCGGTAAATACCTATGTGCAGTACCTACTGGCCTATTGTATTAATTTCAGTTAATTTGTTCTCGCTCTCAACATGCATAATTTCCACTGGACGTTTTAAGCAAACAGATATCAATAAATCATTTTTATATCATACTCTGTAATACAATTGCCTTTTGATATATGCACGGACATACATGTTTCATCGATATCGGTCGTGCACATATATTTTGATATACTCATATCTTTTCTTTCGTTTAATTTACATACGAATCAATTGCAGTTCAACTACTGCAGGAAATAGCGCATGAGTATCATTTCATGAAGATACAAAATAAGGAAATTCATGCCCAAACGAATGCTTTGTATGTCTCACTTAGGGGCATTATGATTTTTGGTCCGTGCGTTCGTTCGTCCGTCTGTCCCACTTCTGGTTAAAGTTTTTGGTCAAGGTAGTTTTTAATGAAGTTGAACTCCAAATTAGAGTTTTGACCCAAATTTTAAGGTCCACTGAACATAAAAAAATGATGGTGCGAGTGAGGCACCCGTAAACTATGAACAAAATCTTGTTTCGCTATTTTCTTATGTTGGTACCTCTATAAGAAGAACCCGACAAAACTGCTCATTGAAGAAGGGCTCTGTCATCACATGCAATGTGCTACAAGGAAAGCATAGCCATGCATACTAGCTATTCAATTCGATCGTTGATTAACCTTTATGAGAGGCCCAAATAGTTAAACAATATTACAAGTAGTTTCATGCCAGGCTATATTTTATATGTCCTTTTTGGTCATATAGCTCTTCAACTGTTTAGGTTATTATCCAGTCTTGGCTTTCAAATATTCGTCTTTGAGTGTGAAGGTAAATCAAGAAAAGCACTTCGGACTCATGAAATTTATAACGTGTTTTCATATTTTATAGAAATTGAAGTACGATTTGTTTTAATAAAATCTATTTCTGAACAAGAAATTTTGTATTTTCATACAATTATAGCTTTCTACTTATTTGGTTTTAACCTCCCTGTACCTCTGATTGTCCGGACGGGGTTAAGAGAATAGAGAATGAATTTAGGTGTCATGGTGTAAATTTCTGTGTTTTATTTCATAACTTTTCAAAACTATTTTATGTTGTTACAATCTTTTTAATTTTAATCGTCATCTGCTTGAAGTTTAATTAGTAAAATAGAAGTTAAAAAGTCAATGTCATTTTGAAATAACGGATTACTAGGCTTAATTAATACTTGTGAATAGACCAAATTTGTCAAATACTTATTAACTAGTGTCATTTTATATTCGAGCAATTCGACATTTGTTATAAAAAGAGACAACAAGAAAATATAGTCAGCAAGGATTACCGAACGTTAGAATACGGATGACCCCGTATTTCTACATTTAAGGACTTTCCAGCGGACTGTGCCGTTGTTATTGTTTTATGGACTCCCATATGTGACTTTGTTTTATGTAATTATATTGATTTATTTTAGATTCAACAATAGAACATTGAAAGTATAATCTGTGTAATTCTTATTTATTCAAATCTACCGCTATTTCCCCATGTTGTAAAATCACAATATGTCATAGGACTCCGAGAAATTGAGAGAAAATGGACAAAACATTATGTACTATTGTTTTTCTTTTTTATCCATGGCGCTGTCAGTTTATTTTTGACTTTTGAGTTTAAATGTCCCTTTGGTATGTTTCGCCTCTCATTTGTAGTCATGGGGCTACACTAACTTTGATTGTTGTGGTAATTGATGGTGATGGTACACGTGATGATGATGTTAGAGGCTGATGATGACGATGATGATGTTGTTGTTGTAAACAACTACTGTTATAATTGTTATTCATTATTGATATTTCTTTGCAGCTTAGTGAGTAATGGCGACATCCTCTCAAAGCTGTGGTGTTTGTGACCAACGTCACATCAACAAACCATCCACAATCTGGTGTACAGAATGTGATGAGGGACTATGTACAGACTGTCTGGAGCATCACAGTTTGTCAAACGGAACCAGAAACCATAAAGTGATACAAATTACTGAATACACGAAATTACCATCTGATGTACTAAAGATTAGTCTAAACTGTAGCAAACACAATGAAAAGTTTCAAATCTATTGCCAGAAGCATGAGTGTCCCTGCTGCAGCAAGTGTATTGTAGAAAGCCATAAAGAATGCCATGACATCGTTAATTTAGATGACGTCATTCTTAATTCAAAAACATCGAATGCCTTGTGCGAGATAGAGGAAACATTAGTTGAAATAGCAGAAATCCTACAAAACATTCGTGAACATCAACAAGACAATCTTTCAACTTTGAAAGAGAGGAAAAAGGAAATTGAAGGCGGAATCAAGAAGATCAGAATAATGCTCAACAACCGTCTTGACAAATTACAAAAAGATTTAATTAAACAACTGAATGTAAATGAAGTTAAAGAAAACTCGAAAATTTGTCAGTTATTGTCATCATTGGAAAAGAAGGAAAAGGAAATAGCCGATTGCCAGCAAAACATTGGAAACATCAAACAACACGGAACGGACCTTCAGATGTTTCTTTCAATTAAGTCTATAAAAGAGGACGTCTCTAGCAAAGAAAAGTTCCTGCACTCACTTTTTCAAAGTGAGGATTTGAACCAGAATTCTCTAGAATATAAGATAAACGGTGCTATTCAGAATATCATGTCTAATGTCACTAGTTTTGGAGAAGTATATATTGAAGCTGAACCTTGCGATCTTGTCCTGAGTATGAAGAATGCCAAACAAGCCCAGATAATGGTACCAACTGTTCAAGCAAGATCCATCGAAAATATAAAGCTGCAGATGAACAAGACAATAAACACCCAAGGACAACGCATTTACGGATGTTTCATGCTGCCGGATGGTAGAATGGTGTTTACATACTGCGATGAAAGGAGAGTAAAATTTTTCAACACTGAAGGATCAAAAGATTTTGAGGTGGAGATACCGTGTGGAGCGTTTGATATAGTATACATCGATGATAACAATATACTGGCTGTTACATCAGGTGAATCAGATAAGCAGTGTCTTACCATTCTAGACCTGGAGAGGAAACAAATTAAGAAAACAATTTCATTGGCTTCGGATAATTATGGCATAGTATTGAAAGACAATCAACTGATTTATTCCGCCTTCAACAAAGGTATACGAATGATCAATTTGTACGACGAGTCTTCGGGTGACTTAGTCCGAGAAGAAATGCCCAGTGAAGGTTACCTAGCAACATTCAAAGACAGCATGTATCATACAAACAGACTGGCACACACTGTTACATGTTACAATCTTCAAGGAAGAATACAATGGACATTCCAAAATGAAAGTGTTCTGAATAATCCTCTTGGGGTTGATGTGGATAATTATGGTAATGTGTACGTGGTGGGGTTTTGGACGAACAATGTTGTAGTTATTTCCCCAGACGGACAACGACACAGAGAATTATTGACAGAAAGTGATGGTCTTTATAATCCAGTCTCTCTTCATTTTAGCGGATTAAAGAAGCAGTTACTAGTAGCAAACTGGAATGACCAGGCTCACTTGTTTGATTTTATTTGAACAACTTATATTAGGAAATTTCTCTCTATAGATCATTGCGAAATGTATATAACAATTTGTTTTTGTATACCTTAATCGGTTAACTTATACATGTTAAGGATGTACTTATGTGAGGTTAAGGAATGTGTGTCAGATGTTCGGATTCCTTAGTTTTTTAACTATGCTACAGAGTAAACTATTTTGCCCCATAACACCCATTTTCTTTTGATATAAGACTTTAATAGCTCATTAAAGGTTATTCACCAAAATTTAAGCAAATTGTTGATTTCTTTTCTTTCGATATGTGACCCTAATTATAGCAATGCAAATATAAGGTATCCGTTCGAGTCAGCCATTTCCCGCCATTTTTTCGAAATCAAGGAGCTCCATAACCTATCAACATTTTGTGCTTATTTTGTTTCTTATTTAATGCTCTTCTGACTTTTAGTATCAAATCTAAATTCTTGATTTGTTTAATTTCACCTAAGTACATACTTAAAGAGGTACTAAAACGCTAAATCATGTTTGTCTTATTCTAAAGTTCGTAATTAACGTTTAAGAATGCAAAAAACCCGGTAAAATTTCATTTTGTAATTATCGAGATATTTGCAAATTACTGTCAGTTTGTCATTTGAACACCGGAACGATTTAGTAAAACACGCCACTACAACTCACTACTTACACCCAACGGAAGTGACGCACAGTGGCTCACCCTGATCAAATACGTGTATTATATCGTATGCAAACAGATCACGGCTTGCTAAGTAAAATAACAGTTTTGAAATGAATCGAGGGTTCAAAAATTTCAGCAATAAATTTTTTTTTTTCAATACAAATTTTATTTATTACTTTATTAGTTTTTACTTTATCATATGGTAAAAAAATCAACCATAAAAAATCAATTCGTTTTGGCCCCAGATGACTTTTAAAATGTATATATCATTGAAAATGCTCCAAATTATCTCCCTTTGGTGCAAACATGACATTTTTTTTGCATTAAAATTGAAATTAATACGTTACAGAATGCAAGGCATTCTGAACCAAAACTTAATTATGACAAGGTTTAAGATTTTTACACTGAAATGATTTTATGTCTTACTATGTCTATTAATTGTGTTTGAAAATAAATATGTATGTGGAACTGAACAGGATAATAACCAAGTATTGTCACTGATTTAATGCATTCATGGTATATATTTATTGAAATAAGATAATGAAATTTGCTCCATTTTGAGTAATAGAGCAAAGTCGTAAACCGGCCTTCATTGAATTTCTTCACCGAGCCATGCTAAATACAATTATTTGTTGGAAAAAACAACACAATGATACGTAGAAAATACAATGCATCACCAAGAGTAAACTATGTATAGATATTTAGCAATAAATGTTTATAATAGCCATTACTTGTGTTCTGTTTTGAAAGCAGCAGTACAGCGTGGTCATAACTTCGGTTCTAGCTTTGAAGTCAGCAGTAACACAAGTTTATTACATTAACAGTACCAAGTTTACTGCACCAGATTCGTATTTCGATAATAAATGTCTCTTTAGTGGGGCTCAAGGCAAAAAATACAAAACCTTATACAAATGTTGCAGAGCTGATTATAAAACCAAAAAAAGATATAAAGTATAGCCAAATCCGAAAAAGGAATCTGCCACATAGCTTGCACGAGGGAGAAATATTCAGAGCTTGCACGAAGGAGACATATTTCTCTATTTATAATGCTTTACAAAATTCTATAACAGCAAATTTAAATCAGACAATATCCGCATACTGGCTACTTGGCTCGACCCCCAACATTGTGATAGCTTGAAGAACTAACAGTCCACCAGTTGAACACACTTCTCGGCTGTTGACTCTTGTTAACTGTTACCGCCTATGTTGTTAATGCAGATAGCGACAGTTTTTCTTAATAGGGGCGGACATGCTTCGAAACACTCGGGGAAACATCTTTTAAACAGAATAGTTGTTTTGAAACATGCAAAGGTTTTTCTCGTACTTTCTGACTATTTCCCCCTACATCCAAAAAATCTACACCCTTCCACTCTATTCAATATGGCGGCATTAACCGATAAGCAACAATCGAGACATTATATATTGATTTCTAATGGTGGTGGTATTCCACTTTTTTTTAGTTGTACAAGTCAGGCATTGTCTAAAAGTTACTTTTTAATAAGAATTTAGCATAATTTTAATAATATCCTTATAGACCATTCTTGTCTTGTTAAGCCGAAAGTCCTTTCAAGACCCTTATGCATTGTTCAGATTCCTTGTCTTGATTTGGCTTTACTTTCTGTCATTTTAAGGGAATTTTATAATCTCTTAAATTCGTGAATTGACACTTGGACTTTTAAATAGTTTGGCCTCGCGCATCACTGAAGAGTGATTGCTTGTTGAAATGGGCACCTGATGCTGTAACACTGGTATACAAGAGGGTATGAATAGAGTGAACAGCTAGAACAGAGAATAATGGTATAAAAACAATGAATAGAGAAAATGAGCCACAATGTTAAGAGCATTGGTTGAACGGTTCATAAGAAATTGCACGGAAACAGCTTACTTGCCATTTTTCAATCCATATTTCCTCGTTGATTAAAGAGAAAAATCATGAATTTATCGATCAAGGACCATAGCTCCTGCACGGTACAGACGAAAGCAGTCAATATTGAACTTGATTTCTGCGAACAAATTTATTTAGTTTTTCAACGCGCTCAAACAGATTTTTTTTTCCAAAATTTAATACTATAAGTTATAGGGGAATTTGCATTCAGAAATTTTTTTTCCATCAAATTGGGGATCATAATATTTAACCCCCCCTTCTGGAAATTAAATGGTCGTTCCCTAACTACGTTTGAAAACCATTTGTACAATGGTTCAACAGATGTTGAACAGAAACGACTCATATGATGTTGAACGGAAACGACACAAAGTGCTAATGTGTCTCTTTAGAAATTGAAATTTCCCTCAATTAATTAGTTCCGTATTACACATAATACAGTCACGTGAATATTCATCAACTTCCTGATTAATCAGATGGAGATGAAGAATAGTCCACATTAAAGCGTAAGTTTTAGATTCTAGTCGATACTTCCAAGGTTAAGTCTACTTTACTTCTCACGTTTACTATATTCTCTCTCGCGTATCTATGACTTTATTACAGGAAATTTTAAGAAATCATACATTCAAATTTGTTCCAATGCAATATATTAGTTTTCCCAAAATATATAGATAAGGGGTTCATTTGTGTGTTTATGATGTATGAATATACCACCTTGCATTTCATCTTTTTGGTTTCGTATGTGATCTGTTTCAAGGCAGAATTTCTGTCCCTATCCAACATACCGAGCTATTTCCAATACCTATCCAAATTAACAAACCGGAGCATGCCTGGTAAATGTTTCCAAATTTATAATTTATTTTAGGGGCACTAGCTGTCAAATTCATGTTCACCGATTTGACTCAAATTCATATTAGATTTATAACAATGTAAAACATGTATCCAAATTAAAGTAAACAATTAACAGGGCATAGGCTCGATAATAGATAGCTTCGTTTCGTGTGTATGTGAGTCTAGTCGTAATCTAATTCACTATACGAGATAACCCCGTAAACAACCGACGGTCACATAACATGATAATTTTAAAACATAAAAATAAATATAAATAGATATATGTCTGTTTGATTTCAAGTTTAAGGTTAAAAAATCGGTTAATTCTCTATTTAAACTGTATAAGAATGATTTTTTTTGGATCGAATCAGTCAATCAAATGATTTACCTTTGTTTCACTTTCAATGTTGACATTCTTTTCTTTTAGTAACCGAACACGCATCAATCATGCATAATCCATATCTAGCTAAGGGGTTAAATTGAAGTTCACATGGATACTGATTCAATGAGGTCGAATTATTCACTTGCAAGTGAATAATTCATTATCGATGTTTCTTAGCTTATTTAGACAAAATTGAACCATACTGGCTGCTAAAAGCGAATTATTATTTCACTTTTTCACTTTCGTTAATGATTGAATACGGGACGGGACGTTGCGCTTTGTAATAGATAATTTGCGCTATTCTTTTAATAGACATTTGCACTAATCAATAAGACATTTGCGTGTTATCAACATAACATACAAATTAAGTTAATATTACGAAGACACAAAACAACTAGATCGTATCTGGCGGTAAATCATGCTGACAGGAAGCTAGATAACAAATTTGAGGAAGCTATTATACTTGTCACAATGTTCTAATTAACAACCCTTTATCAATGTTGAACAAACATGATTAAATACGTAATCCGTGTAAAAACATTATAGCTTTCAAAGTAAATAAAATGCGCTCACTTATATATATATGCTCATTTAAGAACCAGAATTTTATCGCTTGCAAATGCAATGATCCTTATTAAACAACAATGAAATTTTATTTCCATCAGAACTTATATATTTTATCACCAGATACAGTCTTATAGTGAAAACATCTGCACATATCCGTTTAGATTTCAGATTATTTTTATCTTTGAAGTGTCATCCATTTAGTATCAAACTATAAAAGTGTGATAACTATACCTATGTGTGCAATCTTAGTACGTTTGGTGCATTCCTGAAGTAAAATATAATTCATATTGATATTCAAACTTTGGATGTCAATACTGAAAAGTAACAACTCTCCAAAAGTGTATTGCCTATTGTACTGATACAATAGGAGATTAAAATTAGCTGCGTTTCATGTACCTTTAAATTGGTGTAAGATTATTTATTTTTGGTTGCAAAAAAACATTGGTAAAAGTTTAGCAAAAACATTAAAATATATACAGTAACAAATATTTTCAAACGCAAAATTACAAATATACCGAACTCCCAATAAAATTCAAACCGGACAAACATCCTTAAACAAATGGAAAAATCAAAAACTGAAGCGCATTATAAGAAGGGAAAAACAACTGTTATATTCCTGACTTGGTACAGACATTTCCGTATGTGGAAAATGGTGCATTGAACCGGGTTATTTTATGGCTAACAAAACCTCTTACTTGTATGACAGTTGTATAAAAATGTGTGAAAACCACCAGTTCCTCCAATTTTTTAAATGAAAAGTTTTTTCTTTTAAAAATACCTTAAGGTTTATTATAACAAATCGACAAAATGGCGGTGTTTACCCCCAAATAATAAATTTGAGAGTACAGGCGAAACCTGTGCAGTTTTAACGACAAGAATGCACTATATTAATATTTTTAAATCGATGTTGTATTTCAGAGAAATAATAGATTTTGAAGATTTTGAAGAGCATGGTAAAACAAACAAGCAAGCACCTGAATTACATTCCTCTGATACTGTCCACTCAGTTACACCCTTTAAATAACCTATTGTTGTGTAGATATCTATTGTTCTATTGTGAATATCAATCATTACAGTACAAACAACAATAACTTGTGAGTAGGCATCTCAAATATTTTACCCAACTTCTGCATAAAGAAAATAAATGGCAATTAAGATAAGAAAATATCTTTCTGAATAATAAAATGCTATTGACTTTAACATATCTAGTGGATGCTAGGCCTACATTTTTTTAAACTGTACAGTACTGTCTGTAATTAGAGTAAATATTCAGGTGAAAACAAGTGTCCATTTGTCATGATAATGAACCATACGATATAAAAACTTCAATAAAAATATATTCCAACTAAATAAGCAAACATAAATTATTTAATATATGAATCAAATCTATACAAGAATTGCATACGGAAAGAAAGAAAGCACTATGGTAAAATAAGTAATATGGGGCACTATATGTATAATGATGAAAAATATAAGCTTTTATATATATATATATTTCAAAAGTCACAAAACATTATATTCACAAGTCACAAAACAGTATATAAACGCTGATTTGTCCTTGTTGGTTACTGTCTCTCATTAGGTAGAGTCTGGTCTCTATAACTCTATATTGTCGTTTTTTTTTGTGGGCGGGCTTCTCCTGCTGCATACTGGATAATGGTACATTCTGTTAGTGCCTGTGTCTTCTTCAGTAACTCAATAATCTCGTAGATGTTGGATTGGACATGTTGGAGTCACTTCTTAATTTTTGGATTGGACATGTTGGAGTCACTTCTTAATTTTTGGATTGGACATGTTGGAGTCACTTCTTAATTTTGTTGTACCATCCTTCCAGGTGATTGGTGGTAAGGGGTCCTTCTGTGTAGTAGTGGTTCCATAGAAAGCGGTGGTATCCTTCAACCTAAAACTCGGTTACGTAATTAGTAAATAATGTTGTAGCGGGTATGTTGTCAGCTTCACCAATGTCTTCTTAAGTTGTAAGCCATACATCTTCCACAAGATCAAGTGGAGACAAAGGTAATACTGCGGCTCGTTGTATAAGTCGAGTGATGTCTACAATTTCTTTATAATACGACTTCAGTCCACATGTCTGTGCCTTTCGCCAAATACATTGGGTAAAGATATACAAGCAGCCTTTCACGGTAACCCATGGTAAACACTGTCCGTGCTGCGGTGTTGGGTGCTGTATCGTAATCAATAAATTCTGTTTCTTGTTGTAGATCTAACTAATGTAACTGATGTAGTCGAGCGATGTCACGTATGTGGCTGAAAATTTAAAAAAAAAATAATTAGAAATTAATAACAATTTTGTATACACTTTTGTCTATATTCTTTTTATGTTTGTCAAATTCAATATATCCAGCTTAATTTATAAAACATTTTCCTTACTTTAAAAGCAGAATGTATCATCAATTAAAACAATTTGTCTATAAATTGACAAAATAATATGCTTTTGTATACATTTTGTCTATTTATTTTTTTTTAATTTGTAAAATTCAATACATTTTTCCTGCTAAATTTATAAATATTTTTACAAATTTTCCATGATTTAATAGCAGAAATAAGTATCTTTTATAAAAATTTAGAGCTAAAATAAAGGTAAAAATGTGTCTATAATTCAGAAATAAACTATAATTGGTTTATAAAACGCACCATGAACTAAATCTACAACTTCAGACCGGATTTTACCCATTTAAGGTGGTACCGAACACCTTCACTAAAATTAATTTGGCTCGTTTAATTTTCATAAAATTTTGACAAAATATTTACTTTGACCCTTTGACAAAAATTATAAAAATTTCAAAAAACTTGAACCACACACTTTATCGTAAACTTTTCACTAGGCATATAGCAGTTTGATTAACACAAATTTGGATCATTGAGAAGCTTAATATTTCCTTCACAATAGAACGTCATTAAAACGTTCAGCTGATTTTTACAGAGTTATCTCCCTGTAGTGTTATGTACCACCTTCATCTTTACAAAATTTAAACTGTACCACTTTTAACATTTTGATCTTTCTCATGAAAAATTAGTTGATCGATGAAATTCAGATTTCCTGTAAAGATATCCGATGATAAGTGTTCATTTCTTGTTTTCATAAATCTGATACGAAAACAAAAGAAAGTTAATAATTTAATTGTGGGCTTGCTTTTTTGTTTCATAAGAATTAATTTTTACAATTTAAAGTTCATTTGTAGCATTTTCTTATGTAACCGTATTTGTGAAGTGACATGTTTATGGCTCAATTATCACCCTTGATGGCCGTTACATTGTTGATCATTCGATCTCGAGTCAATTTGTGTCATCAGCCCGATTACACGTGTGCAACAACTAAAATATTTACTTTTCATTTTCCTTCAATTGAGACAAATTTTAAGCATAGATGAATCAGCTTATTTCTAAATTATTTTATTAAAACTATTATGAATGTTGTTTGTAATGAAAGACGAACACGTGTGAGTGAAAATGAACAACTTATTTTGCAATGTTCCAGAAATCATTATAAACAGCATAAGATTAATTTCACGAATTATCGTTTCTGAAGTCTTCAATTTTTCCTCTTCAGAAAACTAAATCCACGCTCACGTAACTTTTCCTCAGACCGTTAAAATTGATACCGACGGATAAAAGTAATTTCACAATACATGTTTAATTGGCAAAATAATAATGTTATATGAGTGATACAGGTTTTCAAATGATTATTAAGTATTCATTATTTCTTGCTTACATGGTTAGCCATTAATCATGTCAATAGCACACACACTTCTTACGCGAAAAGGTTATACTAACCCCTCATCCATATCATCAGGGTTTCTTTTCCCCTTGGTGGTTTTTCTTAGTTATTTTTAACCACCTCTTTCATATGTTTCACTAAAAATATAAAAAATAACAAACTTTGTTTAATAAAGGAAGTTTCAAGATTTCATTGTTTTTTTTCTCTTCAAAACATTCAATGTATGTGCTCCATTTGTCTATTTGTAAACACAATATTTCCTAACTAGTACCAAATTTTAAGAAAAACAGGTTTACTGAGTTATAAAGTAATATCACTATTCACTGTCAATTTCCATGCCTACCTCAACACATTGTATGGACATGTTTGGTTATGCACGGTAAAGTGCAGACACATTCGTTTAAGGACAGTTAAACAACATTTTATATTCATAGTTCTTGTAAAATATAAAACCAAATCAAATCATTTAAACTAAGTCCTTTACATAAATAAATACATAGTAAAACTGCAGATTTGAAAAGTCAAACCCATTCAATAAGCTCTATAATTAACAAAGGAAAACCATGTAACCAAAAGTTGAATAACAAAAATACTGGACTCCATGGAAAATTCAAATCGGAAAGTCCCCTTATAAAATGGCAAAATTAAAAGCTTAAACACATCAAACGAACGGAAAACAGCTACCACACTCCCGACTTCGCACAGGTATTTTCTCATGTAGAAAGCCTGTAATTTTTCAAATCCTTCAGACGAAAAACCTTGTCATTGATAACCATCCGAGACATCTTTCAAAACAATAGAATTTCAAACGTAATGAAATTGAGATGGTGATTTCAGTGAAGGAAACAAAAACTATAGTTCGCTAATTTTCAACTTTTTTCTGCAAATGATTTTTTACGTGTAGTAAGCTTGGCTCTCTCTCTACATGAGGCATCATAATAAGTCACCATTAATTCTTTATCAACAAGCATGAGGCTGCATATTTACACATCCCACATGCACATGACCTTGCGGACTGCTTTTTCCATCAGAACGATATTTTTTATTGGACGGGGGAAGTCCAGATGACCATATTTCGCAATACCAGTCAATCATTAACTAGCTCTGGAAAATATCAAATACTTAAAAGGGAGTAATAACCCTTCAATAGTGATGTTTACATATTGCTTTGTTGTAGCTTTTGTTATAACACAATGGACATTAATTGCAGGCAAAGATGAAAAAAAAAGTTTCAGTAGGAAGAGAAAAACCACAAACAGAAAATGATAACAACAAGATAAGATTCACAGAATGCTTTTTGATTGAAAACATCTATAGACTTTTTTAAGACATAGTGGGAGCTATTGAGCTTAAATACGAATGTTTTAACTGTTAATCTTTTGTAAACCATCTAAAAAATTGGTTGATTGATTTATGCTTGCTTAACGTCCAGGACCCGGTTGTTCATTTTTCGGTTAAATATAACCACAGGATTAACAAGAGAAAATAACATAGGGTTAAATGTTAACCAATGGTTATGAACAAACGGGTCCACAACGTTATTAATTTGATTTTTTTTAAATGCGTAAATGTCTGTTATCTTGAACAAGAGGCTTGCAAATTGGTTTGCAGACAATAACTTAAGTATCAGTAAAAATGAGAATGGAAATGGGGAATATGTCAAACAGACAACAACCCGACCAAAGAGCAAATACAAACCGAAGTCCACCAATGGGTCTTCAACGCAGCGGGAAAACCCCGCACCCGGAGGAAGGCCTTAGCTGGCCCATAAATAAAACTGTGTATGGATGTGTCCGAATTTTTCGCACAAGGTTCCATACCACAAAAGGATGGTCGGGAATGATTTTGGGGGTTATTGTCTTAGTTGTTTTGTGAAAAGAAACCAGAAAGTGGTAAACAAACAATTATTTTATCTGGTTTGAAGACAATAACTAGAGTATAATAGATATTTTTCTGGTATTTTTATTTAGCACTAGTTCCACACCACAATTGGAAGTATTAATTTTGGGGGTATTGTGATAGCTTTTTAGGAGTTAGGGGCCAACAAGGGTCTTACCAAAACAATTTGTTGTCAGGTTTACTGACAATAACTTGAGTATAAGTGTATTGATCTCTATTTAATTTTAGTTCAAGGTTCCATACCCAATAAGAAGGTTGGGATCTACTTTGGGGATCATTGTCGTAGCAGTATAGTAATTCGTGGCCAAAAAGGAACAAAAACAAGCATTGTTCATGTTTCATGAAACTAATATATTATAAAAGTATAGGTTTCTATGAAATTTTACCACAAGATTCCATACTTCAAATTAAAAGTTGTAATTGATTTTTGGGGTCATGGCCCAAAACGTTTAATCAATAGGTGTCGAAAACGGACCAAAAACAACTATTTTGTGGTTTCCAGGCAATTCTTTGAGTATAATCGTATGGATATCTATTAAATTTTAGCACAAGGTTCCATACCACAGTAGTAAGGTTGGGGTTAATTTTATGGATAATTATAGTAGCTGTATAGGGATAATGGGAAAATTGGCCTATCAAAACAATAATATGTCTGGTTCACAGACAATAACTTGAGTATAAGTGTATGGATCTTTAATAAATTTTAGCACAACATGCCGAGGTTCCATACAGCAACAAGAAGGTTGGGATTGATTATGGCCATTATTGTCGTAGTTGTTTAGTTATTAGGTGTCCGAAATTGGGACAAAACAAGCATTGATGATGTTTTAGGACAATGATGTGTGTATAAGAGTATGGATTCCTATGAAGGTGCCATACTTTAAAAGGAAAGCTTAGATTGATTTTGGGGGTCATTGTCTAAACCGTTTAATAGTTAAGGGCCGACAAAGGGGCCAAACAAATGAGGATTTTGTGGTTTATGGACAATAACTTGAGTAGAAGTCTATTTATTGCTATTCAATTGTAACACAAGGTGTTATACCATTATATAGAGTTTGTGATTGAGCTTAGGGGTTATGGCCGTAGCTGTCTAGTTTAAAGTTGCCAAAAATAATTCTTTTGAAATCCTTTGTATAAAATGCTTATTTCTTTAGTAATTTTAATGGAGTTTAAAATGTTTAATTCAAAGTCTTGAATTCTTTTGGTTCTTTAATATGCTGAATCTAATTTGGTATTTATTATTTGGATTTTTGGTCCTTTTTGAATTGGTCAATACGAAGGTTCAAAGTGTGTAAATTTGAACTTTTTTAAATTTCTTAAAAAAAATAATTATTGGTGTTCTTCCATATGCTGAATTTGAGATCACCTGGGCACGCCAAAGGTGATTTTTGAAAAACTTCCCATCACCATCACTATCATAGACCACAACGAGGGTTGGTCAAGGGCCGACCGACTTGATCAGGAAAGTTTTTGGATAAAAAGTTAAGGACAGTTTCCCTATAGGACATTAAAGAAAAACACAAAATAAGTCCTTACCATCACTTGTTTAATGTAACTTAGGCTTCAGTACAGGACTCTCACAGTTTTATGGAATTTATTCGTGCTCCAAAAGATTAATTTTACCAGCGTATAGATTCGTGATAATTTCTGATACAATCAAGATTATATGTTAGTTCGAATACTAAATGTAAAGATACGAATCAATGGACATGTTACTAATGAAGGATATTAGTTATCCGAAATATTTAATATTTGTTCATGATTAATTTATTTTATGTTGTACCTTTTAGACTTGCTTATTAAGGCCTTTCCTTTCACTATAAGGAAAGACCTTACTGTATTTCTTCTGACTATTATTATTATTAAGGACTTTCCTTTCACTATAAGGAAAGACCTTACTGTATTTCTTCTGATTATTATTAAGGTCTTTCCTTTACCAAAAGGAAATACCTTACTGTATTTCTTCTGATTATTATTATTATTATTATTAAGGTCTTTCCTTTTCCAAAAGGAAAAACCTTACTGTATTTCTTCTGATTATCATTATTATTATTTTTATTATTATTATTATTAAGGTCTATTTTTCCCAAAGGGAAAGGCTTATTGTATTTCTTCTGATTATTATTAAGGTCTTTCCTTTTCAAAAGGAAAGACCTTACTGTATTTCTTCTGATTATTATTATTATTATTATTATTATTATTCTTTTCCGCCAAACTTTGACGAAGTTAGCAGCCTTAACCGTAAGACGTGTCGCTTTCATGTTCACACTTTGTATTTAATCTTTGTAAACCATCTAAAAATTGGTTGATTGATTTATGCTTGCTTAACGTCCAGGACCCGGTTGTTCATTTTCGGTTAAATATAACCACAGGATTAACAAGAGAAAATAACATAGGGTTAAATGTTAACCAATGGTTATGAACAAACGGGTCCACAACGTTATTAATTTGATTTTTTAAATGCGTAAATGTCTGTTATCTTGAACAAGAGGCTTGCAAATTGGTTTGCAGACAATAACTTAAGTATCAGTAAAATGAGAATGGAAATGGGAATATGTCAAACAGACAACAACCCGACCAAAGAGCAAATACAAACCGAAGTCCACCAATGGGTCTTCAACGCAGCGGGAAAACCCGCACCCGGAGGAAGGCCTTAGCTGGCCCATAAATAAAACTGTGTATGGATGTGTCCGAATTTTTCGCACAAGGTTCCATACCACAAAAGGATGGTCGGAATGATTTTGGGGTTATTGTCTTAGTTGTTTTGTGAAAAGAAACCAGAAAGTGGTAAACAAACAATTATTTTATCTGGTTTGAAGACAATAACTAGAGTATAATAGATATTTTTCTGGTATTTTTATTTAGCACTAGTTCCACACCACAATTGGAAGTATTAATTTTGGGGGTATTGTGATAGCTTTTTAGGAGTTAGGGGCCAACAAGGGTCTTACCAAAACAATTTGTTGTCAGGTTTACTGACAATAACTTGAGTATAAGTGTATTGATCTCTATTTAATTTTAGTTCAAGGTTCCATACCCAATAAGAAGGTTGGGATCTACTTTGGGGATCATTGTCGTAGCAGTATAGTAATTGTGGCCAAAAGGAACAAAACAAGCATTGTTCATGTTTCATGAAACTAATATATTATAAAAGTATAGGTTTCTATGAAATTTTACCACAAGATTCCATACTTCAAATTAAAAGTTGTAATTGATTTTTGGGGGTCATGGCCCAAAACGTTTAATCAATAGGTGTCGAAAACGGACCAAAAAACAACTATTTTTGTGGTTTCCAGGCAATTCTTTGAGTATAATCGTATGGATATCTATTAAATTTTAGCACAAGGTTCCATACCACAGTAGTAAGGTTGGGGTTAATTTTATGGATAATTATAGTAGCTGTATAGGGATAATGGGAAAAAATGGCCTATCAAAACAATAATATGTCTGGTTCACAGACAATAACTTGAGTATAAGTGTATGGATCTTTAATAAATTTTAGCACAACATGCCGAGGTTCCATACAGCAACAAGAAGGTTGGGATTGATTATGGCCATTATTGTCGTAGTTGTTTAGTTATTAGGTGTCCGAAATTGGGACAAAACAAGCATTGATGATGTTTTAGGACAATGATGTGTGTATAAGAGTATGGATTCCTATGAAGGTGCCATACTTTAAAAGGAAAGCTTAGATTGATTTTGGGGGTCATTGTCTAAACCGTTTAATAGTTAAGGGCCGACAAAGGGGCCAAACAAATGAGGATTTTGTGGTTTATGGACAATAACTTGAGTCTATTTATTGCTATTCAATTGTGCCACAAGGTGTTATACCATTATATAGAGTTTGTGATTGAGCTTAGGGTTATGGCCGTAGCTGTCTAGTTTAAAGTTGCCAAAATAATTCTTTTGAAATCCTTTGTATAAAATGCTTATTTCTTTAGTAATTTTAATGGAGTTTAAAATGTTTAATTCAAAGTCTTGAATTCTTTTGGTTCTTTAATATGCTGAATCTAATTTGGTATTTATTATTTGGATTTTGGTCCTTTTTGAATTGGTCAATACGAAGGTTCAAAGTGTGTAAATTTGAACTTTTAAATTTCTAAAAAACAAAAATTATTGGTGTTCTTCCATATGCTGAATTTGAGATCACCTGGGCACGCCAAAGGTGATTTTTGAAAACTTCCCATCACCATCACTATCATAGACCACAACGAGGGTTGGTCAAGGGCCGACCGACTTGATCAGGAAAGTTTTGGATAAAAAGTTAAGGACAGTTTCCTATAGGACATTAAAGAAAACACAAAATAAGTCCTTACCATCACTTGTTTAATGTAACTTAGGCTTCAGTACAGGACTCTCACAGTTTTAGGAATTTATTCGTGCTCCAAAAGATTAATTTCTGATACAATCAAGATTATATGTTAGTTCGAATACCAAATGTAAAGATACGAATCAATGGACATGTTACTTATGAAGGATATTAGTTATCCGAAATATTTAATATTTGTTCATGATTAATTTATTTTATGTTGTACCTTTTAGACTTGCTTATTAAGGCCTTTCCTTTCACTATAAGGAAAGACCTTACTGTATTTCTTCTGACTATTATTATTATTAAGGACTTTCCTTTCACTATAAGGAAAGACCTTACTGTATTTCTTCTGATTATTATTAAGGTCTTTCCTTTACAAAGGAAATACCTTACTGTATTTCTTCTGATTATTATTATTATTATTATTAAGGTCTTTCCTTTTCCAAAAGGGAAAAACCTTACTGTATTTCTTCTGATTATCATTATTATTATTTTATTATTATTATTATTAAGGTCTATTTTTCCCAAAGGAAAGGCTTATTGTATTTCTTCTGATTATTATTAAGGTCTTTCCTTTTCAAAAGGAAAGACCTTACTGTATTTCTTCTGATTATTATTATTATTATTATTATTATTATTTTCTTTTCCGCCAAACTTTGACGAAGTTAGCAGCCTTAACCGTAAGACGTGTCGCTTTCATGTTCACACTTTGTATCGGTGTCATGAATACCTATCTGGAACTCACCCTGTGAGTCAAAAAATGTTATCGGTTCGGAGTAATCCCTCCGAAACCAAAAAACCTTGTTATCATTCAAACACCGAACCGTAATAGGTAGACAAAAACCGAAGGGTGAAATTTGTTCAGGATCAGACCCCGGTTCTTCGTTACATTTGGATCGAAAAGATTCAACGACTCGTTGGTAGGGTTATGCCCCTATGAAAATTAACCGGTGTCGGTTGGCCACCAAAACTCAGAAACCGTAAGTCGTAGACACCTAGGATCTTCACCAATGATCATCAATTGATGTGACTTTGAAAAATACCTCAAGGTCAAATTTGTATGTTGACCTTGACCTTTGACCTAACACCTTGTTATGGGATAATCTCAGAAACCATTATACTTACAGAAGTTTTGAATAGTGGAAATGTTTGGGTCATTAAGTCGCAACTTCGTTACATTTTGACCGAAACGATTTGACCTTTCTGTAAGGGCATAACCCTAGTTTATGTTTGTAAAAGGACAAAATCAGCTTTTACTCTTAAACCAAAGGTCCTAGATCCATGGAGTCTTCAACAATGACATTTGGGACCAATGACCTTGACAAAGGTCACAAGGTCAAAGGTCAAGGTCATGTCCCAGATAGCGAATTATGTGTTTTGACCTCATTTAAAGGATTTTAGTGTGTTTTAAAGCTTTTAAGGTTGACCTTGACCTTTGACCTTTTCAACATTTTATTGGATATGTCATAAACGATTATACTTACAGAAATAGTAAATAGTGAAAAATGTTTAGGTGACTAAGGCACAACTTTTTTACATTATGACCGAAGAGATTTGACATATCATTAAGGGCATAACCCTGTTAACGCTTTCTGAAAAACTAAATTAGCTTTAACTTTTGAACTAAAGGTCTTAGACCCATGGGATCTTTATAATGACATTGAGACCAATGACCTTCACAAAGGTCACAAGGTCAAAAGTCAAGGTCATGTCCTAAATAGCGAATTTGTTGTTTTTATCATATTTTACAGTTTTATGTGTGTTTGAGAGCTTTTCAATCCATTTTACGTCTATTTGGACAGGTATTTTGCATTACAAAAGGAAGACCTCACAATTGTTCAAGAACAATTGACATTTTATATTATTATTATTATTATTCTTTTGTTCCGCCAAACTTTGACAAAATTTCCTCCGTAACCGTAAGCCATGTTGCTTTCAGGTTCACACTTTGTATCGGTGTCACAAATACCTATCCGGAACTCACCCTGTGAGTCGTAAAATTTTGTCGGTCCGAGTTATCTCCCGAAACATTAAAATCTTGTTATCATTCAAACACTGTAACCGTAATCGGTACAAAAAAAAACCGAAGGGTGAAATTTGATCAGACCCTGGTTCTTCGTTACATTTGGATCAAAGATTCAACGAATCATTCATTACCTTTGAAAATTAACCGATGTCGGTTGGCCACTAAAACTCAGAAACCGTAAGTCGTAGACACCTAGGATCTTCACCAATGATCATCAATTCATGTGACGTTGAAAATGCCTCAAGGTCAAATTTGTATGTTGACCTTGACCTTTGACCTTTGACCTTACACCTTGTAATGGGATAATCTCAGAAACCATTATACTTACAAAAGCTTTGAATAGTGGGAAATGTTTGGGTCATTAAGGCGCAACTTTGTTACATTTTGACCGAAGAGATTTGACCTTTCTGTAAGGGGAATAACCCCTGTTTTAGGTTTCTGAAAAGACAAAATCAGATTTTACTATATAACCAAAGGTCCTAGACCCATGGGGTCTTCAGCAATGACATTGAGGACTAATGCCCTTGACAAAAGTCACAAGGTTAAAGGTCAAGGTCATGTCTAACCGTTTAATAGTTAAGGGCCGACAAAGGGCCAAACAAATGAGGATTTTGTGGTTTATGGACAATAACTTGAGTAGAAGTCTATTTATTGCTATTCAATTGTAACACAAGGTGTTATACCATTATATAGAGTTTGTGATTGAGCTTAGGGGTTATGGCCGTAGCTGTCTAGTTTAAAGTTGCCAAAAATAATTCTTTTGAAATCCTTTGTATAAAATGCTTATTTCTTTAGTAATTTTAATGGAGTTTAAAATGTTTAATTCAAAGTCTTGAATTCTTTTGGTTCTTTAATATGCTGAATCTAATTTGGTATTTATTATTTGGATTTTTGGTCCTTTTTTGAATTGGTCAATACGAAGGTTCAAAGTGTGTAAATTTGAACTTTTTTAAATTTCTAAAAAAAACAAAAATTATTGGTGTTCTTCCATATGCTGAATTTGAGATCACCTGGGCACGCCAAAGGTGATTTTTTGAAAAACTTCCCCATCACCATCACTATCATAGACCACAACGAGGGTTGGTCAAGGGCCGACCGATTTGATCAGGAAAGTTTTGGATAAAAAGTTAAGGACAGTTTCCTATAGGACATTAAAGAAAAACACAAAATAAGTCCTTACCATCACTTGTTTAATGTAACTTAGGCTTCAGTACAGGACTCTCACAGTTTTAGGGAATTTATTCGTGCTCCAAAAGATTAATTTCTGATACAATCAAGATTATATGTTAGTTCGAATACCAAATGTAAAGATACGAATCAATGGACATGTTACTTATGAAGGATATTAGTTATCCGAAATATTTAATATTTGTTCATGATTAATTTATTTTATGTTGTACCTTTTTAGACTTGCTTATTAAGGCCTTTCCTTTCACTATAAGGAAAGACCTTACTGTATTTCTTCTGACTATTATTATTATTAAGGACTTTCCTTTCACTATAAGGAAAGACCTTACTGTATTTCTTCTGATTATTATTAAGGTCTTTCCTTTACCAAAAGGAAATACCTTACTGTATTTCTTCTGATTATTATTATTATTATTATTAAGGTCTTTCCTTTTCCAAAAGGAAAAACCTTACTGTATTTCTTCTGATTATCATTATTATTATTTTTATTATTATTATTATTAAGGTCTATTTTCCCAAAGGAAAGGCTTATTGTATTTCTTCTGATTATTATTAAGGTCTTTCCTTTTCAAAAGGAAAGACCTTACTGTATTTCTTCTGATTATTATTATTATTATTATTATTATTATTCTTTTCCGCCAAACTTTGACGAAGTTAGCAGCCTTAACCGTAAGACGTGTCGCTTTCATGTTCACACTTTGTATCGGTGTCATGAATACCTATCTGGAACTCACCCTGTGAGTCAAAAATGTTATCGGTTCGGAGTAATCCTCCGAAACCAAAAACCTTGTTATCATTCAAACACCGAACCGTAATAGGTAGAAAAACCGAAGGGTGAAATTTGTTCAGGATCAGACCCCGGTTCTTCGTTACATTTGGATCGAAAAGATTCAACGACTCGTTGGTAGGGTTATGCCCTATGAAAATTAACCGGTGTCGGTTGGCCACCAAAACTCAGAAACCGTAAGTCGTAGACACCTAGGATCTTCACCAATGATCATCAATTGATGTGACTTTGAAAATACCTCAAGGTCAAATTTGTATGTTGACCTTGACCTTTGACCTAACACCTTGTTATGGGATAATCTCAGAAACCATTATACTTACAGAAGTTTTGAATAGTGGAAATGTTTGGGTCATTAAGTCGCAACTTCGTTACATTTTGACCGAAACGATTTGACCTTTCTGTAAGGGCATAACCCTAGTTTATGTTTGTAAAAGGACAAAATCAGCTTTTACTCTTAAACCAAAGGTCCTAGATCCATGGAGTCTTCAACAATGACATTTGGGACCAATGACCTTGACAAAGGTCACAAGGTCAAAGGTCAAGGTCATGTCCCAGATAGCGAATTATGTGTTTTGACCTCATTTAAAGGATTTTAGTGTGTTTTAAAGCTTTTAAGGTTGACCTTGACCTTTGACCTTTTCAACATTTTATTGGATATCTCATAAACGATTATACTTACAGAAATAGTAAATAGTGAAAATGTTTAGGTGACTAAGGCACAACTTTTTACATTATGACCGAAGAGATTTGACATATCATTAAGGGCATAACCCTGTTAACGCTTTCTGAAAAACTAAATTAGCTTTAACTTTTGAACTAAAGGTCTTAGACCCATGGGATCTTTATAATGACATTGTAGACCAATGACCTTCACAAAGGTCACAAGGTCAAAAGTCAAGGTCATGTCCTAAATAGCGAATTTGTTGTTTTTATCATATTTTACAGTTTTATGTGTGTTTGAGAGCTTTTCAATCCATTTTACGTCTATTTGGACAGGTATTTTGCATTACAAAAAGGAAAGACCTCACAATTGTTCAAGAACAATTGACATTTTAATTATTATTATTATTATTATTCTTTTTGTTCCGCCAAACTTTGACAAAATTTCCCTCCGTAACCGTAAGCCATGTTGCTTTCAGGTTCACACTTTGTATCGGTGTCACAAATACCTATCCGGAACTCACCCTGTGAGTCGTAAAATTTTGTCGGTCCGGAGTTATCTCCCCGAAACATTAAAATCTTGTTATCATTCAAACACTGTAACCGTAATCGGTACAAAAAAAAACCGAAGGGTGAAATTTGATCAGACCCTGGTTCTTCGTTACATTTGGATCAAAGATTCAACGAATCATTCATTACCTTTGAAAATTAACCGATGTCGGTTGGCCACTAAAACTCAGAAACCGTAAGTCGTAGACACCTAGGATCTTCACCAATGATCATCAATTCATGTGACGTTGAAAATGCCTCAAGGTCAAATTTGTATGTTGACCTTGACCTTTGACCTTTGACCTTACACCTTGTAATGGGATAATCTCAGAAACCATTATACTTACAAAAGCTTTGAATAGTGGGAAATGTTTGGGTCATTAAGGCGCAACTTTGTTACATTTTGACCGAAGAGATTTGACCTTTCTGTAAGGGGAATAACCCCTGTTTTAGGTTTCTGAAAAGACAAAATCAGATTTTACTATATAACCAAAGGTCCTAGACCCATGGGGTCTTCAGCAATGACATTGAGGACTAATGCCCTTGACAAAAGTCACAAGGTTAAAGGTCAAGGTCATGTCTCAGATGATGAATTATGTGTTTGACCTATTTATAGGGTTTAAGGTGTGTTTTAAAGCTTTTTAGATTTGACCTTGACCTTTGACCTGACAACTTTTCATGGAATATCTCAAAAACTATTATACCTACAGAAATCTTGAATAGTGAATAATGTTTGTGCCATTAAGGCGAAACTTTTTTTGCATTTGACCGAAGAGATTTGACCTATCCGTAAGGGGCATAACCCCCGTTAACTGTTTCTGAAAAGACAAAATTAGCTTTAATTCTTGAACCAAAGGTCTTAGACCTATGGGGTCTTTTGTAATGACATCGTGAACCAATGACCTTGACAAAGTTCATAAGGTCAAAATCAAGGTCATGTCCCAAATAGCGGATTATGTTTTTTTGTCATATTTTAAAGGTTTTATGTGTGTTTTAGAGTTTTGCAATGCATTCTAATGCCTATTGAAATATATATTTTACAGTACGAAAAGGAAAGACATCTTAATTGTTCAAGAACAATTGACATTTTAACTATTATTATTATTATTATTATTCTTTTTTCGCCAAACTTTGACGAAGTTAGCAGTCTTAACCGTAAGATGTGTCGATTTCATGTTCACACTTTGTATCGGTGTCATAAATACCTGTCCGGAACTCACCCTGTGAGTCGAAAAATGTTGTTGGTTCGGAGTAATCCCTCCGAAACCAAAAAACCTTGTTATCATTCAAACACCGTAACCATAATAGGTACAAAAAAAAACGAAGGGTGAAATTTGTTCAGGACCAGACCTTGGTTCTTCGTTACATTTGGATCGAAAAGATTCAACGACTCATTGGTAGGGTTATTCCCATATGAAAATTAACCGATGTCGGTTGGCCACTTAAACTCAGAAACCATGTCGTAGCCAACTAGGATCTTCACCAATGATCATCAATTTATGTGACTTTGAAAATTCCTCAAGGTCAAATTTGTATGTTGACCTTGACCTTTGACCTTACACCTTGTTATGGGATGATCTCAGGAACCATTTTACCTACAGAAATTTTGAATAGTGGAAAATGTTTGGGTCATTAAGACGCATATTACATTTGACAGAAGAGATTTGACCTTTCTGTAAGGGGCATAACCACTGTTATAGGTTTCTGAAGAGACAAAATCAGCTTTTACTATATAACCAAAGGTCCTAGATCCATGGGGTCTTCAGCAATGACATTTGGGGCCAATGACCTTGACAAAGGTCACAAGGTCAAAGGTCAAGGTCATGTCCCAGATGTGTTTTTGACCTTATTTAAAGAATTTTTAGTGTGTTTTAAAGCTTCGAAGGTTGACCTTGACCTTTGACCTTTCAACTTTTTATTTGATATCTCAAAAACAATTAAACTTACAGGAATAGAAAATAGTGAAAAATGTTTAGGTGACTAAGGCTCAACTTTTTTACATAACCCCCGTTAACGGTTTCTGAGAGGACAAAATCAGCTTTAACTCTTGAACCAAATGTTCTAGACCCATGGGGTCTTTTATAATGACATCGTGGAGCAATGACCTTCACAAAGGTTACAAGGTCAAAAGTCAAGGTCATGTCCTAAAAAGCGAATTTGTTGTTTTTTGTCATATTTTAACGGTTTTATGTGTGTTTGAGAGCTTTTCAATGCATTTTACGCCTATTGGAACATGTCTTTTACATTACGAAAAGGAAAGACCTATCAATTGTTCAAGAACATATGACAGTTTAATTATTATTATTATGGTCTTTCCTTTTCCAAAAGGGAAAGATTTTACTGTATTTCTTCTGATTATTATTATTATTATTATTATTATTATTAAGGTCTTTCCTTTTCTATAAGGAAAGACCTTACTGTATTTCTTCTGATTATTAAGGTCTTTCCTTTTCAAAAGGAAAGACCTTACTGTATTCTTCTGATTATTATTATTATTATTATTATTATTATTATTATTATTATTATTAATGTCTTTCCTTTTCTATAAGGAAAGACCTTACTGTATTTCTTCTGATTATTAAGGTCTTTCCTTTTCAAAAGGAAAGACCTTACTTATTCTTCTGATTATTATTATTATTATTATTATTATTATTATTCTTTTCCGCCAAACTTTGACGAAGTTAGCAGCCTTATCCGTAAGACATGTCGTTTTCATGTTCACACTTTGTATCGGTGTCATGAATACCTATCTGGAACTCACCCTGTGAGTCAAAAAATTTTGTCGGTTCGGAGTAATCCCTCCGAAACCAAAAAACCTTGTTATCATTCAAACACCGTAACCGTAATAGGCACAAAAAAACCGAAGGGTGAAATTTGTTCAGGACCAGACCCCGGTTCTTCGTTACATTTGGATCGAAAAGATTCAACGACTCGTTGGTAGGGTTATGCTCCTATGAAAATTAACCGGTGTCGGTTGGACACCAAAACTAAGAAACCGTAAGTCGTAGACACCTAGGATCTGCACCAATGATCATCAATTGATGTGACTTTGAAAATGCCTCAAGGTCAAATTTGTATGTTGACCTTGACCTTTGACCTTGACCTTACACCTTGTAATGGGATAATCTCAGAAACCATTATACTTACAAAAGCTTTGAATAGTGGGAAATGTTTGGGTCATTAAGGCGCAACTTTGTTACATTTTGACCGAAGAGATTTGACCTTTCTGTAAGGGAATAACCCTGTTTTAGGTTTCTGAAAAGACAAAATCAGATTTTACTATATAACCAAAGGTCCTAGACCCATGGGGTATTATTATTATTATTATTATTATTATTATTCTTTTCCGCCAAACTTTGACGAAGTTAGCAGCCTTAACCGTAAGACGTGTCGCTTTCATGTTCACACTTTGTATCGGTGTCATGAATACCTATCTGGAACTCACCCTGTGAGTCAAAAATGTTATCGGTTCGGAGTAATCCTCCGAAACCAAAAACCTTGTTATCATTCAAACACCGAACCGTAATAGGTAGAAAAAACCGAAGGGTGAAATTTGTTCAGGATCAGACCCCGGTTCTTCGTTACATTTGGATCGAAAAGATTCAACGACTCGTTGGTAGGGTTATGCCCCTATGAAAATTAACCGGTGTCGGTTGGCCACCAAAACTCAGAAACCGTAAGTCGTAGACACCTAGGATCTTCACCAATGATCATCAATTGATGTGACTTTGAAAATACCTCAAGGTCAAATTTGTATGTTGACCTTGACCTTTGACCTAACACCTTGTTATGGGATAATCTCAGAAACCATTATACTTACAGAAGTTTTGAATAGTGGGAAATGTTTGGGTCATTAAGTCGCAACTTCGTTACATTTTGACCGAAAAGATTTGACCTTTCTGTAAGGGGCATAACCCTAGTTTATGTTTGTAAAGGACAAAATCAGCTTTTACTCTTAAACCAAAGGTCCTAGATCCATGGAGTCTTCAACAATGACATTTGGGACCAATGACCTTGACAAAGGTCACAAGGTCAAAGGTCAAGGTCATGTCCCAGATAGCGAATTATGTGTTTTGACCTCATTTAAAGGATTTTAGTGTGTTTTAAAGCTTTTAAGGTTGACCTTGACCTTTGACCTTTTCAACATTTTATTGGATATCTCATAAACGATTATACTTACAGAAATAGTAAATAGTGAAAATGTTTAGGTGACTAAGGCACAACTTTTTACATTATGACCGAAGAGATTTGACATATCATTAAGGGGCATAACCCCCGTTAACGCTTTCTGAAAAAACTAAATTAGCTTTAACTTTTGAACTAAAGGTCTTAGACCCATGGGATCTTTTATAATGACATTGTAGACCAATGACCTTCACAAAGGTCACAAGGTCAAAAGTCAAGGTCATGTCCTAAATAGCGAATTTGTTGTTTTTATCATATTTTTACAGTTTTATGTGTGTTTGAGAGCTTTTCAATCCATTTTACGTCTATTTGGACAGGTATTTTGCATTACAAAAAGGAAAGACCTCACAATTGTTCAAGAACAATTGACATTATTATTATTATTATTATTATTCTTTTGTTCCGCCAAACTTTGACAAAATTAGCCTCCGTAACCGTAAGCCGTGTTGCTTTCAGGTTCACACTTTGTATCGGTGTCATGAATACCTATCCGGAACTCACCCTGTGAGTCGTAAAATTTTGTCGGTCCGAGTTATCTCCCGAAACATTAAAATCTTGTTATCATTCAAACACTGTAACCGTAATCGGTACAAAAAAACCGAAGGGTGAAATTTGATCAGACCCTGGTTCTTCGTTACATTTGGATCAAAGATTCAACGAATCATTCATTACCTTTGAAAATTAACCGATGTCGGTTGGCCACTAAAACTCAGAAACCGTAAGTCGTAGACACCTAGGATCTTCACCAATGATCATCAATTCATGTGACGTTGAAAATGCCTCAAGGTCAAATTTGTATGTTGACCTTGACCTTTGACCTGACCTTACACCTTGTAATGGGATAATCTCAGAAACCATTATACTTACAAAAGCTTTGAATAGTGGGAAATGTTTGGGTCATTAAGTCGCAACTTTGTTACATTTTGACCGAAGAGATTTGACCTTTCTGTAAGGGAATAACCCTGTTTTAGGTTTCTGAAAAGACAAAATCAGATTTTACTATATAACCAAAGGTCCTAGACCCATGGGGTCTTCAGCAATGACATTGAGGACTAATGACCTTGACAAAAGTCACAAGGTCAAAGGTCAAGGTCATGTCTCAGATGATGAATTATGTGTTTGACCTATTTATAGGGTTTAAGTGTGTTTTAAAGCTTTTAGATTTGACCTTGACCTTTGACCTGACAACTTTTCATGGAATATCTCAAAAACTATTATACTTACAGAAGTCTTGAATAATGAATAATGTTTGTGATATTAAGGCGAAACTTTTTGCATTTGACCGAAGAGATTTGACCTATCCGTAAGGGCATAACCCCGTTAACTGTTTCTGAAAAGACAAAATTAGCTTTAATTCTTGAACTAAAGGTCTTAGACCTATGGGGTCTTTTATAATGACATCGTGAACCAATGACCTTGACAAAGTTCATAAGGTCAAAATCAAGGTCATGTCCCAAATAGCGGATTATGTTTTTTTGTCATATTTTAAAGGTTTTATGTGTGTTTTAGAGCTTTGCAATGCATTCTAATGCCTATTGAAATATATATTTTACAGTACGAAAAGGAAAGACATCTTAATTGTTCAAGAACAATTGACATTTTAACTATTATTATTATTATTATTATTTTTTTCCGCCAAACTTTGACGAAGTTAGCAGTCTTAACCGTAAGATGTGTCGATTTCATGTTCACACTTTGTATCGGTGTCATAAATACCTGTCCGGAACTCACCCTGTGAGTCGAAAATGTTGTTGGTTCGGAGTAATCCTCCGAAACATTAAAACCTTGTTATCATTCAAACACCGTAACCATAATAGGTACAAAAAAAAACGAAGGGTGAAATTTGATCAGGACCAGACCTTGGTTCTTCGTTACATTTGGATCGAAAAGATTCAACGACTCATTGGTAGGGTTACCATATGAAAATTAACCGATGTCGGTTGGCCACTTAAACTCAGAAACCAAGTCGTAGCCAACTAGGATCTTCACCAATGATCATCAATTTATGTGACTTTGAAAATTCCTCAAGGTCAAATTTGTATGTTGACCTTGACCTTGACCTTACACCTTGTAATGGGATAATCTCAGGAACCATTATACCTACAGAAGCTTTGAATAGTGGAAAATGTTTGGGTCATTAAGACGCAATATTACATTTGACCGAAGAGATTTGACCTTTCTGTAAGGGAATAACCACTGTTTTAGGTTTCTGAAAAGACAAAATCAGATTTTACTATATAACCAAAGGTCCTAGACCCATGGGGTCTTCAGCAATGACATTGAGGACTAATGACCTTGACAAAAGTCACAAGGTTAAAGGTCAAGGTCATGTCTCAGATGATGAATTATGTGTTTGACCTATTTATAGGGTTTTAGTGTGTTTTAAAGCTTTTAGATTTGACCTTGACCTTTGACCTGACAACTTTTCATGGAATATCTCAAAACTATTATACCTACAGAAATCTTGAATAGTGAATAATGTTTGTGCCATTAAGGCGAAATGTTTGCATTTGACGAAGAGATTTGAACTATTTTAGGGGCATAACCCCGTTAACTGTTTCTGAAAAGACAAAATTAGCTTTAATTCTTGAACCAAAGGTCTTAGACCCATGGGGTCTTTTATAATGACATCGTGAACCAATGACCTTGACAAAGTTCATAAGGTCAAAATCAAGGTCATGTCCCAAATAGCGGATTATGTTGTTTTTGTCATATTTTAAAGGTTTTATGTGTGTTTTAGAGTTTTTCAATGCATTCTAATGCCTATTGAAATATATATTTTACAGTACGAAAAGGAAAGACATCTTAATTGTTCAAGAACAATTGACATTTTAATTATTATTATTATGGTCTTTCCTTTTCCAAAAGGAAAGATTTTACTGTATTTCTTCTGATTATTATTATTATTATTATTATTATTATTAAGGTCTTTCCTTTTCTTTTCCTTTTCTATAAGGAAAGACCTTACTGTATTTCTTCTGATTATTAAGGTCTTTCCTTTTCAAAAGGAAAGACCTTACTGTATTTCTTCTGATTATTATTATTATTATTATTATTATTATTATTCTTTTTCGCCAAACTTTGACGAAGTTAGCAGTCTTAACCGTAAGACATGTCGATTTCATGTTCACACTTTGTATCGGTGTCATAAATACCTGTCCGGAACTCACCCTGTGAGTCAAAAATTTTGTCGGTTCGGAGTAATCCTCCGAAACCAAAAACCTTGTTATCATTCAAACACCGTAACCATAATAGGTACAAAAAAAAACCGAAGGGTGAAATTTGTTCAGGACCAGACCTTGGTTCTTCGTTACATTTGTATCGAAAAGATTCAACGACTCATTGGTAGGGTTATGCCCTATGAAAATTAACCGATGTCGGTTGGACACTTAAACTCAGAAACCATGTCGTAGCCAACTAGGATCTTCACCAATGATCATCAATTGATGTGACTTTGAAAATTCCTCAAGGTCAAATTTGTATGTTGACCTTGACCTTTGACCTAACACCTTGTTATGGGATGATCTCAGGAACCATTTTACTTACAGAAATTTTGAATAGTGGAAAATGTTTGGGTCATTAAGACGCATATTACATTTGACAGAAGAGATTTGACCTTTCTGTAAGGGGCATAACCACTGTTATAGGTTTCTGAAGAGACAAAATCAGCTTTTACTATATAACCAAAGGTCCTAGATCCATGGGGTCTTCAGCAATGACATTCAGGAACCAATGACCTTGACAAAGGTCACAAGGTCAAAGGTCAAGGTCATGTCCCAGATGTGCTTTTGACCTTATTTAAAGAATTTTAGTGTGTTTTAAAGCTTTTGAGGTTGACCTTGACCTTTGACCTTTCAACTTATTTATTTGATATCTCAAAACAATTAAACTTACAGGAATAGAAAATAGTGAAACATGTTTGGTGACTAAGGCTCAACTTTTTACATTTGACCGAAGAGATTTGACCCCGTTAACGGTTTCTGAGAGGACAAAATCAGCTTTAACTCATGAACCAAATGTTCTAGGCCCATGGGGTCTTTTATAATGACATCGTGGACCAATGACCTTGACAAAGGTCACAAGGTCAAAAGTCAAGGTCATGTCCTAAATAGCGAATTTGTTGTTTTTGTCATATTTTAACGGTTTTATGTGTGTTTGAGAGCTTTTCAATGCATTCTACGCCTATTGGAACATGTATTTTACATTACGAAAAGGAAAGACCTATCAATTGTTCAAGAACATATTGACATTATTATTATTATTATTATTAAGGTCTTTCCTTTTCCTATAAGGAAAGACCTTACTGTATTTCTTCTGATTATTAAGGTCTTTCCTTTTCAAAAGGAAAGACCTTATTTCTTCTGTATTTTATTATTATTATTATTATTATTATTATTATTATTATTATTATTATTCCTTTTCTATAAGGAAAGACCTTACTGTATTTCTTCTGATTATTAAGGTCTTTCCTTTTCAAAAGGAAAGACCTTACTGTACTTCTGATTATTATTATTATTATTATTATTAAATTATTTTCTTTTCCGCCAAACTTTGACGAAGTTAGCAGCCTTATCCGTAAGACATGTCGTTTTCATGTTCACACTTTGTATCGGTGTCATGAATACCTATCTGTAACTCACCCTGTGAGTCGTAAAATTTTGTCGGTCCGGAGTAATCCTCCGAAACCAAAAACCTTGTTATCATTCAAACACCGTAACCGTAATAGGTACAAAAACCGAAGGGTGAAATTTGTTCAGGACCAGACCCCGGTTCTTCGTTACATTTGGATCGAAAAGATTCAACGACTCGTTGGTAGGGTTATGCTCCTATGAAAATTAACCGGTGTCGGTTGGACACCAAAACTAAGAAACCGTAAGTCGTAGACACCTAGGATCTGCACCAATGATCATCAATTGATGTGACTTTGAAAAATACCTCAAGGTCAAATTTGTATGTTGACGTTGACCTTTGACCTAACACCTTGTTATGGGATAATCTCAGAAACCATTATACTTACAGAACTTTTGGATAGTGGAAAATGTTTGGGTCATTAAGGCGCAACTTTGTTACATTTTGACCGAAGAGATTTGACCTTTCTGTAAGGGGCATAACCCCTGTTTTAGGTATCTGAAAAGACAAAATCCGCTTTTACTATATAACCAAAAGTCCTACACCCATGGGGTCTTCAGCAATGACATCAGGAACTAATGACCTTGACAAAGGTCAAAAGGTCAAAGGTCAAGGTCATGTCCCAGATAGCGAATTATGTGCTTTTGACCTTTTTTTAAAGGATTTTTAGTGTGTTTTTAAGCTTTTTGAGGTTGACCTTGACCTTTGAATTTAAAACTTATTTATTAGATATCTCAAAACGATAATACTTACAGAAATAGTAAATAGTGTGAAACATTATTGGGACATAAAGGCATAACCCTGCAACTTTTTACATTTGACCGAAAAGACCCATGGGGTCTTTTGTTTGACCGTGGACCAATCCAAAGGTAATAAGGTCAAAAGTCAAGGCATAATTCTAAATTATGTGTTTTGACCATATTTTATTAACTGCATTATACTTTTATTTAAACATATATTTTTTAGGAAAGACAATTGTTCAAATAAGACTTTAACTCATGAACCTTAAAGGTCCTAGACCCATGGGGTCTTTTGTTATGACATCGTGGACCAATGACCTTCACAAAGGTCACAAGGTCAAAAGTCAAGGTCATGTCCTAAATAGCGAATTTCTTGTTTTTTGTCATATTTTTACAGTTGTATGTGTGTTTAAGAGCTTTTCAATGCATTCTACGCCTATTGGAACATGTATTTTACATTACGAAAAGGAAAGACCTCTCAATTGTTCAAGAACAATTGACATTTTAATTATTATTAAGGTCTTTCCTTTTTCAAAAGGGAAAGACCTTACTGTATTTCTTCTGATTATTATTATTATTATTATTATTTTTTATTCTTTTGTTGACAAACTTTGACAAAATTTCCTCCGTAACCATAAGACGTGTCGCTTTCATGTTCACACTTTGTATCGGTGTCATAAATACCTATCCGTAACTCACCCTGTGAGTCAAAAATTTTGTCGGTCCGGAGCTATCCTCCGAAACCAAAAACCTTGTTATCATTCAAACACCGTAACCGTAATAGGTACAAAAACCGAAGGGTGAAATTTGTTCAGGACCAGACCCTGGTTCTTCGTTACATTTGGATCGAAAAGATTCAACGACTCATCGGTAGGGTTATGCCCTATGAAAATTAACCGATGTCGGTTGGCCAACAAAACTCAGAAACCATAAGTCGTAGCCAACTAGGATCTTCACCAATGACCATCAATTCATGTAACTTTGAAAAATGCCTCAAGGTCAAATTTGTATGTTGACCTTGATCTTTGACCTAACACCTTGTTATGGGATAATCTCAGAAACCATTATACTTAAGGAAGTTTTGAATAGTGGAAAATGTTTTGGTCATTAAGGCGCAACTTTGTTTTGTTTATCTGAAGAGATTTGACCTTTCTGTAAGGGCATAACCCCTGTTTTAGGTTTCTGAAAAGACAAAATCAGCTTTTACTATATAACCAAAGGTCCTAGATCCATGGGGTCTTCAGCAATGACATTTGGGACCAATGACCTTGACAAAGGTCACAAGGTCAAAGGTCAAGGTCATATCCCAGATTGCGAATTATGTGTTTTGACCTTATTTAAAGGATTTTAGTGTGTTTTAAAGCTTTTAAGGTTGACCTTGACCGTTGACTTTACAACATTTAATTGGATATCTCAAAAACGATTATACTTACAGAAATAGTAAATAGTGAACAATGTTTATGTGACTAAGACACAACTTTTTACATTTGACCGAAGAGATTTGACATATCATTAAGGGCATAACCCCTGTTAACGCTTTCTGAAAAACTAAATTAGCTTTAACTCTTGAACTAAAGGTCCTAGACCCATGGGGTCTTTTATTATGACATCGTGGACCAATGACCTTGACAAAGGTAATAAGGTCAAAAGTCAAGGTCATGTCTCAAATTCTAAATTATGTGTTTTGACCATATTTTAAGAGTTTTGTGTGTGTTTGAGAGCTTTTCAATGCATTATACTTTTATTTAAATATATATTTTAAATAATGAAAAGGAAAGACCTCTCAATTGTTCAAGAAAAATTGACATTTTATTATTATTAAGGTCTTTCCTTTTCCAAAAGGGAAAGACCTTACTGTATTTCTTCCGTTTATTAAGGTCTTTCCTTTTCAAAGGGAAATACCTTACTGTATTTCTTCTGATTATTATTATTATTATTATTCTTTTCCGCCAAACTTTGACGAAGTTAACAGCCTTATCCGTAAGACGTGTCGCTTTCATGTTCACACTTTGTATCGGTGTCATGAATACCTATCTGGAACTCACCCTGTGAGTCAAAAATTTTGTCGGTTCGGAGTAATCCTCCGAAACCAAAAACCTTGTTATCATTCAAACACCGTAACCGTAATAGGTACAAAAAACCGAAGGGTGAAATTTGTTCAGGACCAGACCCCGGTTCTTCGTTACATTTGGATCGAAAAGATTCAACGACTCGTTGGTAGGGTTATGCCCTATGAAAATTAACCGGTGGCGGTTGGCCAACAAAACTAAGAAACCGTAAGTCGTAGACACCTAGGATCTGCACCAATGATCATCAATTGATGTGACTTTAAAATACCTCAAGGTCAAATTTGTATGTTGACGTTGACCTTTGACCTAACACCTTGTTATGGAATAATCTCAGAAACCATTATACTTACAGAAGTTTTGAATAGTGGAAAATGTTTGGGTCATTAAGGCGCAACTTTGTTTTGTTTATCCGAAGAGATTTGACCTTTCTGTAAGGGGCATAACCCTGTTTTAGGTTTCTGAAAAGACAAAATCAGCTTTTACTATATAACCAAAGGTCCTAGATCCATGGGGTCTTCAACAATGACCTTGACAAAGGTCACAAGGTCGAAGGTCAAGGTCATGTCCCAGATTGCGAATTATGTGTTTTGACCTTATTTAAAGGATTTTAGTGTGTTTTAAAGCTTTTGAGGTTGACCTTGACCGTTGACTTTAAACATTTAATTGGATATCTCAAAACGATTATACTTACAGAAATAGTAAATAGTGAAAATGTAATTGTGACTAAGACACAACTTTTTACATTACGACCGAAGAGATTTGACATATCATTAAGGGCATAACCCCGTTAACTGCTTTCTGAAAGACAAAATTACATTTAACTCTTGAACTAAAGGTCCTAGACCCATGGGGTCTTTTATAATGACATTGTGGACCAATGACCTTGACAAAGGTCATCAGGTCAAAAGTCAAGGTCATGTCCTAAATAGCGAATTTGTGTTTTTGACCATGATTTAAGAGTTTAATGTGTGTTTTAGAGCTTTTCAATTCATTTTACGTCTATTGGGACATATATTTTACATTATGAAAAGGAAAGACCTCTCAATTGTTCAAGAACAATTGACATTTTATTTGGTCTTACATCTCTTCTAAAAAAAAAATCCACATGTTTGTTATCAGATATACTCTGAAACTACAAGTCCAATCGACCTCAAAATTTGCAGTCAGCAGGGCATACATGTACTAAAACTTCATAAAACAACGTGGTGCAGCTACCTCTCAAGAATTTCAGTAGAGAAAAGAAATTGCAATGCCGTTAAAATTGCTTGCTAGGTCCGTAAATCTCAATGAAATCCTATAATAAAATGTCTGCTCCTACATTATAATACAATCTGTGTTACAAACTGCTGCTGAAAAATGTACATTGTATGAAAATAATCGATTAACGTGTTTAAAAGTTACACAGGATCAATTAAATCCAAAGCATGCACTGCTCGTGAACTGTGATCGAAACGTGAATTACCTACAATGACAAAAGAAATACATTGTGTGTACTCCGTTATACATGTTCTCTGTCCAATGTTCCACCTAAGAAGAATTATACTAAGTTTTCGCTATTATAAAGCTTCGTTACGCCACAATCTGGCGCGAGACAAATACGCGCGGAACCTGAAATAGAATAAAACTTTCCAACTAACTAAATATAGAAACCAACACACTGATATGGACCCTTTAAAGAAAGAAAGAAAGAAAGAAAGAAAGAAAGAAAGAAAGAAACAAACAAACAAACACACACACACATATCAATCAATCATGTTTAAAAGGGAAAGACTGTTTACAATTTTTTAAAAGCAATTATTTATATTATTATTATTATTCTTTTCCGCCAAACTTTGACGAAGTAAGCAGCCTTCACCGTAAGACGTGTCGCTTTCATGTTCACACTTTGTATCGGTGTCATGAATACCTATCTGGAACTCACCCTGTAAGTCAAAATTTTGTCGGTTCGGAGTAATCCTCCGAAACCAAAAACCTTGTTATCATTCAAACACCGTAACCGTAATAGGTAAAAAAACCGAAGGGTGAAATTAGTTCAGGACCAGACCCCGGTTCTTCGTTACATTTGGATCGAAAAGATTCAACGACTCGTTGGTAGGGTTATGCCCTATGGAAATTAACCGGTGTCGGTTGGCCACCAAAACTCAGAAACCGTAAGTCGTAGACACCTAGCATCTTCACCAATGATCATCAATTGATGTGACTTTAAAAATGCCTCAAGGTCAAATCTGTATGTTGACGTTGACCTTTGACCTAACACCTTATTATGGGATAATCTCAGAAACCATTATACTTACAGAAGTTTTGAATAGTGGGAAATGTTTGGGTCAATAAGTCGCAACTTTGTTACATTTCACCGAAAAGATTTGACCTTTCTGTAAGGGCATAACCCTAGTTTAGGTTTCTGAAGACAAAATCAGCTTTACTTATAAACCAAAGGTCCTAGACCCATGGGGTCTTCAACAATGACATTTGGGACCAATGACCTTGACAAAGGTCACAAGGTCAAACGTCAAGGTCATGTCCCAGATAACGAATTATGTGTTTTGACCTTTTTAAAGGATTTTAGTGTGTTTTAAAGCTTTTTGAGGTTGACCTTGACCTTTGACCTTTCAACATTTTATTGGATATCTCAAAAACGATTATACTTACAGAAATAGTAAATAGTGAAAATGTTTAGGTGACTAAGGCACAACATTTTACATTATGACCGAAGAGATTTTAGATATCATTAAGGGCATAACCCCGTTAACGCTTTCTGAAAAAACTAAAGTAGCTTTAACTTTTGAACTAAAGGTCCTAGACCCATGGGGTCTTTTATAATGACATTGTGGACCAATGACCTTCACGAAGGTGACAAGGTCAAGAGTAAAGGTCATGTCCTTAATAGCGAATTTGTTGTTTTTTGTCATATTTTAATGGTTTTATGTGTGTTTGAGAACTTTTCAATGCATTTTACCTATATTGGGACATGTATTTTACATTACGAAAAGGAAAGACCTCTCAATTGTTCAAGAACAATTGACATTTTAATTATTATTCTTTTTTTTCCGCCAAACTTTGACAAAATTTCCCTCTGTAACCATAAGCCATGTCGCTTTCAGGTTCACACTTTGTATCGGTGTAATAAATACCTATGCGGAACTCACCCTGTGAGTCGTAAAATTTTGTCGGTCCGAAGTCATCCCTCTGAAACCTAAAAACCTTGTTATCATTCAAACACCGTAACCGTAATAGGTAGAAAAAAACCGAAGGGTGAAATTTGTTCAGGACCAGACCCTTGTTCTTCGTTACATTTGGATCGAAAAGATTCAACAACTCATTGGTAGGGTTATGCCCCCATGAAAAATAACTGATGTCGGTTGGCCACTAAAACTCAGAAACCGTAAGTCGTAGCCACCTAGGATCTTCACCAATGATCATCAATTCATGTGACTTTGAAAATGCCTCAAGATAAAATTTGTATGTTGACCTTGACCTTTGACCTTACACCTTGTTATGGGATAATCTCAGAAACCATTATACTTACAGAAGTTTTGAATAGTGGAAAATGTTTGGGTCAATGAGGCGCAGCTTTGTTACATTTTGATCGAAGATATTTGACCTTTCTGTAAGGGGCATAACCCCTGTTTTAGGTTTCTGAAAAGACAAAATCAACTTTTACTATATAACCAAAGGTCCTAGACCCATGGGGTCTTCAGCAATGACATTGGGGACTAATGACCTTGACAAAGGTCAAAAGGTCAAAGTCATGTCCCAGATAGCGAATTATGTGTTTTTGACCTTTTTTAAAGTATTTTTAGTGTGTTTTAAAGCTTTTAGAGGTTGACCTTGACCTTTGACCTTAAAACTTATTTATTGGATATCTCAAAAACGATAATACTTACAGATATAGTAAGTAGTGAAAAATAATTGGGACATAAAGGCGCAACTTTTATACATTTTGACCGAAGAGATTTGACCTATCTGCAAGGGGCATAACCCCTGTTAACCTTTTTAGAAAAGACAAAATAAGCTTTAACTCATGAACCAAAGGTCCTAGATCCATGGGGTCTTTTGTTATGACATCGTGGACCAATGACCTTGACAAAGGTCATAAGGTCAAAAGTCAAGGTCATGTCCCAAATTCCGAATTATGTGTTTTTGACCACATTTTAAGGGTTTTGTATGTGTTTTAGAGCTTTTCAGTGCATTATACGCTTATTTAAACATATATTTTACATAATGAAAAGGAAAGACCTCTCAATTGTTCAAGAACAATTGACATTTTAATTATTATTATTATTCTTTTTCCGCCAAACTTTGACGAAGTTAGCAGCCCTAACCGTAAGACGTGTCGCTTTCATGTTCACACTTTGTATCGGTGTCATGAATACCTATCAGGAACTCACCCTGTGAGTCGAAAAATTTTGTCGGTTCGGAGTAATGTCATGTCAAGGTCATGTCCCAGATAGCGAATTATGTGTTTTTGACCTTTTTTAAAGGATTTTTAGTGTGTTTTAAAGCTTTTTAAGATTGACCTTGACCTTTGACCTTAAAACTTATTTATTGGATATCTCAAAAACGATTATACTTACAGAAATAGTAAATAGTGAAAAATAATTGGGACATAAAGGCGCAACTTTTTTACCAAAGGTCCTAGATCCATGGGGTCTTTTGTTATGATATCGTGGACCAATGACCTTGACAAAGGTCATAAGGTCAAAAGTCAAGGTCATGTCCCGAATTCCGAATTATGTGTTTTTGACCATATTTTAAGAATTTTGTGTGTTTTAGAGCTTTTCAATGCATTATACACTTATTTAAACATATATTTTACATAATGAAAAAGAAAGACCTCTCAATTGTTCAAGAACAATTCACATTTTAATTAAGGTCTTTCCTTTTCCAAAAGGGAAAGACCTTACTGTATTTCTTCTGATTATTATTAAGGTCTTTCCTTTTCCAAAAGGGAAAGATCTTACTGTATTTCTTCTGATCATTATTATTATTGTTATTATAATTATTATTATTCTTTTTGTTCCGCCAAACTTTGACAAAATTTCCCTCCGTAACCGTAAGCCATGTCGCTTTCAGGTTCACATTTTGTATCGGTGTCATAAAAACCTATCCGGAACTCACCCTGTGAGTCAAAATATTTTGTCGGTTCAGAGTAATCCCTCCGAAACCTTAAAACCTTGTTATCATTTAAACACGGTAACCGTAATAGGTAGAAAAAAACCGAAGGCTGAAATTTGTTCAGGACCAGACCCCGGTTCTTCGTTACATTTGGATTGAAAAGATTCAACCACTCATTGGTAGGGTTATGCCCCTTTGAAAATTAACCGCAGTCGGTTGGCCCCCAAAACTCAGAAACCGTAAGTCGTAGACACCTAGGATCTTCAACAATCATCATCAATTGATGTGACTCTGAAAAATATCTCAAGGTCAAATTTGTATGTTGATCTTGACCTTTGACCTACCACCTTGTTATGGGATAATCTCAGAAACCATTATACTTACAGAAGTTTTGAATAGTGGAAAATGTTTGGATCATTAAGTCGCAACTTCGTTACATTTTGACCGAAAAATTTGACCTTTCTATAAGGGGCATAACCCCAAGTTTATGTTTCTAAAAAGACAAAATCAGCTGTAACTGTTAAACCAAAGGTCCTAGACCCATGGGGTCTTCAACAATGACATTTGGGACCAATGACCTTGACAAAGGTCACAAGGTCAAAGGTCAAGGTCATGTCCCAGATAGCGAATTATATGTTTTTGACCTTATTTAAAGGAATTTTGGTGTGTTTTAAAGCTTTTTTAAATTTGACCTTGACCTTTGACCTTACAACATTTTATTGGATATCTCAAAAACGATTATACTTACAGAAATAGTAAATAGTGAAAAATGTTTAGGTGACTAAGGCACAACTTTTTTACATATGACCGAAGAGATTTGACATATCATTAAGGGGCATAACCCCCGTTAACGCTTTCTGAAAAAACTAAATTAGCTTTAACTCTTGAATTAAAGGTCGTAGACCCATGGGGTCTTTTATAATGACATCGTGGACCAATGACCTTTACAAAGGTCACAAGGTCAAAAGTCAAGGTCATGTCCTAAATAGCGAATTCGGTGTTTTTTGTCATATTCAAACGGTTTTATGTGTGTTTGAGAGCTTTTCAATGCATTTTACGTCTATATGGACATGTATTTTACATTACGAAAAGGAAAGCCCTCTCAATTGTTCAAGAACAATTGACATTTTAATTATTATTCTTTTTGTTCCGCCAAACTTTGACAAAATTTCCCTCCGTAACCGTAAGCCATGTCCCTTTCAGGTTCACACTTTGTATCGGTATCCTAAATACCTATCTGGAACTCACCCTGTGAGTCAAAAAATTTTGTCGGTTCAGAGTAATCCCTCCGAAACCTAAAAACCTTGTTATCATTCAAACACCGTAACTGTAATAGGTAGAAAAAAACCGAAGGCTGAAATTTGTTCAGGACCAGACCCCGGTTCTTCGTTACATTTGGATTGAAAAGATTCAACGACTCATTGGTAGGGTTATGCCCCTTTGAAAATTAACCGGTGTCGGTTGGCCACCAAAACTCAGAAACGGTTAGTCGTAGACACCTAGGATCTTCACCAATCATCATCAATTGATGTGACTCTTAAAAATATCTCAAGGTCAAATTTGTATGTTGACCTTGACCTTTGACCAATCACCTTGTTATGGGATAATCTCAGAAACCATTATACTTACAGAAGTTTTGAATAGTGGAAAATGTTTGGGTCATTAATTCGCAACTTCGTTACATTTTGACCGAAAAGATTTGACCTTTCTATAAGGGGCATAACCCCTAGTTTATGTTTCTAAAAGACAAAATCAGCTTTTACTGTTAAACCAAAGGTCGTAGACCCATGGGGTCTTCAACAATGACATTTGGGACCAATGACCTTGACAAAGGTCACAAGGTCAAAGGTCAAGGTCAAGTCCCAGATAGCGAATTATGTGTTTTTGACCTTATTTAAAGGATTTTTAGTGTGTTTTAAAGCTTTTTGAGGTTGACCGTGACCTTTGACCTTAAAACTTATTTATTGGATATTTCAAAAACGATAATACTCACAGAAATAGTAAATAGTGAAAAATAATTGGGACATAAAGGCGCAACTATTTTACATTTGACCGAAGAGATTTGACCTATCTGTAAGGGGCATAACCCTAATTAACTGTTTCTGAAAAGACAAAATTAGCTTTTACACTTGAACCGAAGGTCCTAGACCCATGGGGTCTTTTGTAATGACATCTTGGACCAATGGCCTTGACAAAGGTCATAAGGTCAAAGTCAAGGTCATGTTCCAAATAGCAGATTTTGTGTTTTTTGTCATTTTTTAAGGGTTTTAAGTGTGTTAAAGAGCTTTTCAATGCATTCTACGCCTATTGAAACATATATTTTACATTATGAAAAGGAAAGACCTCTCAATTGTTCAAGAACAATTGACATTTTAATTATTATTCTTTTTTTTCCGTCAAACTTTGACAAAATTTCCCTCCGTAACCGTAAGCCATGTCGCTTTCAGGTTCACACTTTGTATCGGTGTCATAAATACCTATCCGGAACTCACCCTGTAAGTCGTAAAATTTTGTCGGTCCGGAGTTATCCCTCCGAAACCTAAAAACCTTGTTATCATTCAAACACCGTAACCGTAATAGGTAGAAAAAAACCGAAGGGTGATATTTGTTCAGGATCAGATCCCGGTTCTTCGTTACATTTGGATCGAAAAGATTCAACGACTCGTTGGTAGGGTTATGCCCCTATTAAAATTTGTATGTTGACCTTGACCTTTGACCTAACACCTTGTTATGGGATAATCTCAGAAACCATTATACTTACAGAAGTTTTGAATAGTGGGAAATGTTTGGGTCATTAAGTCGCAACTTCGTTACATTTTGACTTAAAAGATTTGAACTTTCTGTAAGGGGCATAACCCCTAGTTTATGTTTCTAAAAAGACAAAATCAGCTTTTACTGTTAAACCAAAGGTCCTAGCTTTATAGACCCATGGGGTCTTCAACAATGACATTTGGGACCAATGACCTTGACAAAGGTCACAAGGTCAAAGGTCAAGGTCATGTCCCAGATAGCGAATTATGTGTTTTTGACCTTATTTAAAGGATTTTTAGTGTGTTTAAAAGCTTTTTAAGGTTGACCTTGACCTTTGACCTTTCAACATTTTATTGGATATCTCAAAAACGATTATACTTACAGAAATAGTAAATAATGAAAATGTTTAGGTGACTAAGGCACAACTTTTTTACATTATGACCGAAGAGATTTGACATATCATTAAGGGGTATAACACCCGTTAACGCTTTCTGAAAAAACTAAATTAGCTTTAACTTTTGAACGAAATGTCCTAGACCCATGGGGTCTTTTATAATGACATTTTGGACCAATGACCTTCACAAAGGTCACAAGGTCAAAAGTCAAGGTCATGTCCTAAATAGCGAATTTGTTGTTTTTTATCATATTTTAACGGTTTTATGTGTGTTTGAGAGCTTTTCAATCCATTTTACGTCTATTTGGACATGTATTTTACATTACAAAAAGGAAAGACCTCTCAATTGTTCAAGAACAATTGACATTTTAATTATTATCATTATTATTATATTTATTTTTCCATATTTATTTGACATATCCTTAAGGGCATAACCCTCCTTAACGGTTTCTTAAAAGACAAATTTAGCTTTAACTCTTGAACCAAAGGTCCTAGACCCATGGGATCTTTTACAATGACATCGTGGACCAATGACCTTTACCTTTGACCTTAAATTTTTTTTATTGGATATCTCAAAAACGATTATACTTACAGAAATCATAAATAGTGAAAAATGTTTGGGACGTAAAGGCGCAACTTTTTTACATAATGACCGAAGAGATTTGACCTATCCGTAAGGGGCATAACCCCGATAACTGTTTCTGAAAAGACAAAATAAGCTTTAACTCTTGAACCAAAAATCCTAGACCTATGGGGTCTTTTGTAATGACATTGTGGGCCAATGACCTTGACAAAGGTCATAAGGTCAAAAGTCAAGGTCATGTTCCAAATAGCGGATAGTGTGTTTTTTCATATTTTAAGGGTTTTATGTGTGTTTTAGAGCTTTTCAATGCATTGTACGCCTATTGAAACATATATTTTACAGTACGAAAAGGAAAGACCTCTCAATTGTTCTAGAACAATTGACATTTTAATTAGGTCTTTCCACTTTTCCGTGGAAAGACCTATTGCTTTTGTTCTGATTATTATTTTTTTTTTCTTCCGCCAACTGTTTATTCCTTCGCTGTTTTTTTGTTTTGTTTCGCAAGATGTCGCTTAACAGTATGGTATATGATATCGAACAGATAATACGCTTTTGAAAGTGACACTGCGTAACCAAAAGCTTTTCCATGTAAGAGTTACCTCCCCGAACACTGTTTCTTGTTATTCTTTATACGTCGCAACCGTATAAGAAACCGACAAATTTATTTTACCAAATTGCTCGTTATATCCTCAGTATGTTTTGATTAATTTTGACGGAAGCTATCCGGAGACTCCATATGAGAGTTATTTCCCCTTATGCATTAAATATAAGTGATATGCATATGAACTCATAACCCGTAAGGCGTATAAACCTAGAGTCGCATTATTTGTGGTCCTTGGGTCCCAACTTAAAAAAATGAGGTTTAGGTCAAAGGTCAATGTCATGTTCTTAATTTTGACATTCACTTCATGCTGCTTTTACTCAGAAAAAAGTTCGGGGTAAAACTAAAAAAAATGTGTTCAAAATGTTAGTCGCGACATGATTTAACTGGAGAGTTTTTGTCGAAATGGTACGCGTCATTTTTTGGGGGGTTCCATGCCACTGAAATGGAAAAATGAACAAATTTAACGAATTATAACTTCAAACTTTACAGCTTTCATGATGCGTACATGCAATTCATCTTTGTTAATCATCCAAGGCCATCAACCACCCCTCTAGCCCCCTCCCCTCCCCCTTTTTTTTGGGAATCCCATTTCTATTTTATAAGAAAAATGTATTCTATTTTATGAATAACTTTCTTTCTGAAATACAAATCCATTCCTGCAAAAACCTGCTCCAATTCATGTATTTCTGAAAATTAATCGATAAACGTTTTGTTAACACCAGCATTTTTTTTTGTGTACATGCAATGAATGACGACCAGTGGTCAGCGGTTGGACAATAGTTTACCTGTAAAATAAATCGAGAAAATATATTTTCCGTTAGCAGTATAAATCACGTGCAGTCCGCTTGACGTTCCAATCTGGATTGAGAAATTAAAATCAATGACGTAGAAATCGCTCCAAAGTTCGTAAATAGTAGTAAAATCCTAGAATCAAATTTCTATAAACACGCATTAAAAAACTAATCTGTGTTCCCGTAAATATGTGTATGAAAAAAGCATGCCATGATCTGACATCAATGACCTGTAAATGAAAGAAAATTAAATACGTTAATAGCACAATCTGTATACACAGGTGTGGTCTTGTCGACGTCTCCTCTGCAAAGAAATTAAAAAAACAGTCTATTTGACTATATTTGCTTGGTGACGTCACAATCAGACCATCCAGTGGCGCGTGTGCTTCCTAAAATAAAATTGGGGTTTTCCCCTTTTCGAAAAGAAATAAAATGTACACGTAGATTTAAACAAAAGGTCAGGTCCGATTTCCTTTAAATACAAAATTGAAAACAATGCACACACAATAAGTAAATAAGACACAAATACTGTGAAGCCTTATATAAAAAATAACATTTATAAAGGAATATGCAAGGATATTTTTGTAGGTGTGTTTAAATCCTTCCATGTTCCTACAAATATCTTAATTTACATATAAATACACATGTTGTACGGACCCGTTTTCGCGTGTTCCTAGAGGCAAGGTCTCAAGTATTTAAACACAGGCACTAGGCTCTCAATTCCTTTTCGCGTATTCCTAGAGGCTAGGTGTCAAGTGTTTAAACACGGGCACTAGGCTCTCAAGTCCATTTTCGCGTATTCCTAGAGGCTAGGTCTCAAGTGTTTAAACATGGGCACTAGGCTCTCAAGTCCCTTTTCGCGTATTCCTAGAGGCTAGGTCTCAAGTGTTTAAACACGGGCACTAGGCTCTCAAGCCCTTTTTCGCGTATTCCTAGAGGCTAGGTCTCAAGTATTTAAACACGGGAACTAGGCTCTCAATTCCTTTTTTCGCGTGTTCCTAGAGGCTAGGTCACATGTTTAATTAGTTAATCAATCAATCAATCAATCAATTAATCAATCAATCAAAAAAATCAATTAATCAATCATGTTTCGGAAACGAAAGACCGTTACGAACAGTTTTTAAAACAATTGATTTATATTTATTAAGGTCTAAAGGGAAAGACCTTACTGTATTTCTTCTGATTATTATTATTATTATTAAGGTCTTTCCTTTTCCAAAAGGGAAAGACCTTACTGTATTTCTTCTGATTATTATTATTATTATTATTATTATTATTATTATTATTATTCTTTTTGTTCCGCCAAACTTTGACAAGATTTGCCTCCGTAACCGTAAGCCATGTCGCTTTCAGGTTCACACTTTGTATCGGTGTCATAAATACCTATCCGGAACTCACCCTGTGAGTCAAAATATTTTGTCGGTTCGAGTAATCCTCCGAAACCTTAAAACCTTGTTATCATTTAAACACCGTAACCGTAATAGGTACAAAAACCGAAGGGTGAAATTTGTTCAGGACCAGACCCCGGTTCTTCGTTACATTTGGATTGAAAAGATTCAACGACTCATTGGTAGGGTTATGCCCCTTTGAAAATTAACCGCAGTCGGTTGGCCCCCAAAACTCAGAAACCGTAAGTCGTAGACACCTAGGATCTTCACCAATCATCATCAATTGATGTGACTCTAAAAAATATCTCAAGGTCAAATTTGTATGTTGACCTTGACCTTTGACCTACCACCTTGTTATGGGATAATCTCAGAAACCATTATACTTACAGAAGTTTTGAATAGTGGAAAATGTTTGGATCATTAAGTCGCAACTTCGTTACATTTTGACCGAATAGATTTGACCTTTCTATAATGGGCATAACCCCTAGTTTATGTTTCTAAAAAGACAAAATCAGCTTTTACTGTTAAACCAAAGGTGCTAGACCCATGGGGTCTTCAACGATGACATATGGGACCAATGACCTTGACAAAGGTCAAAAGGTCAAAGGTCAAGGTCATGTCCCAGATAGCGAATTATGTGTTTTTGACCTTTTTTTAAGGGTTTAAAGTGTGTTTTAAAGGTTTTTAAGGTTGACCTTGACCTTTGACCTTACAACTTTTATTGGATATCTCAAAACGGTTAATCTTACAGAAATAGTAAATAGTGAAAATGTTTAGGTGACTGAGGCGCAACTTTTTACATTTGACCAAAGAGATTTGACATATCATTAAGGGGCATAACCCCCGGTAAGGCTTTCTGAAAAAACTAAATTAGCTTTAACTTTTGAACTAAAGGTCCTAGACCAATGGGGTCTTTTATAATGACATTGTGGACCAATGACCTTGACAAAGGTCACAAAGTCAAAAGTCAAGGTCATGTCCTAAATAGCGAATTTGTTGTTTTTTGTCATATTTTAACGGTTTTATGTGTGTTTGAGAGCTTTTCAATGCATTTTACGTCTATTTCGACATGTATTTTACATTACAAAAAGGAAAGACCTCTCAATTGTTCAAGAACAATTGACATTTTAATATTGTTCTTACATCTCTTCTGAAAAAAAAAATCCACATGCTTGTTATCAGATATACTCTGAAACTACAAGTCCAATCGACCTCAAAATTTGCAGTCAGCAGGGCATACATGTACTAAAACTTCATTAAACAACGTGGTGCAGCTACCTCTGAAGAATTTCCGTAGAGAAAAGAAATTGCAATGCCGTTAAAATCGCTTGCTAGGTCCGTAACTCTCAATGAAATCCTATAATAAAATGTCTGCTCCTACATTATAATATCTGTGTTACAAGCTGCTGCTGAGAAATGTACATTGTAAGAAAATAATCGATAAACGTGTTTTAAAGTTACACCAGATCAATTAAATCCAAAGCATGCACTGCTCGTGAACTGTGATCGAAACGTCAATTACCTACAATGACAAAAGAAATACATTGTGTGTACTCCGTCGCTATACATGTTCTCTGTCCAACGTCTCCACCTAAAAAGAAATAAAAATACTAAGTTTCCGCTATTATAAAGCTTCGTCACGTGACGCCACAATCTGGCGCGAGACAAATACGCGCGCGGGACCTGAAATAGAATAAAAACTTTCCAACTAACTAAATATAGAAACTTAACCAACACACTAATATGGACCCTTTAAAGAAACAAACAAACAAACAAACAAACACACACACACACACACATATCAATCAATCATGTTTCAGAAGGGGGGAAAGACCGTTTACAATTGCTTTTTAAAAGCAATTGATTTATATTTATTATTATTATTCTTTTTGTTCCGCCAAACTTTGACAAAATTTCCCTCCGTAACCGTAAGCCATCTCGCTTTCAGGTTCACACTTTGTATCGGTGTCATAAATACCTATCCGGAACTCATCCTGTGAGTCAAAAAATTTTGTCGGTTCGGAGTAATCCCTCCGAAACCTTAAAACCTTGTTATCATTTAAACACCGTAACCGTAATAGGTAGAAAAAAAAACGAAGGCTGAAATTTGTTCAGGACCAGACCCCGGTTCTTCGTTACATTTGGATTGAAAAGATTCAACGACTCATTGGTAGGGTTATGCCCCTTTGAAAATTAACCGCAGTCGGTTGGCCCCCAAAACATAGAAACCGTAAGTCGTAGACACCTAGGATCTTCACCAATCATCATCAATTGATGTGACTCTGAAAAATATCTCAAGGTCAAATTTGTATGTTGACCTTGACCTTTGACCTACCACCTTGTTATGGGATAATCTCAGAAACCATTATACTTACAGAAGTTTTGAATAGTGGAAAATGTTTGGATCATTAAGTCGCAACTTCGTTACATATTGACCGAAAAGATTTGACCTTTCTATAAGGGGCATAACCCCTAGTTTATGTTTTTAAAAAGACAAAATCAGCTTTTACTGTTAAACCAAAGGTCCTAGACCCATGGGGACTTCAACGATGACATTTGGGACCAATGACCTTGATTAAGGTCACAAGGTCAAAGGTCAAGGTCATGTCCGAAATTGCGAATTTTGTGTTTTTGACCTTATTTAAAAGATTTTTAGTGTGTTTTAAAGCTTTTTAAGGTTGACCTTGGCCTTTGACCTTTCAACATTTTATTGGATATCTCAAAAACGATTATACTTACAGAAATAGTAAATAGTGAAAAATATTTAGGTGACTAAGGCACAACTTTTTTACATTATGAACGAAGAGATTTGACTTATCATTAAGGGGCATAACCCCCGTTAACGCTTTCTGAAAAACTAAATTAGCTTTAACTCTTGAACTAAAAGTCCTAGACCCATGGGGTCTTTTATAATGACATCATGGACCAATGACCTTCACAAAGGTCACAAGGTCAAAAGTCAAGGTCATGTCCTATATAGCGAATTGTTGTTTTTTGTCATATTTTAACAGTTTTATGTGTGTTTGAGAGCTTTTCAATGCATTTTATGTCTATTGGGACATGTATTTTACATTACAAAAAGGAAAGACCTCTCAATTGTTCAAGAACAATTGACATTTTAATTAAGGTCTTTCCTTTTCCAGAAGGGAAAGACCTTACTGTATTTCTTCTGATTATTATTTTTATTATTATTAAGGTCTTTCCTTTTCCAAAAGGAAAGACCTTACTGTATTTCTTCTGATTATTATTATTATTATTATTATTATTATTCTTTTGTTCCGCCAAACTTTGACAAGATTTGCAAAATTCCCTCCGTAACCATAAGCCATGTCGCTTTCAGGTTCACACTTTGTATTGGTGTCATAAATACCTATCCGGAACTCACCCTGTGAGTCAAAAATTTTGTCGGTTCGGAGTAATCCTCCGAAACCTTAAAACCTTGTTATCATTTAAACACCGTAACCGTAATAGGTAAAAAAACCGAAGGCTGAAATTTGTTCAGGACCAGACCCCGGTTCTTCGTTACATTTGGATTGAAAAGATTCAACGACTCATTGGTAGGGTTATGCCCTTTGAAAATTAACCGCAGTCGGTTGGCCCCAAAACTCAGAAACCGTAAGTCGTAGACACCTAGGATCTTCACCAATCATCATCAATTGATGTGACTCTGAAAATATCTCAAGGTCAAATTTGTATGTTGACCTTGACCTTTGACCTAACACCTTGTTATGGGATAATCTCAGAAACCATTATACTTACAGAAGTTTTGAATAGTGGAAAATGTTTGGGTCATTAAGTCGCAACTTTGTTACATTTTGACCGAAAAGATTTGACCTTTCTGTAAGGGGCATAACCCTGTTTAGGTTTCTGAAAAGACAAAATCAGCTTTTACTATTAAACCAAAGGTCCTAGACCCATGGGGTCTTCAACAATGACATTTGGGACCAATGACCTTGACAAAGGTCACAAGGTCAAAGGTCAAGGTCATGTCCCAGATAGCGAATTATGTGTTTTGACCTTATTTAAAGGATTTTAGTGTGTTTTAAAGCATTTTGAGGTCGACCTTGACCTTTGACCTTAAAACTTGTTTATTGGATATCTCAAAACGATTATACTTACAGAAATAGTAAATAGTGAAAATAATTGGGACATAAAGGCGCAACTTTTTACAGTTTGACCAAAGAGATTTGACCTATCCGTAAGGGCATAACCGCTGTTAACTGTTTTAGGAAAGACAAAATAACCTTTAACTCATGAACTAAAGGTCCTAGACCCATTAGGTCTTTTGTTATGACATCGTGGACCAATGACCTTGACAAAGGTCAAAAGGTCAAAGGTCAAGGTCATGTCCCAGATAGCGAATTATGTGTTTTTGACCTTTTTTAAAGTATTTTTAGTGTGTTTTAAAGCTTTTAGAGGTTGACCTTGACCTTTGACCTTAAAATTTATTTATTGCATATCTCAAAAACGATTATACTTACAGATATAGTAAATAGTGAAAAATAATTGGGACATAAAGGCGCAACTTTTTTACAGTTTGACCAAAGAGATTTGACCTATCCGTAAGGGGCATAACCCCTGTTAACTGTTTTAGGAAAGACAAAATAACCTTTAACTCATGAACCAAAGGTCCTAGACCCATAAGTTTTGTGTTATGACATCGTGGACCAATGACCTTGACAAAGGTCAAAATGTCAAAGGTCAAGGTCATGTCCCAGATTGCGAATTATGTGTTTTTGACTTTTTTAAAGTATTTTTAGTGTGTTTTAAAGCTTTTAGAGGTTGACCTTGACCTTTGACCTTAAAATTTATTATTGCATATCTCAAAACGATTATACTTACAGATATAGTAAATAGTGAAAATAATTGGGACATAAAGGCGCAACTTTTTACATATTGACCAAGAAATTTGACCTATCTGTAAGGGCATAACCCCAATTAACTGTTTCTGAAAATACAAAATTAGCTTTTACTCTTGAACTAAAGGTCCTAGACCCATGGGGTCTTTTGTAATGACATCGTGGACCAATGACCTTGACAAAGGTCAAAAGTCAAGGTCATGTCCCAAATTCGAATTATGTGTTTTCGACCATATTTTAAGAGTTTTATGTGTGTTTTAGAGCTTTTCAATGCATTATACGCTTATTTAAACATATATTTTACATTATGAAAAGGAAGACCTCTCAATTGTTCAAGAACAATTGACATTTTAATTATTATTATTATTATTATTCTTTTTCCGCCAAACTTTGACAAAGTTAGCAGCCTTAACCGTAAGACGTGTCGCTTTCATGTTCACACTTTGTATCGGTGTCATGAATACCTATCTGGAACTCACCCTGTGAGTCAAAAAATTTTGTCGGTTCGGAGTAATCCCTCCGAAACCTTAAAACCTTGTTATCATTTAAACACCGTAACCGTAATAGGTAGAAAAAAACCGAAGGGTGAAATTTGTTCAGGACCAGACCCCGGTTCTTCGTTACATTTGGATCGAAAAGATTCAACAACTCGTTGGTAGGGTTATGCCCCTATGAAAATTAACCGGTGTCGGTTGGCCACCAAAACTCAGAAACCGTAAGTCGTAGACACCTAGGATCTTCACCAATGATCATCAATTGATGTGACTTTGAAAAATACCTCAAGGTCAAATTTGTATGTTGACCTTGACCTTTGACCTAACACCTTGTTATCGGATAATCTCAGAAACCATTATACTTACAGAAGTTTTGAATAGTGGGAAATGTTTGGGTCATTAAGTCGCAACTTCGTTACATTTTGACCGAAAAGATTTGACCTTTCTGTAAGGGCATAACCCTAGTTTATGTTTCTAAAAGACAAAATCAGCTTTTACTGTTAAACCAAAGGTCCTAGACCCATGGGGTCTTCAACAATGACATTTGGGACCAATGACCTTGACAAAGATCACAAGGTCAAAGGTCAAGGTCATGTCCCAGATAGCGAATTATGTGTTTTTGACCTTATTTAAAGGATTTTTAGTGTGTTTTAAAGCTTTTTAAGGTTGACCTTGACCTTTGACCTTTCAACATTTTATTGGATATCTCAAAAACGATTATACTTACAGAAATAGTAAATAGTGAAAAATTTTTAGGTGACTAAGGCACAACTTTTTTACATATGACCGAAGAGATTTGACATATCATTAAGGGGCATAACCCCCGTTAACGCTTTCTGAAACAACTAAATTAGCTTTAACTCTTGAACTAAAGGTCCTAGACCCATGGGGTCTTTTATAATGACATCGTGGACCAATGACCTTCACAAAGGTCACAAGGTCAAAAGTCATGGTCATGTCCTATATAGCAACTTTGTTGTTTTTTGTCATATTTTAACAGTTTTATGTGTGTTTGAGAGCTTTTCAATGCATTTTACGCCTATTGGGACATATATATTACATTACGAAAAGGAAAGACCTCTCAATTGTTCAAGAACAATTGACATTTTAATTATTATTATTATTCTTTCCGCCAAACTTTAACAACATTTCCCCAAAAAAGTACGCAACATGTTAAATTGATATTTGGTATCTAGTATCGGTTGACCAAAAGCTATGTTGTGGTTAGGGCACGACCCCGTAACATTTCCTTTATAGCGGTTATCTCCCCTAACAGCGAAAACCTTGTTATCATTCTAACTCCGTAACCATAATAGGTAAAGAAAAAACAAAGGGTGGAATTTGTTCAAGAACAGACCCTGGTTCTTCGTTACATATGGATCGAATAGATTTAACGACTCATTGGTAGGGTTATGCCCCTTCGAAAATTAACCGATGTCGGTTGGCCACTTAAACTCAGAAACCGTAAGTTGTAGCCACCTAGGATCTTCACCAGTGTTCATCAATTCACGTAACCAAGAAAATTGACTTAAGGTCAAAGGTCAAGGTCATGACCTAGATTTTGACCATAGCTTGTTATCGGATTTACTCAAAAACCGTAAAAGATGGTTGATAAAATGTAACGGAGAAAATGTGTGTCTTGTCGAGATCTACATTTGTTATATGAGTTCAAAATTATTGGACCAACTTTTATGGACCTAGGGGACCAAAACTGTATTTCGGGGTCCGAAATGATGATTTTTTGCTTATAACTCAAAAGAGGTTAGAGATAGAAAGAAACTTTGAATTGCAAAAATGTTCAGCATAATAACATCTACAAAGTTAGGTCAAGGTCAGAGGTCAAAATCCCTAGCAACTACATAAAACACCCTTAGCAACCATATATTTTTTTAATTTAGAAGGCTATGAATAATATAAATATGAAATTTTTAATACTGGAAATGACATTTTTGTCCCTAGCAACGACATATAAGTCCTTAGCAATTACTTATTTTTTTAACTTTAAAGACTATGAATAGAACATATGACATTTTTAATACTGGAAGTAATATTTTTATCCTTAGGAATGATTTTTGTCCTTAGCAACCACTTGTTATGAACATAAAAGTCCTTAGCAACCATATATTTTTGAACTAAGAAGGCTATCAATAAAAGAAAAAAGGAAGACCTTTCAATTGTTCATGAACAATTGACTTTTTAATTATTATTATCATTATTATTTCCGCCAAAATCTAACGACATTTCCCAAAAAAAGTACGCGACATGTTAAAATGATATTAAGTATCTAGTATCGGTTGACCAAAAGTTATCTTGTGGTTAGGGCACCACCCCGTAACATTTCCTTTATAGCGGTTATTTCCCCTTACACCAAAAACCTTGTTATCATTCTAACTCCGTAACCATAATAGGTAGAAAAAAAACAAAGGGTGGAATTTGTTCAGGACCAGATCCCGGTTCTTCGTTCAATGAGATCGAAAAGATTCAACGACTCATTGTTAGGGTTATGCCCTTTGAAAATTAACCGATGTCGGTTGGCCACTTAAACTCAAAAAAACGTAAGTTGTACCCACCTAGGATCTTCACCAATGATCATCAATTCACGTGACCATGAAAATTGACCTAAGGTCAAAGGTCAAGGTCATGACCTAGATTTTGACTTAGTTTGTTATCGGATTTACTCAATAACCGTAAAAGATTGTTGATAAAATGTAATGGAGAAAATGTGTGTCTTGTCGAGGTCTACATTTGTTATGTTGGGTCCAAAACTATCACTAGTAACTCGAATTTAGCTTGAACGGACAAAAACGCATTAACGGCATTTAAAAAAGATTAATGAAAATTGAATAAAGATTGACAAAAATTAAAAATTATTTTTAATGCATTTTAATCCATATCAAATCATTTTAATACCAGTCAAATAGATTCCCTTGCGGTCATTCAAGTTAATTTGAGATGTGGTTAAACTGCGTCAAACTAATTAGCCACGCCCCCGTTAAACGGAATCAAACTGATGTTAAGTCCTTTTAAACTTTAAAGTGTCCGCCTTTTTGTAAGGTAAATCACTCAAGCGGTACAGCATCCGCGTGTATCTATCGTTTTACCGTTCCGAGCGTTATCGATTTTAGTCAGAAAAGTAAAAATGTACCTCTTACAAATATTCACAATTAAAAGGAAATAATGACAAATACATGTGTAAACTAAGTTTTTTATAGTTAATGATGCCAGATTTTGAAAATGCAGCGAAAAGTATAATTAGTTCTTTTTTTTATTTGTAAACACGCAGCAGCTCTTGAGATAAAAAAAGTGACTGTGATAAAAAAGAATTATTTTGCTTGAAATAAAACGAGAAAGCTGGTAGTTATTTAATAGCCAATAAAGGTACCAAACTGAGCATGCATGATGAATGCCAATGGATATTGTACGCAAACATTAATCTATATGAAGGTATCGTCTGATCAAAAATGTAATTTCGTCGAGAATATGCAATAATATTTGCCAGGGTACGTTAAGCAAATTTAATTGAACCAATTCCGTCCCGAACTTTTAAAAATTCACATTAAAACATATCTTTTTTTTTTTGGTCTAATTCACCTGGAAAATTAAAATTTCGTTTAGATTAAACAGTTTTAAATGCGCCCCGTACTCGTATACCGGATACCAAATATACAGCAACACTGTTTGTCTTAAGTCTGATAGTGCTCTGCTAGTCATTACTAAATTCATACGTGTAAAACTATACAATTTTACTCATCTGCCTTCAACACGAAATCTTGGCTAACAACGAACAGCAAGCTATAAGGTGCCCCAAAATGACTAGTGTAGAACCATTCAAACGGACAAACTAACGGTCTATATATTCGACTTTTGAAATACATAATCAAACAACAACCACTAAACAGCAGGTTAGGGCAGGTGCAAACAAATGCAGCGGAGTTCAAAAGCCCAAATATACGAATAATTCTCGAGACTTAAGTGACATTGTTTTAATAAGATCAGAACCATGTATGTGTTAATTTTAAAGGAAAAGATATAAGTTTGTAAGAAAAACATTGACGCACCAATTCTAATAGCTAAGAAAATTTCCTTTTGCTAAACGATGATAACATTTTAACATTTTGGTATACCTTATACTTCATAATCTATTTCTGAAACGACTTCTCGCATTGAACATGTATGAAATGTTTGCCACTGGACGTTAAACAACCATTAATCAATCATTCAAATTGTGCTTTAAAAACGAATTAAGCCGCAAGTGTATCCATCTATGAGTGCTGTTGTTTGTTTGTCCATTTAACATATACTGAATTTGTTTTTGTCCAGAATTATATTCCTTAGAAGAGTTCAAGTATGTTAATAAATTCATAGGGTATCATGTGCTAGTTGAAATTTTTCAGTGAAATCATTATTGTGTGTCCAACGTTCTTTCATGCATATCAAATATTGTATCCACTTTTTGCTGTTCGTAGTCTGTTAGTCCTCGGTCTCCAAAATTTAGCACACACTTATGTAATGACCAATCTCGAAAGGGGGACATTTTTTTATTAAAGAAAAAATAAAACAATTTCTATATTATATCATTCAATTAACTGATGTACACCTAAGATTTTCAACTATAGATGTTGAATTAAAAAAAAAACAATAATAAGTCCCAATGTATTTTTATGGCAAACATATCTAATGGGTTATTTTCTCATGCAAAATAATTATTTTTTTCATTTTTTCAAGAAAATAGTGTAATCAGATATGTTCTTTGACACGTGTCTTACGGTTCACCGATTTTCGGCAATATCAAGGAAAATCAGCAAGTGCCTAAACATTAGTTTTGAGAATGCTGATGCTGTATTAATATATGGAACATGTCTTCATACCAAAATAGATTACTCACATTTAATGTTCTTGTAAATGAAATTGGGAATGAAAATGGGGATAATGGACGTCATACTCAACTCCGAAATATATAAAAGAAACTAAAATTAAAATTATACAAGACTAACAAAGGCCAGAGGCTCCTGACTTGTGACAGGCGCAAAATGCGGCGAGGTTAAACATGTTCATATTTTTTTCGAATTGTCTTTTTGTGAAATTATTCAGCAACAAATTAATCTATTTATTTTAATACAATGAAACAAGATTTTTTAACGAAAGGAAGTATTTTTCGTCCCTTATATTTAAGGAAATAAGCAATTTGTCAAAAAAAAAAAAAAAAACTCCGCCCATCATTCTCTCCCCTTAAATCCAGAAAAGAATGAATTGACATTTTATTAAGAACAAAGGTGAAATCATAGATAAACTGCTATTGTATTCTTATTAAGATCTACATTTTAACAGAATCGGGGACTAATATTTCTCTAAAAGCCCATGCATACACTAATATTTGTGTGTTTTTTGTTTCAAGTTCTTTCAATTATCATTTACATGTATGAGGCTATAAATGGGACCACCATTTATAAGTATATGAATTGGGTTTACAGATTTGAGAATTATGAGGAAACTAAGTTAATAAGAAGCGAGGCAAAAAAAAACTAGATAACAGAATATAGAGGTGGTGTAACCCGAATAATTCAGTCGTTATATTTCGCTGATCTACGATTACTACATAAATTCACAATTTTATGAATGTTGACATTGATAGAAATAGTTTTTTGAAAATATTTTATCGAACTTTAATATCGTAATCTGTAAAATTCAACGAGACTTTTTGTACCTTTTCGCATGGACTGTCTCGGATATAATGATAACGCAAATCACGTGTATTAAACATGGTCTAGGCCTGAGGATATCATTTCATTATCACTTCCTAATATCCAATCCACAGACACGAGTCACACGACATCCCGTATCTTCTAATTTTACTAGTATACGAATTACCAACACATTTGGCATTTACCAGTTGTTGACGCTAGTAAGAAAATGAATAGTTAAGTTCGAATTATTATTATTTCAAATGTCAAAACACTTTGAGTATTATAACAGATCATCTAAAATCAAACTAAATAATAAGAAGTATCACAGCTCAGATCGGCCAATGTCACTCGTTAGAACTTATAACTAATTGAAATACTGACACATTGCTTATAGTTTGCCTAACGCTAATTTGAATCATAAGATATTACTGATTTAAAACTTGCAGTATCAAAATTGAATGGCATAAATTAAAAGAAATACATTGTGTATCTAAAGTATTTTCGTCATTCCGGATGACCCTAATAATATTTACCTTTCAAATGATTTTTCTACATAAGGTTATATCTCTTCTCTCTGGTCACTAAATTGCCCTAAAGCTAAATGTCACCGTCAGATATAGTAGAAGGCAAAAACGCTTAGTTGTTAATTTCTGTGTTATTTGGTCTCTTAACGAGAGATTATACCACATCTCCTTATTTTTTTAGATTTGTTTGTGTTCAATGTGCAAACAATGCAAAAACGTATAGTATCTTTAAAATGAAACGGTGTGTAGATATACCACAAAGGACTTCTTAGTGCACTAAGGACACTAAAACGATGTTTTAAGACCACAAAGAACATGGATATAAGAGGATATGAGTATATAACTCATAAATATAAAGTTTGGTATCAATAGATATTGTAATTTTGAAGTAAAATGACTTTTTAATCAGCGCGTGCCACTCGGCACGTGACCAACGGCTTATTGCAAATTCCCAATCATTAAGTTCAATCAACCATATCCAAATAACAATCGTCTTTTGATCGTTACTAATTGATTAATGATAGTTGTTGAATAAACCTAACGGTTTAGGGTGTTATAATTTCAAGCTGATGAAAGAAAATTAAAAATTGAATTTAATGTTTACTTTGCCTTTGTTTTATTTTGTTTTGAAGGAAATTGCTTTAATAAACTTGTTTTTTTTTAAAGAAGCCAGTTTTGAGATAGAAATTGAGAAAAAAATGCTTCTGAGATTTCATTTCCACATTTACAACTCTATAGTTTACATACTATCATTATACCTTGAAAGACCTTTGAGAGTAAAACATATTCTTCAAAACCCGATTATAGAAGTGATATAGAAAGACTTCAAGAGGAAATATTATTTTCAAAAGAGAATTAATAATCATATTAAATTGTCTTCTATGAAAGTTACCTTTATTACGGATGTCATTGTTTTTTATTGTCATTCTCCGCCATATGTGTATTTTATATAATTATAAAATTCAATTATGTTATTAATATAACGCTGATGCATTTAAAAGATAATGTAAACCATACATTCTTGCTTCTAAATAAAACTCTTATAATCTTATCCTTAGTAAATCTAGTATGTGTACCCATTAAAAGTATTTCGGATGAACAAAATTACCGTTCTATAACTAAAATTTGGCCCAGTGATTTCAGAGGAGAAGATTTTTGTAAAAGCTAACGACGACGGACGCAAGGTGAGCTAAAAATAAGAGTAGGAAAATTGATACGCTATTACATAGAAGTAAAAAATATAACAGACAGAAATACAAAAAACACCATATAACTGCATTTATCATGTCTATAAAATATTTCAGGTCTGTAAAAACATCACTATCAATCAAGCATATAAAAAAAAACCAATTTCTTCTACTTAGAATATTACAGCAGGTCTTGTCAACCACACCAAAAAACAATACTTTTAAAAAGATGTATAAACTTATCATCATCAGATAAAATACTAAAATCACCATTACTTCTTTTAACTTCATAAAATAAACGTTCACGTAAATCTGCATATAAAGGACAGTCTAATATAATATGTTTCTCATCTTCAATTTTACATGTTTAATCAGTATACAAAGTGGATTCTAAACGGTCAAGGTTGAGCGGACATGAATTTCTATCGATTACACAGGTGACACTCACCTGATTAAGGCGCGTGTCGATAAAACATAAAATAACTTTCTAATTACAAAAGACCCCCTCACAAAAGATATGATCATAAAATTTGAAATAATGTATTTTTACAAAGTCTATTTCTATATGCCATGTCCTTTGTGACAGCTGTATCATTCCACCAGGTCCTTAGTGCACATTTTTCTTATTCTTAGTGCACTAAGGAGGTCCTTTACGGTATTTCTACAAATGTGCTGCCTTGGAGCCTTTATATCAGGAGACTGAATTAACGAGAGCTTCTAAACACCACCTAGGCCGCCTTTGTGCACTAAGCTCCTTTAACTGGGCCAAGCCCATGATGGGATAGTGTTATGAATAAAAAATAAACGTACCGTCAAATGTAGTTTTTCCACAAGATATTATATTATCTGATGTTTTTTGTCAAAAAAACAAGCAACAAAGAAGCATGGATATTGAACACTTGTATAACACTTGTACATAAGTTTAATAATGACAACTATCCATTTTGTTATAAAAAAAACATATGCATATTTTTTAATTTGAGGCTTCATATGACTTTAATACCGGTGTCACACATCAGCGTTTAGCTCCGACGTACGCCGGGCGTGTTAAAAATCATGTACGCTGCCAACACGCTAGTAATTTTGGATGCCTTCAACTTGTCAATCATATCTGTATTGTGAGTACAACGAGCTTTAAGCGTGCATTGGGCGTACGAGAAGCGTACATAAGCGTGTATCGGGCGTTCAAGTAACGGATGGTGGCGTATGTATGGCGTTTGTCTAACGTAGATGGAATGCACGCTGGCATAAGATCAATACCTCTTTATCTCTTCTAATTACGAAAACAAGAATTATTATTTTTAGGTTGAAGTTATTTCTTACAGATTTATTGATCAATTAACAAGATGATTAGACATTACACAAGAAGAGCGCGTGCCACATTAAAATAATAACATTTTTTTTTAATTTTAAATAAGGAATCGTTTTGAAACTAATTTTTTATTAAGTTTTTGAAAAAAGTCATATTAATGGAAATTAGTTAAAAAGTCAAAGTTCAAAGTCATAAATAAGTGTTCCGTGTAGAAATGTTTTTTGAAAGTCTAGTTTGTTCATAATTTCTCTATGTAAAACGGTTTTGTAAACTTCTTTAAATAAATTCGGACCTTCCCTTATCTGTTCACCAGCATGGCTGAAGAAATTGTTCCAAGATGTATTGTGAGGTGACACGTCCAGGTATTCAAGCGATTTCCTGTCGGACTTTAAAACTCTTATTACACAATTACAAGTTGGTGCATCACTTTACCTCTGAGGGTATTGATCAGTGTACACGACCGATAACTCGTAACTTTCCATTTTGAAAATATCAGGTGTAATATACATCTTTGTCTTGAGTGTCCGATAGTGATATACTATAGTCATTACTTATACGCTTGTTTATAAATAACGTTTCTGGTGTTAAGAATGATATTTATGAAAATCTTAATAATTCCCAAAAAAAGATTTGATAAAATAAAAATCTATTTACATATTTTCCAAGGGTATATACTCGTTGTCAATAGATATGGACATTTGAAACATACACATTATAATTGATTTCACAAAAATGTACGTTGTCGATCATTGGTTTATACGCCATGAAAGAATGTTATGGAACTATAATAATAATAGATAGTCACAATTTAGAATATATACATGTATATACATGTTGAATATACGAGAGAAACATTTAGAACCAATCTGATTTAAAAACAGGTCAAAGTATTACTCGCTTTAATTTGGTTCGTCAAAGTTATGGACAAAGTAAAATTACAGATTTATCTTTCGGTTAGATTATTTCGAACAGTTTAAGAAATTCGTCATCATCACAATTGTCGAGTATAATCAGAGACATATGTCTAATGTATAATAATGTGAACATGGTTCTAATAGTACCTTATGTCAATTTTCCTGTTCCGACATGAATAATATATATGCCACTGGACGTACATTAATGATCCCCCAAAAGAATTTCTGAATAATATGATTTATGATAGTTTGTATGAGTGTAACCATTGTAACCAATATAACCATTATGTCAATGGGGTTACAAAACAAGGTAACTCAATTATGGTGCACATTTTGTGCCTTATATGCCTTTTCTGCCCTTTGGTCGGATTGTTGTCGGACACATTTTCTATTTCCATTCTCCATTTTATTCAATTGGTTGCATGCATTTTGTTTTATCTCTCTGATGTTTTCGCAGAATTAATCTAAATATTTTAAAGAAGACATTTATTATTTTATTTACCTGTGTTTAAAGTTATTGCAAATGGCTGATATTTTTGTTCGAGCATATTGTTTTTCTTAAATTGTTTAACATTTTATACCGATATAACATGTTACTTTTATTATTCTTCCCTTAGTTTATTTATTTTGAATTTACATTGTATCATAGGTCAAATTTATTTGTTCAGTGTATGTTCAATGGTGTTACTATGTCCTTTGATTGAGTAAAGCTATTTCAGTTGATATTTTATAGTGTGTCTTTCTATGTTGTGATGTTACACTATTGTTTCAGAAAAAGGGTGAAGGTTTGGTACCATTAAAACGTTTAAACCCGCTGCATTTGTTTGCACCTGTCCTAAGTCAGGAATCTGATGTTCAGTAGTTGTCGTTTGTTGATGTGGTTCATAAGTGTTTCTCGTTTCTCGTTTTTATATAGATTAGACCGTTGGTTTTCCCGTTTGAATGGTTTTACACTAGTAATTTTTGGGGCCCTTTATAGCTTACTGTTCGGTGTGAGCCTAGGCTCCGTGTTAAAGGCCGTACTTTGACCTATAATGGTTTACATTTATAAATTTTGACTTGGATGGAGAGTTGTCTCATTGGCACTCATACCACATTTTCTTATATCTATTCAACTCTTTCTTCTAAAACTTTTAGCATTAAAACCTAATTGCATGAAATTGAATTAGTATGTTATTATCAGTCTTATCACTTTTTCGGATGAACTTTATAATATTGACCCAGGAAATGATTTTTGACAGAATTTTATATATTGTAGAATTCGTTCTTTTTATCGACACATTAATTGATTAAATGCTGTGCCATAAAATGTTCGCGACATCAAACTGTGAAATATCGGAAAAAAAGATGCAGCTTTTCGAGATTTAACCATTAGCTTAAAAACGAGAACATGGACCCCCTCTTTTAAAAATGGCGTTTGGCAGAATACTGTATGATACAATTCGGCGTTTTACGTTTCCGCATTAAAATTCTTACGTTTCCGCATTTTTATAGTACTCTTTTCCGCATTGTTTTTACATTGATTTTATTAAAGGTTATTTACGTTTCCGCATTTAAATTTTTAATTTTTGATCACTTTTACGAACTGTGCTATTGCTGATAAAGACCGAATTTTGATGTAAGTTGTTGTTTGGATCTTCTGCAAAACGTCCATAAAATAAATATAATTGTGTGACATGCATAGAACTGGGCGAAACGATTCCGGCCCAGTTGTAGTTCTTTTGGTTTCTGTGTCGGGAGGAGATGACCATATTTGATAAAGTCTTATACCGATATATCATTATTACCATTTTTTACAGGTGAAATACAGGTAAAAATGCGGAAAAGTGGTATCTATTTATTTCGGAAAAGTAATGCACGAAAATGTGGAAACGTGAACTGGATTTTTGCTAAAAATGCGGAAACGTAATACCTCCATACAAATTACAATTACTATATGTCTCTGATGACGATTATTCGTTCCAACTTTTATGAAGAAATAACCGACTTTTTTCAACTAGATAAATAAACGACAAAAATGCAGTTTTTTTTCTTCTAAAATCAATTTCTTTTAACAAATTGGATTTTTAATAAGGATTGTTACACAAATGTAGAGCCCAATTTTGTAACGAAGATATTCCTTATCTCTTTATCGAAATCCGCATATTTTATCTTTTGAAACAAAATTTAAGGAGACAGAAATGTGCAATCAACCGAAATTTTTAGTAAATGTCGAAAACTTCAAACCCATTTATCTTTAAAATTCAACACATGAAGATATAGATATAATTTTATTACATATTCAAGTTGATTTTGTAAAATTAGCTTGTATGTAAACTTTCGTAAAAAACACTGTGTTGTTGGTCGTTTGCCCATAATTGCCCTAAAGCTAAATGTCATCGTCAGATTATGAGGGTCTGAATGGGGATTAATTATTTCTGTATTCTATCATTTTAGGCAATTTTTCTATCCGTTATACCTTTTGCTGATCATTCTTTATTCCATATATTCTAGTACCTCATCATTTTCCTTTCTATATATTTGTCTGGTTATTTTCTGTTTTCTTTATTCTTTTGTCAATAATTTTGATCCATAACGTCATGTATAATGGAAGACGATAAATATTTTAGTATACATACCACTCGTTGTCAATTCTCCCTGATATACAAACCACATGTAGTTATTTCTCACTTGGACACATGACTATATATATATATATATATATATATATATATATATATATATATATATATACAACTCGTCTAAACATCAACCCAACAATGTTAGATCTGTAAATTTGCTTTCGCAAATTTTTTGTTCTTCCCTCGCCGGGATTCGAACCCATGCTACTGAGATATCGTGATATATATATTACGTAATAGTAGCGAATGGAATTTTATCGCACTGGCTTGTTAAGTGTATTTTGACCTGTCAACAAGAATACATTTGTTTATCATAATTTTTTACTTTATCTAAAATTAAGAATGGAAATGGGGAATATGTTAAAGAGACAACAACATGAAAATAGAAGGCCACCAATTATATTTGATCATGTTTTAGTTTCGAAAAAGGCAAAAACCATCGTATTTTCAAAAAATCTCTACAAGGATGATAAAAGTTTTAACGACCTTGGCTGGCTATACAGACTGAGCCCTCGCACGGTTGGTAACTAAAAGTTGCCGAATTTAAGAAACTTTATCAAGAGATAGGCTTTACCTAGCTTTAGGCCCCGGGTTTTGAAAAATATCTATTTAGGAACCAAATTGTGGCTTCTTTATATTTAATTTTGTCGAAGAGAACAATTACACAAAGAGCAACATGCGAGAAGAGGTTTCATTTTCGCTTACATTTTTTTTTATTGAAGTAACTAATCTTTTGAGGTTATGTCACGGAAATATATTTCAAATGAAAAGGTGCGATTGGATGTATCCCTAAAAAAAAAAAAATATAGGGATAAAATTACGGCTATTCGTCAATCAGACAGCAATCCAACATAAACACAAGTAGGTTATCTGACATATAGAATAAAAGGTACGATACATGGAGAGTGCCATTCCCTAAATACATACGAGTCCACAAACTTTTATAATGTAAGGGTAAATGAGGATCTCTTTAGAGGAACAAAGTAAAGATGCATGCTAAAGCAAGAATAATTTCCACACGAAGAACATCAAACAGGACGATCTCTCAATTAGTATGCAACTGTAACTAATACATCCATAGACATTAACACTAGTTAATGCTTTATATACTGACATTAAAACAAATACACTGCTCATATAAAATTTGGCGTTACTTTCCCGGGAAAAAGAATACGTTTCCGCTATAAGTCTACGTTTCCGGAAATAAATACCTTACTTTTCCGAGAAAATAGTAACGATTCCGGTATGTTCAGGCAAAAGTAGTAATATCTTTTAAAGTCAAATTCCAAGGAAATGATGCACACAAGAGCTAACTGTTCACATTCTGGTATGTTGTGTGGTTGAGTTGCTGTCTCTTTACGTCTTTATCACATCTTCTCTTCGTATATGTACGCGACTTTGATATCGTCATGCATGGACACAATACTTCACTATTCGTTTCATTTTCGTATTTTGACATGATTAATATACAAATAAGAAGATGTGGTATAATTGACAAATTCGAGTATTTATACTACATAACATAGGTGCTGTCATGATCACAAAACTTTCCAATAATTCTGACATTGATCATCAGTTATATTTTACTATTTTGTAAATTTGAGTTATTGACAAACAATCGCAGGTCTTTATTTGTAGCACGTTCCTTCGTTCACGTTTCCGCAAAAAGAAAAAGTGTTTCCTTCTCGCACTTTAAAGCCCTTTCCCGCAATTATTTTCAAGATAATTTCATATAACACATTATGAAATCCCGACCAATGAAATTTATTTGAATATTAAACGTGGCCTACGAGAGCACCTAGATTAAACTTGGGAAGTTAGAATAGCCAATTATTTTTTTTATCTAGTAATTATCGCTAAAATATGCCTCACACAATTATATGACAGAAACATTTAATCCGACGTGCTTTACAATGTTTAAGTTACCTTTTGGTCTTATAAACGTTTTTGAATGCCGCAAATATAAAAATAAGTTTTTTTTTTAAATATTTGTTTTGGCAAGGGCCGACTGTGCAAGAGCTTAATAGCCAGTCCAGTTCGTCAAATGTTCATTTATTGCAAGAATTATTTTACATGCGGACATAACGAGAATCCTTTCGTAACCCCACTTCAATTTTCATTTGTCGTTTGCTGCTTTTACACAAATAACACACATTTTTAACCAGTGACCGGTATTACAATTTTACACAGGTTTAAAAGTTCATTGAGCTGTTACTTTAATTACATGTTTTACAAAAGACGAAACTGTTTACTAAATGAATTAAACAAATGTCAAGCTCATCTATATCAATTTTACTATTTAACAAAAAAATGTTTTTTTAATTACAAGCTATTTTAAATGTCGGTATAAATGTTAATGTTTTTTTTTTTACCAAAAATATAATATGCATCTATTAAAACTATGTACACAATGACTAATTTCTTTTCCTTTTACGTGCGTGTCGACATCAAAATAATAAGTACGTCAATATAGGAATACAGAAAAAAGAGGAATAATAAATATTCAGGAATACATTAATTCTACGATTACAACAAGGACACACTTATACAGAAATATAAGTGATCATTTCACCTCTCGAATGTAATTCAAATCTATTTATTGTCTATTGATTAAAAATAAAATTGAGAATGGAAATGGGGAATGTGTCAAAGAGACAACAATCCGACCACAGAACAAACAACAGAAGGTCACCAATAGGTCTTCAATGCAGCGAGAAATTCCCGCACCCGGAGGCGTCCTAACATCTTTCACTTCTAGGTTTGTAATGAGCACAATTACGACCTTCTTATTATCTTTCCGGTTTTTATTTTTTCGCAAGTATATTTAAAAGACCATACCTTACTTACATGCCACGAGTTTTCATATTAGTAGGCAATATTGAAAACGAATAATTTGATATAAAGAGCTATTTTATTTTTAACAGATTAACACTTTGTGCTTTTTAAATCGTGCCTCAATATTTATAAATTTAGTTATATATCTATTGTTCATTCGTTTATCTTAATTGTGAAGCATATTTATGTATTCAGATTAAAATTTTTATTAAAGTCTCACCACTTGTATAACATTATACATTCCAATTATGAATATACATATAAAACATTACGTATAACATTAAATATTGGAAAACATATATAAAACTAACCACCAGTAAAATATCTTAAATCGATAACGCTCGGAGCGGATTAATCATAGATACACGAGGATGCTGTTCTGCTTGAGTGATTTACCTTACGAAAAGGCGGACACTTTAAAGTTTAAAAGGACTTAACATCAGTTTGATTCCGTTTAACGGGGGCGTGGCTAATTAGTTTCACGCAGTTTAACCACATCTCAAATTAACTTGAATGACCGCAAGGGAATCTATTTGACTGGTATTAAAATGATTTGATATAGATTGAAATGCATTAAAATAATTTTAATTTTGTCAATCTTTTTCAATTTTCATTAATCTTTTTAAATGCCGTTAATGCGTTTTTGTCCGTTCAAGCTAAATTCGAGTTACTAGTGTATTGGACCCTCTATTATGGACATAGGGCACAAAAACTTTTTTTCTGGTCAAAATGATGATTTTTTTGGTTATAACTCAAAAGAGGTTAGAGATAGAAAAAACTATTAATTGCAAAAATGTTCAGCATAATAAGATCTACAAAGTTAGGTCAAGGTCAGAGGTCAAGGTCCCTAGAAACGACATAAAACACCTTAGCAAACATATATTTTTGAACTTAGAAGGCTATGAATAATATAAATATGAAATTTTTAATACTGGAAATGACATTTTTGTCCCTAGCAACGACATATAAGTCCTTATCAATCACTTATTTTTTTAACTTTCAAGACTATGAATAGTACATACGACATTTTTAATACTTGAAGTAATATTTTTATCCTTAGGAATGATTTTTGTCCTTAGCAACCACTTGTTATGAACATGAAAGTCCTAAGCGAACATATTTTTTTAACTAAGAAGGCTATCAATAAAGAAAAAAGGAAAGACCTTTCAATTGTTCATGAACAATTGACTTTTTAATTATATATTATATTTTGCAGTGTACTGTATTATATTTGTATGATCCATTACCTCGTAAGATTAATCGTAGGCTATTATTCAGACATTTAATATTTTATACTGTATATACATAATACTTTATATCATATTACAATTATTAATATAATTGATTATATGTCATTGATTTTTTTTAGTCTCGTGTTTCATGGCGACATCCTCTCAAAGCTGTGGTGTTTGTGACCTCCGACTGATCACCAAGCCATGCAGTATTTGGTGCACAGAATGTGATGAAGGACTATGTAAAGAATGTCATGAACACCATAGTTTGTCTAAGGCGTCGAGGAACCATAGCGTGATACCATTTACCGATTACCAAAAATTACCGACAGATGTACTGAAGATCAGTCAATACTGTAGCAAACACAATAAAAAGTTTGAAATGTTTTGCCAGAAACATGAACGTCCTTGCTGCAGCAAATGTATAGTAGAAACACATAAAGAATGTCGGGATATCGTCGATTTAGATGACGTTATTAAGAATTACGAAACGCCCAATGCCCTGTCTGAGATTGAGAAAACATTGGTTGAAGTGGCAGAAAATCTACAGAAAATTCGCCAGCATCAACAGGACAATATGTCGACTTTGAAAGAAAAAAGAAAGGAAATTGAGAAAGAAATTAAGAAGACCAGAATAGAAATCAGCAATTATCTCGACAAACTTCAAGAAGATTTTATGAAACAACTATACATGCTCGAAGAAAAAGAAAACACGAAAATTGATCAAATATTGTCATCATTAGAAAAGAAAGAAAAGGAAGTTGCAGAATGCCAGAAAACATTATCAGCATCAAACAGCATGCAACAAACCTTCAGATGTTCCTTTCAGTGAAGCAAATCGAAGAAGACGTCTCTATCAAAGATAAATTCCTGCACTCGTTATTTGAAGGTGAGGATTTGAACCAGCATTTTCTGGAATTTGAAATAAACGGAGCTTTTCAGAAAATCATGTTTGATATCAAAAGTTTTGGAGAAGTACATATTGAAGAAAAACCTGCCGATATTGTTCTAAGCAGAAAGAAGGCTAAGGAAGCCCAGATAATAATACCGATCGTTCAATCAAGATCTATTGAAAGCATTAAAATGAAGATAAACAAGAAAATAAATCTGCAAGGCAAATGGATTTACGGATGCTGCATGCTACCGGATGGTAGATTGGTGTTTACTTACAACCGTGAAAAGAAAGTAAGAGTATTCAACAACCAAGGCTCAAAAGAATTTGAGATGAATATACCATGTGGAGCGTTTGATATAGTATACATCAGTAATGACAATACATTGGTTGTTACATCCGGTGAATCAGATAAGCAATGTCTTACCATTATAGATCTGGATAGGAATGAAATTAAGAAAACAATTTCACTGAGTTCGGATAACTATGGCATAGTATTGAAGGACAATCAACTGATTTATTCCGCCTTCAACAAAGGTATAAGAATGATAAATCTGTATGACGAGGCTTTGAGCGACATAGTCCGAGAAGAAATGGCCAGTGAAGGTTACATTGCCACATTTAAAGACAACATTTATCATACACACAGACTAAATCACACTGTGACATGTTATAATTTTCAAGGTGAAATACAATGGACATTCAAAAATGAAGACGTTCTCAGAAATCCTCTTGGTATTGATGTAGATAGTGATGGTAATGTGTACGTGGCAGGGATTCATTCGAACAATGTAGTTGTTATCTCCAATGATGGACAAATGTATCGAGAGCTATTAGCACGAAGTCCTGGTTTTCGATATCCCATCGCACTTCGTTATTATGGACATAAGAAACAATTGCTAATGGCAAATATTCACGACGAGGCTCGACTGTTTGATTTGATTTAAAATGTTCATATTCAAAACTTCTCTCTTTCTGGTTCATCATTCGATATGTTTAACAACAACAATATTGGAAGTCGCATTGCATTTCATCCGTTTCTTTTTTTGAATAAGCAAAAATTAAAAAAGATTCGAAATGCTCCAAACTTACTGAAACTTTACAGTAGAAAGTAAAATAACAAAAATACCGATCTCCAAGGAAAATTCAAAACGGAAAGTCCGTAATCAAATGGCAAAATCGAAAGCTCAAACATATTAAACGATTGGATAACAACTGTCATGTTCCTGACTTGGTACATTTTCTTATGTTGAAAATGGTGAATTAGACCTGGTTTATAGCTAGCTAAACCTCTCACTTGTATGACAGTCGCATATCATACCATTATATTGACAAACAAACAGACATAATAGCTAAACATGTCATAGATGTAGTCTTAGATGCATGAATTTATTTATTAGTTGTTAGTGGCTTTGAACTAGCTGTCAATAACTGCGAGTACTCTCAGAACAGTACTTAGTGTCTCTTTGTTGTTGGGATATACAAGTACCCGGCCACGTCCACTCTGTGTTTTGTTAGATGTATTTCTATTTGTATCCATCTGATGAGTTAAGCCTTTTTCAACTGATTTTTACAGTTCGTTCTTAAATTGTACTGTTACACCTAGGTCCCAGGTTAGGGGAGGGTTGGGATCCCGCTAACATGGTTAACCCCGCCACATTCTGTATGTATGTACCTGTTCCAAATCAGGAGCCTACAATTCAGTGATTGTCGTTTGTTGATGTGTTACATATTTGTTTTTCGTTAATTTTTTGTACATAAACTAGGCCGTTAGTTTTCTCCTTTGAATTGGTTTACATTTGTCATTTCGGGGCCTTTTATAGATGATTATGCGGTATAGGCTTTGCTCATTGTTGAAGGCCGTACGGTGACCTATAGTTGTTAATTTCTGTGTCATTTGGTCTTTATTGGAGAGTTGTCTCATTGGCAATCATACCACATCTTCTTTTTTTTATAAAATGGGATACAACACTCAACATTGTGTAATAATCTTAATCAATATATATATATAAAAAAAGAAACACACAAGGCATATAGACAAATCACATATATTAAGCAAAAATAAAAGACAAGAATACAAAAATATACCATAGCACAATGACATAATGACGGGATGTATAAGAACCGAGCCACGTCAAAAGGATATTTCCAGAAATAGACTAAACAGTAAAAGTAATATTCAAAAAAAGACAAATAAAAGAATATTATAACACGTTATTAAGATGATAAACAACGTCAGTAACCAGAATCTATTCGTCATGACCATCGTGTATTATTTGTGAAGTTGATACGGAATATTTGCCAACAAGGTCTTGGTACCTTCCAATGAACATTTTTTCAGTTTTTTCCAAAAAGGACGAAACGTTCTTTGACATACTCCAGGCTCATTAACTTTCTGCTCAGACACTGGTGACGTCTGAGTAGCAGCTGTAAGCCCTTTACTACCGTATAAATTGAGAAATGCATATCTCATCTGCTGGTGAAGTTAATATAATGCTACAAAGGTGGAGAAATTTCTCGTCTCGTTTGTTATAGATTCTGATACTGAGATGACCGTGTATGTCAAATTCGAGTTATAAGTCTAAAAATGAGGCGGAGGAAGCCGTGTCTGTTGTTTCCTTAATTTCTAGTTCTTGGGAATATATTAACGGACCCAATCAGAAAAGTTTGGATTGTTAATGGAAAGAACATCATCAATATATATAAATATGACATTAAATGACCTTGCTTCTTTGATCTTCTTGTTTTTGACAAGTGTTTGAAGGAACTCCGACTTCCTGAAAATAAGAAGAGGTTGACAAGGAGAGGCGCACAGTTCCTACCCATGAGAATGGCGACAATTTGTTGAAAAAGTCTTACCTTGTATTAAAACAATAAATTGTCAATAAGAAATTCCAGCATACTATTCACTTTTTCTTTTGTGTAGCATGTTTTACCTTTTTTTTTACATTTTTGTTCACTATTAACAAAATATGACGTAGGGTAACCCTCTGGATTATTTCTTTTCGTCGATTTTTCAATTTCACATGGGGAATGGTGGTATTAATGGGTTGAAAATCTAAAGTTTTGATAGAACTAATTTCAAAGAAAGATCGAGATTTAAAGATATACAGAAGTTCTTTAGAGTTTTTTAGAATCCACATATGGTTAATACCAAAACGCGAGTAAAAAGTTTCATAGTATTTTTGAAGACCCTCTTTCACTGCGGACAGAATTTTTGTCAATCTAATGGATAACTCTTAGTCAAACATGTAGATGAGCCGACAATGTATCGTTGTTTGTATGAGTTTTTGTGAAGCTTAAATATTTGTTTGTTTTTGTTCTAATTGAGATTGTGACACAGTGATGACTGCTGTACCCCTATTTTGACAATTTTACCTATTATGTCTGTTTTGTTCACGCATCGTTGTAAATATTATAGAATTTGATGCGACTGTCATACAAGTAAGAAGTTTAGCGCTATAAAACCAGGTTCAATCCACCATTTTCTACATAAGAAAATGCCTGTTCCAATACAGGAATATGACAGTTGTTATCCTTTCGTTTGATGTGTTTGAGAATTTGATTTTGCCATTTGATTAGGACTTATATCTAGAAATTGACTATGAGGGTCGGTTGAAAACAAAACTTTACGACAAAAGAGATGATTACAGCTTCCCAATTGTGACCTTTTCATTTTAAACCAAGAGTTCCAAATGGTGAAGTTGAAATCATCACTTCGTAAATTTTACGGACGCCACCACGAGTTGGTTGACCTTATGGAATATCCATTATACAGATGATATCGGATATGTTCCTCATCCCGTTTCCTTTTCACGAATGTGACCTACCGAATTAGACTATTTACCGGCTTTGTAATAACATGAGCAACACCACGGGTGCCACGACGGGTGCCACTTGTGGAGCAAGATATGCTTACCCTATCGGAGCACCTGAAATCATCCCCAGTTTTTTGTGTGGATCATGTTGTTGTTGTACCCTATTTGAGACATTTTGTTCAAGCATCGTTGTCAATATAATGGAATTTGATGTGACTGTCGTACATGTGAGAGGTTTAGCGCTATAAAACCAGGTTCAATCCTCCATTTTCTAAATGCCTGTACCAAGTCAGGAATATGACAGTTGTTGTCCATTCGTTTGATGTGTTTTATCATTTGATTTTGCCATTTGATCAGGGACTTTTCGTTTTGAATTTTCCTCGGAGTTCAGTATTTTTGTGATTTTACTTTTAGGTATCAAATACAAACAATTAAGGTAAGTCCTCCGATTAACTGTTTAGTGTAATGTTTATTGAAGCCAAGAAAGACTTATGAATTGCCACCATCTCATCCTTGTCAAATAAGATGTGCAGTTGCGACTTTTGTATTTGGAATTTCCAAAATGGTCGCTTTTGCCAAGGAAACAAAAATGTGTAAAATTTTAAAATGCTCCAAAACCTCAGAAAATTTAAAGAAAGATGCATAAGCATGAATATATGTGCATTCACTGTTTCATTGTACTGTTACACCTAGGTCCCAGGTTAGGGAGGTTGGGATCCCGCTAACATGGTTAACCCCCACATTCTGTATGTATGTACCTGTTCCAAATCAGGAGCCTACAATTCAGTGATTGTCGTTTGTTGATGTGTTACATATTTGTTTTCGTTAATTTTTGTACATAAACTAGGCCGTTAGTTTTCTCCTTTGAATTGGTTTACATTTGTCATTTCGGGGCCTTTTATAGATGACTATGCGGTATAGGCTTTGCTCATTGTTGAAGGCCGTACGGTGACCTATAGTTGTTAATTTCTGTATCATTTGGTCTTTATTGGGGAGTTTTCTCATTGGCAATCATACCACATCTTCTTTTTTTTTTATAAAATGGGATACAACACTCAACATTGTGTAATAATCTTAATCAATATAAAAAAACAAAAAAAAGAAACATAGAAGGTATATAGACAAAGCACATATATTAAGCAAAAATGAACGACAAGATTACAAAAATATACCATAGCACAATGACATAATGACGGGATGTATAAGAACCGAGCCACGTCAAAAGGATATTTCCAGAAATAGACTAAACAGTAAAAGTAATATTCAAAAAAAGACAAATAAAAGAATATTATAACACGTTATTAAGATGATAAACAACGTCAGTAACCAGAATCTATTCGTCATGACCATCGTGTATTATTTGTGAAGTTGATACGGAATATTTGCCAACAAGGTCTTGGTACCTTCCGATGAACTTTTTTCAGTTTTTCAAAAAAGGACGAAACGTTCTTTGACTTACCCCTGGCTCATTACCTTTATGTTCAGACACTGGAGACGTCTGAGTAGCAGCTGTAAGCTCTTTACTACCGAATAAGTTGAGAAATGTATATCCTATCTGCTGGTGAAGTTAGTATAATGCTACAAAGGTGGAAAAATTTCTCGTCTTATTTGTTATAGATTCTGATACTGAGATGACCGTGTATGTCAAATTCGAGGTATAAGTCTAAAAATGAGGCGGAGGAAGCCGTGTCTGTTGTTTCCTTAATTTCTAGTTCTTGGGAATATATTAACGGACCCAATCAGAAAAGTTTGGATTGTTAATGGAAAGAACATCATCAATATATATAAATATGACATTAAATGACCTTGCTTCTTTGATCTTCTTGTTTTGACAAGTGTTTGAAGGAACTCCGACTTCCTGAAAATAAGAAGAGGTTGACAAGGAGAGGCGCACAGTTCCTACCCATGAGAATGGCGACAATTTGTTGAAAAGTCTTACCTTGTATTAAAACAATAAATTGTCAATAAGAAATTCCAGCATACTATTCACTTTTTCTTTTGTGTAGCATGTTTTACCTTTTTTTTTACATTTTTGTTCACTATTAACAAAATATGACGTAGGGTAACCCTCTGGATTATTTCTTTTCGTCGATTTTTCAATTTCACATGGGGAATGGTGGTATTAATGGGTTGAAAATCTAAAGTTTTGATAGAACTAATTTCAAAGAAAGATCGAGATTTAAAGATATACAGAAGTTCTTTAGAGTTTTTAGAATCCACATATGGTTAATACCAAAACGCGAGTAAAAGTTTCATAGTATTTTGAAGACCCTCTTTCACTGCGGACAGAATTTTGTCAATCTAATGGATAACTCTTAGTCAAACATGTAGATGAGCCGACAATGTATCGTTGTTTGTATGAGTTTTGTGAAGCTTAAATATTTGTTTGTTTTGTTCTAATTGAGATTGTGACACAGTGATGACTGCTGTACCCCTATTTTGACAATTTTACCTATTATGTCTGTTTTGTTCACGCATCGTTGTAAATATTATAGAATTTGATGCGACTGTCATACAAGTAAGAAGTTTAGCGCTATAAAACCAGGTTCAATCCACCATTTTCTACATAAGAAAATGCCTGTTCCAATACAGGAATATGACAGTTGTTATCCTTTCGTTTGATGTGTTTGAGAATTTGATTTTGCCATTTGATTAGGACTTATATCTAGAAATTGACTATGAGGGTCGGTTGAAAACAAAACTTTACGACAAAAGAGATGATTACAGCTTCCCAATTGTGACCTTTTCATTTTTAAACCAAGAGTTCCAAATGGTGAAGTTGAAATCATCACTTCGTAAATTTTACGGACGCCACCACGAGTTGGTTGACCTTATGGAATATCCATTATACAGATGATATCGGATATGTTCCTCATCCCGTTTCCTTTTCACGAATGTGACCTACCGAATTAGACTATTTACCGGCTTTGTAATAACATGAGCAACACCACGGGTGCCACGACGGGTGCCACTTGTGGAGCAAGATATGCTTACCCTATCGGAGCACCTGAAATCATCCCCAGTTTTTTGTGTGGATCATGTTGTTGTTGTACCCCTATTTGAGACATTTTGTTCAAGCATCGTTGTCAATATAATGGAATTTGATGTGACTGTCGTACATGTGAGAGGTTTAGCGCTATAAAACCAGGTTCAATCCTCCATTTTCTAAATGCCTGTACCAAGTCAGGAATATGACAGTTGTTGTCCATTCGTTTGATGTGTTTTATCATTTGATTTTGCCATTTGATCAGGGACTTTTCGTTTTGAATTTTCCTCGGAGTTCAGTATTTTTGTGATTTTACTTTTAGGTATCAAATACAAACAATTAAGGTAAGTCCTCCGATTAACTGTTTAGTGTAATGTTTATTGAAGCCAAGAAAGACTTATGAATTGCCACCATCTCATCCTTGTCAAATAAGATGTGCAGTTGCGACTTTTGTATTTGGAATTTCCAAAATGGTCGCTTTTGCCAAGGAAACAACTAAAAATGTGTAAAATTTTAAAATGCTCCAAAAACTCAGAAAATTTAAAGAAAGATGCATAAGCATGAATATATGTGCATTCACTGTTTCATTTGGAATGGATCCGCCGCTTGTCGGCAATTGGAGAGGATGACATCCGCTATTGCTTGCAATGGCAAATCCAGTTATTGCACCTTCAAATGAGATGCGGTGACAATTCGTTATTCCATATGACGATATTTTTCTATGTTTCTTTTTTATCATTATTTTCTTCCACTTTTCTAATTCGGGCAAATTTTCGAATTGAATTGACCAACATTGATGGAACTTTACTATAATGATGACCAATATGTAGTGTTGTTCCTATGACTTGCAATATGTAAGATGGCTACGGTTCCAATTGAAACTGCAAAAATGTAAAAAGAAATCCAAATTCTAATTTCTCGTTACAAGAACAAACATAATGGAATTGTTTGCCTTTGATGTGTTGAGGCACCGACAGTATTAAAATTAACATTTACCCAATGGGAAACCATTAAAACATCATTTTTTTTTTACAGAATATTCTAACCCACTGGAACATAATGGATATGTAACATGCCATGAGTATAGGTGGCAGCTGTTGTTGGATTTTTCAAAAAGATAACTTTTATAAATTTTGACTTGGATGGAGAGTTGTCTCATTGGCACTCATACCACATCTTCTTATATCTAATCAATGGAGAAGAAGACAGTCAATACCTTCGAGATTGATGTATAGAAGTCAATTTATTACAATTAGAAATACTTCCGGTGCCTTAAACTAGTACTATATAGATAGCTAGTTTAGACTTTGTTTGATGTGATTGAATACGATTTAAGGTAAAATGAAAAAGATTGGACTGAAATCTAAGTTCCTAAGAAAATGATCCAGAAAGATCTAGAAGCTGTTACATACCTAATTTAAAAAATGAGATGTGGTATGAGTACTAATGAGACAACTTTCCACCAAAGTTAAAATGAACTGGATTTAAGCAATTCTATGCAACTGTTTGAACAATGTATCTTATGTACCTTATTTCCTTCTTTACAGGAAAATCAACACTTAAGATTAACTATATAGTAGTTATTGATTCTGATTGGTTGAATTCTAATAATGTTTTCAAAAAAACAGATTGACTTTAAAAAAAAACGAACTATGAAATAGAAGCCAATTTTGTTTGTGTGTAAGGCAAACATACCTTATCTAGACAGAATACATTACCACTTTTAAAGAGGGAACATTCACATAAATGTTAATCTGATGTTTCAAAGTGTAAAACACAGTTTTGAATAAATGACCAAGATAATGGACCATGATTTCAGTGTTGTATACCTTTGCCTTTTGGAGTCACTTTTTTAGATACTGTAAAATAGAAATATCTATGTAAATTTACAGAGGGATTATTTCAAATATAGAAATGTTTGCTTTGGGTGTTGCTAAAAATTGAAATGGGAGAGGATACACAAAAATTAAAATAATTTGTTGTTTAAATTTCAAGTAAATAAATGAAAATATAAATTTCAGACAAAGAAATTTTTTGGCCCTGCATCGTCAAGGTTTATTGATTTCGAATGTTTTGCATAGTTATAGCCTGTTAATGTATTGCCATTTTAATTCCAACATTTCCATTATATTATGAAAACCACTTACAGGCGATAAATATATTTGTCAACACTTTAATAATGTGACTGTAGTGATGTACAAATAGCATTGAAGTACCGAACTGCACTTGAAAATAAATCCTTTGTTTTCGAAGAAATATTAGTATCGAAAACGGGGAAATTGATATGAAAATAACACCTTCAGCGATTCAGAGATTAGAAACCTCTAGTTCACTATAAACACATGTAAATGTGGTATGATTGCCGCAAATAAGACAACTATTAACCAGAGTTCAAAAGAAGAGGTTAAAGTCACCGTACAACCTTTCCCAATGAGAAAAACCCATACCGTATAGTCATCAGGTAAAAGGTTCCAACGTAAAATATGTTAGAAATTCAAACGAGAAAACTAACGACCTAATTTATACCATCACTAGTAAACAAATTTAAGTCTGAAACGGTCATTTTAATCTTAGTATTACACGAACAGACTGCAAAAATAAATCATTAATTCATGATCAGTTTTTTAACAGATATTCAGATACATTGACTGCGGTTAACTCAGTACTGTTCAGACAATTCGCTTGCAGTTACTTCAGTTCTGTGCAGTAGCTTGTCAGACAATTCAGTTTGTTGTTGATCTATTTGTCTTTGTATATTTTTAACCTTTACTGTTTAGTCCATGTTTGGCAATATCCATTTGGAGTGGCTTGGTTTTTATACATCCAACCATAGTATTATTGTGCTATTGTATCTTTTTGTATTCTTGTCTTTAATGTTAACTTAATATATGCTTTGTCTAGAGAGTGTCTACATGCCATTTTGTTTTCTTTGTTTTGAACGGGTGTACCCATAATGTCTGTTTGTTTTGCTCACACTTTGTTGTCAATATAATGGAATTTTAGATTTTATGTGACTGTCATACAAGTGAGAGGTTTAGCTAGAAATCAATCCGAGCTTTATCTACCATTTTCGTCATGAGGAAATGCCTGTATTAAGTCAGAAATATGAGAGATGTTTTCAATTTGTTTGATGTGTTTGAGCTTTGTTTGCCATTTGTTAAGTCCGTTTTGAATTTTCCTTGGAGTTCGGTATTTTTCTTTTTTTTCTTTTACCAAACAATCGACGAAACACAATGGAGAATGCAAGCTTTACAATACACTAAAAATTAGCAAAATTATCCCAATACAAAAAAAGCTACTGTACGTGATTTTTCGATTGCATTATTTTCATTTTATCTTAAATATTATTAAAATTAACAAAACCGAGCGTTTGTGTGCCGTAGTTTAACGTTAAGCATTAGTTGATGGATTCGACCAGTTTTTAAACAAATTTCATTTTAAACTCTTTACTACAAGAAGAAGACTGTTCCGTTTTATTTATGAATTTCACTGTCCTGAGTGTTCTTGCGTTTATTTGTACTCTATTCCTTTGAAATAGTGTTGTCATTTTAGCGGTATTTTTAAAATTGCCATTTAAGCGGGATGCTTGGATAGCCATAAAACCAGGTTCAACCTACCATTCTTTTTAAATGTCATGTACCAAGTCAGGAATATGGCATGCGCAGTTGTAATCAAATTGTCCGTTTCTATGTATGTTGGCGTTTGTTTTTGCTGCAGGTCAGTGGTATTGTTGTTCCGTTGTTTAATTCATAAGAAAATGCCTGTACCAAGTCAGGAATATGACAGTTGTTATTCACTCGTTTGATGTGTTTGAGCTTTTGATTTTGCCATTTGATTAGGGACTTTCCTTTTTGAATTTTCCTCGGATTTCAGTATTTTTGTGATTTTACTTTTTACCGTTATAAAAGTAAAATTAAAGTAAAATTTGATGTAACAAGTAAAATAACAAAAAATACCGAACTCCAAGGACTCCAATAGTAAAAGAGATCATCAATCGTCGATACATATTTCTATTTTTGTATTGCACATGTATGTAAGCAAAAGAGTACATTCGATATAAATATATCAATAATTCGATCTTTTTCCATATCTGAAATTCAGTGATGCTAAAATCAAACCACGTGGTCTTAAGTTTTGCACACTGCACTAAAACTGAAATCCCTCCTTTGCTGGTTTACCAGACGGGAATGAATATTTCACATTGAAAACTAAGTGTAAAGGGGCATAAGCTGTAAAATTCATGTTCATCGATTTGACTCAAGTTCTCATATTAGACTTATTAAAACGTATACCCAAATTACAATAAGTCTGAAATATACAGTAAATAATGCATGTACTCGATAATATACATAAGAATTTCGTGTGTATTTTAGTCTTGACGCCATGTGGTTTATAACAGGTTATCAAGCAAGTAATGTCAATTAAGTGTATCTGGCACGACCTCATATGATATAATAAAAATTAAACGAAGTAATTGTTATGATTAAAACGCATTATCGTTAACGGAATGTCTTTATCTGTTTTACATTTAAAGTGCATTCTATCTCTTATATGGCTTCCAATTAGAATCCAATTAAAAAAGTATAGTTACTATGACTAGTTGTGCAAACATAGTTAATTTGATACATTTCTTAAGTAAAATATTATTTATATTGACATTCATTTTTGGTATGTCAATACTGTAAAAAACAACTTTCCAGTTACGTGGTTATTCCATAATCCCTGTGCATCAAAATATTTACACTCGACCGACGTTACAATCAATCGTAACATAATTTATTTGGTTTAAATAATCATTAATTGGTCTATTTATGATTTAACGTGAAAAAAAAAACCGGAACTGTAATGAGCATTTGTCAAATGATGGTCTGGATGATGTTGACCGAATAGAGAATAACTGGTACACTTTCAGAATAAAGGGCCAACCAAACAAAGAATAGGAAAAATAGACCAGAAACCTAAGCTATTGCTAATTTCAATATGATACTCCGATTTTTTGGTTTTCCTTAACAGGTAGCCATATATCAAATTTCAGGAAGCTATTATTTTTATTCATTCATGACGCAATGTCACAGTTTGTGGGCATGTCGAATTTAATATCAACTGCAACAAATTTGTTAGTGTCTTTGATAGATTTATTTGTATGTTTGTTTGAATTTCAAAGTCAGTTGTGTTGTATGTCTGTGATGAATGTTTACATTGTTTTAGCCGCTGGATCCCACAAATTGTCGAGTTTTCTTTTAATATGTCTGTTTAGGTTGCGAACCTAATTTTGTCAATATAACGGACTGCAATGCAGTCTAGCTAGCTAGAAGTTCGGTTGTGTTGTATGTGTGTGATGTATGTGTACCTAGTTTTGACTGCTGATCCTAATAATTGTAGAATTTTCTCTTTAATATCTCTGTTCCGGTTGCTCACCTTATTTTGTCAATATAAAGGGACTGCATTACAGGTAGGAAGTCTAGATAGCTAACTTTCTCAGAAAATGCCTGTACCAAGTCAGGAATCCATTCATTCCATTGGTCCAACGTTTGATTGTCAGTTTTTATGGACTTCCCCCATATTAATTTATCCAGGAGTTTTTTGTTATACTTTTTCCCAATTAACACGCCCTCGGCAGACATAAGTTCAACTAATGAAAGGAAATTGCAGACATAAGTTCCACTAATGAAAGGAAATATTAGACATAAGTTCAACAAATGAAAGGAAATAGCAGGACCACAAGCCTTATTTTCTTTCTCATCTTATATCTCTTATAAAGTTATTGTGTTCTTGTGTTCTTTTATATCCATACAATATTACAGCCAGTTGTTACAGAGTAGTTGGCTTAAACATATTTTATTATTCAAATCAACAAATGGATTAGACACAATTTTATCAATCTTAGTGACGTCCTCTCCAAACAATAAGAAGTATACCCATTAATAATAGGGTTATTACCCTATTGGTTTAGTTAAAAGGAGCCAAAACTCATACTTTGAATAAATTGCTTATTTTTTTAGCAATTTCAATGGGGTTTAATTCAAAAGTCTTAAATTCTTAGGAGTCTTTGATTTGCTGAATCTGATTGAGTATTCAATATTTAGATTTAAGGGTATGTTTTTGAAATGATTCATATTAAGGTCTAAAGGGTCCAGAATTAAACTTTGTTTGAATTCTGTTAAAATTATATTATTGGTGTTTCTTGCTATGCTGAATCTAGTTGTGTATTAAGATTTTTTTTTTATTTTGAGGCCCGTCTTCAAATAGGTCCACATAAGGTCCAAAGGAACTAAATTACAACTTTTTAAAAAAAAAAAAAAAATAAATTCTTGGGGTTCTTTAATATGCTGAATCTAAGCGTGTATCAATATTTTTGATATGGGACATGGTCGGACCACATTAAGGTACAAAGGGTCCAAATTAAACTTCATTGTTTGATTCCAAAAATAAAAATGGTTTGGGTTCTTAGATATGCTTAATCTAAGCTTGCATTTAGATATTTGATTTTGAGCACAGTATTCAGGATGGACTAAATTTGGGTCTTAATTTTACATTGTTTGATTTCATCAAAAATTAAATGTTTGTGTTATCTGGTATGGTCAATCCAACAGTGTTTTAGATTTTTTGAATTTTGTGCTTTTTCAAATTGGTCCAAAATTGGGTCCAAAATTAAACTTTGCTTGATTTATTCAAACATCAAATCATTGGTGTTCTTTAAAAGAGGGGCAAAAGATACCGGAGGGACAGTCAAACTCATGGATCGAAAATAAACAGACAACGCCATGGCTATAAAACAAAAAGACAAACAGACAAATAATAGTACACAAGACACAACATAGACAAATAAAGACTAAGCCACACGAACCCCACCCAAAACTGGGGGTGATCTCAGGTGCTCCGGAAGGGTAAGCAGATCCTGCTCCACATGTGGCACCCGTCGTGTTGCTCATGTTATTATAAACCCGGTAAATAGTCTTATTCGGTATGTCACATTCGTGGTGAAAAGAGTAGTGGATTGTAGTTACGACATAAGGAACATATCCGATATCATCTGTGAAACGGTTATTCCATAACGGTCAACCAACTCGTGATAGCGTCCGTAAAATTTACGAAGGGATGATTTGAACTTCACAATTTGGAACTCTTGGTTTAATATCTTCCTTGTGAGCAGCAACCCTCTATCAAGGAAATCCTGATAGAAATTACAAGCCCGGGAATATCGTATCAATTGGGAGATATATACTCCGTATGCAGGCGCTGCTGGAATATTGCTACATAGAAATGGAAAGTTCACAATTGGGAAGCTGAAATCCTCTCTTTTGTTGTAAAGTTTTGTTTTCAACCGACCCTCATTGTCAATTTATAGATGTAAGTCAAGACATGCGGCAGACTTAACTGTATCTGTTGTATCCTTTATCTCTAGTTCGATGTGTGAAATCTTACAATGATGTAATTTTTGGATTTTTGCTCCGTTTTTCAAACTGGACCCCATAAAGGTAAAAATTATCCAAAATAAAACTAAGTTTGATTTTATCAAAAAAATAAACAGTGTGGTTATTTGATATGCTGAATTCAACAATGTCTTTAGAATTTAAAAACTAGTATAGGACCATAATTGGTAAATGTCTCATTTTAAAAAATTATTTAAGAAATTATACCACATTCATTATGTGACAGAAACTATGCTATTATTACATAGTTGCTCCGAATTTAAATTCAGGAATGTTATTGCACAATAAATCATATCTAATTTAAGAGAACTATCTTTGTGGTTTACATCACTGGTTCATGGAAAATAAATTAGTTCGCAGACAATTACTTAAGTATAAGTGTATGGATGTGTAAGAATTTTATCACAATATTCCATACCACAATAGGAGGGTCGGGATATAAAATAAATAATCAAGCTCTACATTTATAGATTTATTGTATATCAATAAAAAATTTAATTGAGTCATAGTTTAAAATAGATTTGCTGATTAAGATATATGAACTGTGGTGATAATTGTGTATGCATTGTGTTCTATTTAAAAAGATTGTTAATATGTTTGAATATTTTCTTATGGTTGAAAATTCCCTTGCAAATTAAAATCGACCTTTTGTCCATCTGTTCAAGTGGAAGTTGTATTTATTTATTTTTTAAATACAATTCTGCCATACTTTATGTTGTGTTAAACCTTAATAAAAAATTTAATTTTTAGATAATAATCTGTTTTTATTAAAGGATATATTTCATTACAATTCATTGTGTAGATAAAGTTGTTGAGATTGATAGATAAGTTGCAGATATTAGTTTGTGACAAATGAAAAAAATATTGGGAACTATTAATTATATATATAAAGTTTGATTACACAAGGGTCTAAAATAATGTTCACCTATTATCAAAATAGCAAACATGTGGTAATTATCATATAATTGGAGTGACAAATTTATTTGAACATTTTGTGTTTTGTATGTGGTGTTGATGATTAGCTCTGTAGGACAGTATAGATATAGTTTGAAATTTACTGTTCATTATTAGATATTTTGAAGATTATTACAGATAAGTTTAATAGATTTTTAAAAACATTGTATTTATGATAAAAGATATCTTGGAATTTTTGTTCTTTGGTAAATTGTTTGAGAAATTTGTGGTAGTTTTGTTTGTTATTCTTTATAAACTAATTTTCTGAATACTATTTATATTCTTTTTTTTTGATGAAGCGAACTCCTTTATAAAACAAAGCTTA